>QLOH01000812.1:0-383650 GCA_026901365.1 Sesbania bispinosa
ATAATATCAAATTACCACAAAATCTTTTATTATAGAGAGAGAGGACGAGAAGAAGGAACGAGATAGGAAGAGGGAGGAGGGGAGAGAGAGGAGAGGGGGGAGAGAGAGATAGGAAGAAGAGGAGGGAGGGGAGAGAGAGGAGAGGGGGGAGAGAGAGAGGGAAGAGAGAGGAAAGAGATAAGAGAGAGAGGAGAGAGAGGAAAGAGATAGGAGAGAGAGGGAGAGTGGAGGAGAGAGAGGGAAGACGAGAGGAGAGAGAAAAAGGGGGAGAGAGGAGAGAGGAGAGGAGAAAGAGAAGATAAAATGAGGAAGAAAATTTTTGATCTTATCGTATCCTATCTTGTCACTCCCTAACCTAGCTCCCCCCTCAGGATAAGAATTACACTAGAAGGAAAGGATAGGATAAGCAACAGGATAAAGTTATCATATCATATTGGTGCAACAAACACATGATAAGTGACAGGATAAGATAAAATTATCATATCCTATCTCTTATTCTGTGCACCAAACGGGCCCTTATTTTATCATACTAGAGCTATTTCTTTGATCTAGACAACTCGTGGTTTTTACCCTTGTTTTGAGGGGTTTCCCTTGTCAAAAATCTTGGTGTCTCTTATGTGATTGTGGTGATTTGTTATTTATTTGGTACTCCTCATAAATTCTTGCAAATCGGGGGGAATCATTTTTGTTGTTATTACTGAGTGATTGGTGCTCTTTATTGTTATTTTGTTGTTGCATGTCCCCCATTAGAGTGGCATCAAAACTCTTTAGTTTTGGTTTTGAGCTATTTGACTTGCTTGAATGATAGTGGAAAATACAAAGATGGTTGCTTCAAATGGCACTAATAATCACCTGTGGAAGGGAAAAATGCAAGATTTTTTATTTGTGAAAAAATACATCTTTCTGTCTTTGCTACTCATAAGTCGAATTCTATGTCTGATGAAGATTGAGATTTTGAACATCAGGTGTGTGGTTTTATTTGACAATTTGTAGAAGGTTTATAATCACATTGCTAATGGGACACATGCAAGAGCTTTGTTGGAGAACAAGGGCAAGAAGGGTAAGCAGAAAGAGAAGAATCATGATGATGATGATAATGATCGTGTTGCTACTAATACTTGTGATGATCTTGTTATTCTCTATGACCATGAGTCAATTAATCTTGTATCATATGAAAGCATGCATATAGTTTATAGTGGTGCTACACTACATGTTACATCAAGAAGGAGTTCTTCACATCTTACATTTTTTGTGTTTTCAGAGTGTTGAAGAAGAGTAATAATGGTATGTTTAAGGTGATTGGTGTTGGTGATGTTTACCTGCAAACCAACATGAGAATGCAGTTGTTTCTTAGAGGAGTCAAACATGCTCATGACGTTCGTTTTAATTAATTTGATCTTTGTGTAGATGCTTGATGATGATGGTTATGATAACCAATTTTATTTTGGAAAGTGAAAATTCACTAACCGTAACTTTGTTTTGGCCAGAGGAGAGAAATAATCTAAATTTTATTGGACAAAAGCTTTGGTTGCTATATACAATGTGAATGGTGTGGATATGGGCGCATCTTTGTGGCACCGAAGACTTAGTTATATTGGTGAAAAAAGGCTAAATTATTTAGCTAAAAATGATGTTCTTTAAGGGTTAAAAAGTGAAAATTTTGAGAAATGTTCTTATTGCATAGCCGATAAAGCAAACCAGAGTATCCTTTAAATACCCCTAATTCCTTTAGCACATACATAGTATATTCTAACACCCCTCATTCCTTTAGCACGTACATAGTATATTCTAAAATTGTGACATCTATCCTTGACTAAAACGTCAAATAAGTCCCTGAAAGATGAGGTCGATTTCAAGTTAGCCCTCCAAAGAAAAAAATCTAAAAAATAGTCCCTGAAAGTGTGCTCCGTCTTTCAAGTTAGTCCCTCCGTTAGTTTCTGTGACTTAAACATAACGGAGATGTTTAGTTGGCATGTTAACTGCAACGTGACATGCTGATGTGGAGATCTACATGGAAAAGATTAAAACAGCTTGAAAAAACTCTTCATTTTTGTCCCTCACATTATAAAACAATATTCATTTTCGTCCCTCACATTCGAAAATAAATTTCATTTTAGTCCCTCACATGCATTGATAAAGAAGCTTATGCAATTGAATGGGGAATTTTTTATTCTAGCTTATGGTTTTGGACAGGGATGACAATGGGTACCCTATGGGCAGTGTACCATAGTGTTCATCCCCATGCCCGTGTTTTTAAAAAAAGCTCGTAACCGCCTGTGCAGTAACTTTAATGCATGTCCCCGTACCCGCTGGGCTCCTATATGTTCATACTCGCGCTCGCTACCCGTAATTTAGTTAAGTGAAAGATTAATAATTCATTAAAAAAATATTGATTAAGGAAAATTATAACTCAGTTGCAAAATTACTCCAAAATCATTCAAAGATAATTATTAAATATCAGTTACATAACAATTTAATTAAATCTAAACACATTAAGTTAATGTTAAAAAGAACAACACATATTCTAATGTAATATTTTTATTCTGTAATATATGATATATATCAATTTTAAAAATATTTATAAATATATTAGATATTTGAATAAAGTTAATATATCTCTATGTATAATTATATATAATATTATTTATTAAATAATTATATTTAT
This sequence comes from Sesbania bispinosa, assembly GCA_026901365.1. Classification (NCBI taxonomy): domain Eukaryota; kingdom Viridiplantae; phylum Streptophyta; class Magnoliopsida; order Fabales; family Fabaceae; genus Sesbania; species Sesbania bispinosa. The sequence goes on from QLOH01000812.1 coordinate 2,666, forward strand.
ATATATGAGTGCGGATATGTGGCGGGCTGGGCATCATAGTGCCCGTATTCGCGTCCGTCCCCATGAAAAAATGCAGGGCTATTACCCCTAACCGTGCCCATACCCACTTTGTGGGTTTTTACTCTGCCCATTGTAGGTAATTTTTATCGGCACCCATAGGGCTATTACCTGTACCCGCGCCCATACCCACTTTAGGCTGATATGGCTAACAGAGTGCCACATTACTTGCAATGGGCAGAGTAAAAACTCGCAAAGCGGTAATGTGGCACTCTGTTAGCCATATCATATATTACAAAATAAAATATTACATTAGAATATGTGTGTGTTTTGGAATATTAACTTAATGTGTTTAGATTTAATTAAATTGTTATGTAACTGATATTTAATAATTATCTTTGAATGATTTTGGAGTAATTTTGTAACTGAGTTATAATTTTCCTTAATCAATATTTTTTTAATGAATTATTAATTTTTCACTTAACTAAATTGCAGGTAACGAGCGCGGGTATGAACATATAGGTGTCCAGCGGGTACGAGGACATGCATTAAAGTTACTGCCCATGCGGGTATGAGTTTTTTTATAACGCGGGTATGGGGACGAACACTATGGTACACTATCCATAGGGTACCCATTGCCATCCCTACCTAGAACCCTAAGCTAGAATAAAAAAACCCCATTCAATTGCATAAGCTTCTTTATCAATGCACGTGAGGGACGAAAATGAATATTGTTTTATGATGTGAGGGACGAAAATGAAGAGTTTTTTCTAGCAGTTTTAATCTATGCCACGTAGATCTCCACATCAGCATGCCACGTTACGGTTAACATGCCAACTAAGCATCTCCGTTATGGTTAAGTCACAGAAACTAACGGAGGGACTAACTTGAAAGATAAAGCACACTTTTAGGGACTATTTTTGAGATTTCTTTCTTTGGAGGACTAACTTGAAATTGACTCATCTTTCAAGGACCAATTTGACATTTTAGTCTCTATCGTTTCACTAACTAGTTAGGTTACACGCCCCTGTTATATAAAACCTAACGTAACGCTAGTGTGTTTTTCATAGACACCTTGTTATAACGGGAGAGGAGGACTACACAGTGCTCAAACTAGAGAAAGCTATTTGATGAAAATTTGGTTCATCAACTTTAGGCTAACCATCTTACCAAAATCAATGTTAATTACCTTTTTAAATAGTTATTCATTAAAAATATATTATTAGTTTCCTTAATTTCTTTTGTTAATATTTGAATTTTTTCAATGAATTCACATTAAAGAAATGTAATATTTGTAAATCACCAATAAATTAATTTTCAACCAATTAAATTAAAAATTTCAAACATATTTACGAGAAACATTTTATATTTTAGTTTATTTTCTAATTTAATTGTTAATTTATCTTTATCTTTATATATATAAAAGTTAGGTAGTGAAACAATCCTTTGAAATCTAAAAGGAGGATAAAATGGTAAATTCATTTTAATAAAATTTCTAAAAATAGTAAGTCACTTTTGTATATTAAATTGTTAGCACTATTAATCATCATTAATTAGTTATAGTAATTATGTTAATGGAAAAAAACACTATTAATAACTTATAAAAATAATCATGATAATAAAAATATATCCTCTAATTTACCTCAAAGCCTATAATTTTTACTAATCTTTATTTTACTTAATTAAATAATTTAATTTATTTGAGAAATTACAAATACTAATACTTGAAAAATAATTAAAAGTGGCTTAAATTAATTGCGATAAAGCCTATAACTTTTACTAATATTTATTTTACTTAATTAAATTATTTAATTTATTTTAGAAATTACAAATATTAATACCTAAAAAATAATTAAATATTCTGTTTTAAAAATAAATAAATAAATATTTTAAATCCCTTATTAGAAATCATTTTAGCATATTTTGTGAAATATATAAAAAGAATACAAATAAATATAATATGAAATTTAAAATATGTTAAAGTACTTAACAAAAAATATTTTACAATTACACTAATTATAGTAGTTATTTAACTATAATTATTATAAAAATATTAAATCCTTTTTTACATTTTAAATATTAATTTTATCCAAAAAAAAGAAGCCTACGAGTTTTTTTAAATTATAGTCAAATTATCAAAATCATTTATTTGATTTGAACTTATCAAGTTCCATTTTTTCATTTTGAAAAAAATGTCTTCTAATTTACCTTAAATGCCTACAACTTTTAGTTAAATATGAGAAACATCGTCAGGATAGAAAAAAAGATATTAGAGGGAATACGACTTAAGAAAAATTGAAATAATAGTTTTATGATTGGAGAGTTGGTGGAAGGAATGAATGCAATATTTCTATTTTATTTTTGAGAAATATAAATTTGTGTTTTAGATTGTGCAAAATGACGTATGACTTATAATCACTCGGATGGACACATATGTTTTCAATGGAAGAGCTATATTTATGTTTTCAATGGAAGAGCTATATTTGAAAACAATGTTGGAGAAAAAGTCTAAATTTCAGAGTTTTCATTAATTTCACCAAATAAAAGTATTGCTTTTAAATTTCAACACAAACAATTCTAATTATCATTTCATTTACAATTATAATAAATAAAAGACTTAGACATATAATTTGTCTTATATTTAACTTCAATTTTGTATTATGTTTACCCATGTATTTAACAATTTTTTAACTTTTTTTAAAATTTTAATATACAATTTATTCATTAGTATTATTTTATTAGTTCAATATATCATATCCTGTGCTAAAGAACCAAAAAGTTGTGCCTCAGTTGCCAACGCAGACTGAGATTGTGGGAAGAATTCCCGGGTTCGATCCCCACTAAACACACTCTTTAGGAGGGGTGAAGAGCCTTAAACGTGTGACTAAGCACCTTAATTTATACCAAATAAATATCCCGTACTAAAGAAAGTGTATATTTATTTAGAAGAGGATCGGGTGAGTAACCCCTCTCCCACCTCCCACACACACAAGTGAATACAAAGTACAAACTCCCTCCAAAATTTCCCTCCCTTGGAACTCGGAGAGTTGCAATCGATCGGAGAAGCATGGCCTCAACTTCACGCGGCGGCGTTGCTGGACGGATAAAGAACTTAGCTTCCACCTTCTGCTCCGAATCTCAGCCTCTCATTTCGGTAACTTTCACCCCCTTTTTCTTCCCTTCTTTTCTAGGGTGCCCCTTGAATCTTGATTCATCGGACTAGTTTCTCCCCTTCTTCCTCCAAAAGGAACATCTTTTTTCTGGCTTTGCAAGTAAATTGTAGGCATTTGTTTATTTCCCCGTCACTTATGGTTGAATGGGTTGCATTTTTCTGGGTTTCTTTTAGGATATCCGACAGACTGTGACTTTGATGAAGGAAATTGCAGTTCAATTGGAGAAAGACAAGCTTTTTGATAAGGTTATTATTTTTTCATTTTTTAATATAATTAAATTTCTTTGTGATGATGGGAAATCCAAGCCCCCTTTTTAGATATGATGAGTGTATACTATTTCAGGTGAAGGAGCTTGAAGATGCGGTCGTTGAGTTAGCGCGCCTATCTGACCTCAGCGTGCATTTTTCAAATTCAGTTGAAGCTTTTGCAAACAGATACCAGCCTGGGGAACAGGTTTGTGGAATGTTATCAGTTATCATATATTATTTAAAACTACTTTATCCAAAAACTAACTTGCTTGGTGATGTTCCAATTGCAGTTGACTAATTTTAATAAGGTGTTTGAGGATGAAGTTTCAAAGTTTAAGGCCGATCCAACTTCAGATATTAATAAACATCCTTTAGTACGCCAATTTAAGGAAGCTGTATGGGTATGTTTCTTGTTACTCTGAAGTGTTGAAAGATCCTTCCCCCTCCCCATTTTCCTTGATGTAGATATAAAATCTAGCACATTTATTATCTTATTTTTCTTTTGATCATTACCCAGTGAACTTGCCTATTTTCTTTGTTTGAAAATAGTGTACTATAATTTCTTTTCTAATATCTTGTTCATACTAGGAGTAGTGGTATTTGACTTTAAAGATTGGAAAACATACCACTCATCTGTCTAAGTGTTCTTTCTTTAGTCTTTACTGCTGGTGCTGGGTGCTGGCACTGGCAGTTATTTTAAATTCTGGCAAAGGTAGAGACGTAAATGCTTTCTTTGGTTAGAAAATGTTCTTGCAATGACACAAGTTCTCATCATTATCTTACAAGACTTTGATCCAAGTCAATAGATGGATACCTTCCCACCATTGGATATGGTTATGTCAGATTTATGTTTCTATTAATGTAATTCTCAGAATCTGTTATTTGCAATAAATATTATGTGTCAATTTATTGGGAGTATATGATCTCTTTCTCTCTCTCTCTCTCTCTCACACACACACACACTCTCGCACATGCATGTGTGCATATTTACTGAGAGGGAGATAGATGAATTAAACACTGTCTTGCACTTTGCACATTCTAATGTACATGTCACTTTGTATTTTGTAAAGTTCTATTTCCATGATCCTGAATTTTTTAAAAAAAGGTGTTATGTAACATATGCAACAATATCTTCCTACTGCATGCTGACATTTTTCTAAATTCCTTCTGCAAGATCATTTTTATTGAATTCACATAATGATCTAACGTGGTTGCTGTTTATCTGTCTTTAGAATGTTCATCATGCAGGACAGCCAATGCCTGGCGAAGAGCAGGAGGACATTGTAATGACCAGTACTCAATCTAATATATTGAATATGACATGTCCACTGAGTGGAAAGCCTGTTACTGAGCTTGAAGAACCAATTCGCAGGTACCATATGAATTATTCAATTTATTAGTAATGTTTTCTTTATATATTACTAGTCAGAGTTACACTTTTTTGTTGTGTTAATTTATTTAAAGTTTACTTAATTTGATTGAATAAATTCTTTTTCCTTCATGACTTCTATTTCTTCACAATGACATATTTGTAAATTTGTAAATTGTAATGTATTCATGTGTAGTCATTCACTTGCTAGACTGAACAGGTAAATGGAAAAATAATCCTTGTGTATGGTATGAGAAAATTGATTGCAAACTGACAAGTACATCATTCTGTAATTCTAGGTTGATCTGCATTTGTTTAGCACCATTTTCTCAGAAAATGCTTTTATAATGGTTAAAATGGTCATTGAAGGATATTGAGCATGTTAAGCCAAGTTCTTGGTGGACTATATAGGGTGTGGTTAGAGTGAATGTGGCTGATTTATCTAGGAGATAAGATACAGCTTTTCTATAATTTTTACGATCCTTCACCTCCCCTCTCTGATAGTGGGGTGTAAATTGGTTGGCTTCAGGTTGAAGGTCGAAGAATCCATGCATTAATAAGAAAGAAATGTCTGTATTCCAATCTCTATATCCATTTGGCTGTATTTTTCTCACCTGTGCCCGAGCCCCTATAACTAATTTTTTATCTTATAAATATAAAAAGGAAAAAATATTTATCATTGTTTTATATATATATGTGACCGTGTCTCTGAATAAAAAGTCTTCCTCTATACCTACATCCATGTGTGACTTTTCTCACCAATACCTTCACTATACATAGGTCAATAGGTTGGGTAAACAGGTGACTCATATTTGTATCAGGGAAAATGAATTAAGATAGGACAGACTGAGATATCAGGTTGAGTATATATGTGAGTGATTATTGCATGTTTTCAGAGATATTTCAAAAGTTTTAAAGGAACCAAGTCCCACAATGCTCATGTAAGGATCACCTTGGGGGGTTTCCAGCCAACTTATGCTTTGGGCTTGTAAATAGCTTGTGACAAAATTAAGTTAATGCGAAGAAGATCTGACCAAGCTGAGCATTACTAGTGCAAATACTTCACTGCCCCCCCTCCTTCTGTGTTCACAAATACTTCTTTCACTTCTCCTATATTTTGTATTCACATATTTAAATTCACTGCTGTTCTGGGTTCAACCCAAACAGTCCTGATATATCCAAGAAGTTTTCGCACACTGGACAAATAAATCTTTAAGAACACACATCTTAGGCTATCAAATTACTGCTGCTGCTACATCAATTTTGAGTTGTTACAAAAATCAAGAGTCATTATGCACACAAAAAGATATATTAAGGCTGTTTCCTTTAGAGGCATTGCTTGGAGATGGAACCTTCATGGTGAGGGCTAGAGTTGTATTACCATTACTACCATTGGGGAGTATTTGTTAGTATCAAAGGTGTTTGACTTGTTTTTCTATCAGGGTCAGTTTGCATAAACTTCTGTAGAACAACTTATGTGAGAAAAAAGTAGGATGAATAAAAAAGGTCAACATCTTCCATAGTATGAAATTAGTTACTTATAGAGAAGTTACATGGGAAGGAAAGCTTCTCAAAAAGTTGAGTTACAAAGATTAATTTCAACTTATGGGAGAGGTTGAAATCATTGTATTTTTTTTCTCCCATAAGTTCTTCTAGAGAAGTTTATTCAAACTACCATTAGTATGGGGTAAAATATTGTTTGTGTTTGCACTAAGATGAATGTTCTGTCAGTGTATGATCTTGTGAACGGATTCGGATATTGATGTATTATAATGGATGTTACTCATTTTCTCCTTCATTGATGCAGTATGGAATGTAGGCACATTTATGAAAAGAAAGCAATAATTGAATATATAAGGAAGAAGCAACACCGTGGTCAATGCCCAATGGCAGGTAGATCATCGTTGTCTGATAACTTTTTACATTTATCCTATGCCATTGCATTGCTTTTTAACCAAATCTGTGTGTCAGGTTGCCCAAAGACGTTGCGGGAAGGTATACTGGTACATGACCCGTCATTACCATTGGAGATTGATGAAATGCGCAGAATGAATAAAGAAACTAACGTAGAAGATTTCACCGTGCTTGATGAAGATTAGTGATTGATAAAACCAACTGCTGATAGGACTTTGTCTGTAAATTCTGATAATAGTTTTGGACATCCACTTCGTCTATCTGTGTTAATATTTTGGGATGTGGTAATTGAAGTGGCTTCAACTCTGCTAATTTGCATGCATCAGTGAAGTCTCTATGGCTTCGTATTCCATAACTAAATTTTTATTTTAATTGTGTATATACAATCCACATCTTTTTACTATTTTGGTAGAAAAATTTCAATTTCTCAAGCTATTAAAGGATTCTATTGCACACTCTAAACTTTTTTCTTTTTACTTTCACTTAAATTATGGTTTATGATAAACAATAATTCAAATAAAATTTTTGTAAGAAACATTTGTTAATAAAGTTGAGTTTATATGTCCCAAAATGAGATTTAAAATATACAAACTAATAGGAAATATCTTATACATTTTATGACTATTTTTATTAAGGTAACATTTTAAAAGTATAAACTTAAAAAAAGAAGTTTAAGAGAAAAATATTTAAAGTTATAAGTAAAATATGTTTAATTAACTTAGTTAGAACATAAAAGAATATATACTAAAAGAAAAATATTTACAATTGTTAATTAATTTAAAGAACTTGAGATAAAAAAGTTTTAAAAGGACGTGTATTATTGTTTGAAAGAAAATAAATTAAAGAGCAACGTTATATTTACTTACAATATTCTCCTAATAATCCATGAAAAATAGATGTATAAAAAAACTTTTCAGAATAGTTATTTAGCCAATAACTAATAAGATTATATAAGAAAATTTGTTCAAAAGTAAGTTTATATCAATCTGGTATTTTTAAATCAAGTTACACACTGAAATCTGATCAATGTTTCTTCTGAAGTATCAAATGAACTTGAAACTTGATGAAACTTTCCAGATCAGATATTTAAATAGTAAACAATCAAAATATAAAGTTAAATTTGATTAAAATCAAGTTTGTAAAGTTATGGTAGTTTGAACCACAAGTTCAATGTTGAACAATGGACAAATTTCAAGAAATGTGTTTCTGAAGCACCAAACAGTTTCATAATTTAATGAAACTTTCCAGATCAGTATTTGAACTGATATGGATGTGATTTATGTGAAAATATCATTTCAAAAATAGGTTTATCAAAATCTGGTAGTTTGAACCCCAAATTTCAATGTTGAACATGAATAGATTTCAAGACATGTGCTTTTGAAGCGCTAAACAATTTCATAATTTAATGAAACTTTCCAGATCAGTATTTGAACTGATATATATATATGTGATTTATGTGAAAACATCAATTCAAAAACATGTTTATCAAAATCTGGTTTACAACTTGCTAAATATTCAAAGTATGAACAATAACTAGCAAATCAATAAATGTAAGTTGCAGAAAATTAAGGAGAGTAAGGGTAAGAGACATTGCACAAATGATTTTTATACTGGTTCACCCTCAATCTTGGGCTACGTCCAGTATCTACCTCAGTAGGATTTTCCACTAATCAATCTTGATTACAAGGTATTCGTTATTCCCACAACCTCCTCAGGCTCTTTTCAAGTATTCTTTTGCAGCCTCTTCAGGCTCCTTCCAAGTATTATTCTACAACCTCTTCAGGCTCTAACACCAGTATTCTTTGCTCAACCTCTGTAGGCTCTATACACTCTCAAACCAACAATAACTCTCTCTAGTTAGCTTGAGAGGTCACAAACACTCTTCAACAAGAGATGGGTCTTTTACATATGGCTCACAGAACACTCATAGAGTGGATTAATCTTTACAAATTGAATCTAAACACACTCTCTAAGAATTATGAACAGCAGCTCTGCATTTCGGAGTTGTTGAAGGAGAACCTCACTCTTTGAAGGGAATTTCTACATTATGGCCCTTTTTCATTTTTGTCCCTTTTGCTCTCCTTGATATTTTCCAGCTGAATGGGGCTTTATTTATAGAATTTTGGGGGTCAAAATAGCTGTTGGAGTTGCTTGGAGAGGTGGTCAAGCTCTCAGTTGGCTGTCATTGTCATAAGACAACTTTTTCTCTCTCATTCTTTGACCAGTCAAATATTCTGGAAGTTTTCTTCTGTTCTTTCACAAAGCCTTTCTTCTGGAGCTTGCTGTCAGTATTCTTTTCTTCAGGAATATTCTGATGTACTAGTAGCAGTTTCATTTCAATCCTCTCAAAAACTTTCTTTCTTTGTTTTATCTTCTAAACAAGTGTATTTCCCTTTTGGGCATTGCACATGAAGTTTGTACTTGTGCAGAACTTTCTTTTGGAATTGAAGCACTAATTCCTGAAACTGTTTCTTATGAAAGTGTGCAGGAACTTTGTTTTCTTCTTCTGAAGCTTCAAACATGCTTGTAAAGCTTCCATTCTTTTATCCTTGCTTTATTTGCATTGTGAGAAAAGTAATTATGCTTCTGGAAGCTTCTTTGAGTGTTCTTTAACTTGAAATATTAAAGGATAATAGCTTGAGGAGTGTGGGAACTTGTTCAATGCTATTAAAAGTACTTTGAACATGTTTACAACTTGAAATTCATATTTGATGCTTCTGGAGAGTGATAACTTAATGTAGAAATTGTTGGTTTTGCTTCTAAAGATAAAATTGTGTTTCTAATGATATTGACCTTCTCCAATTGCTTTGTTTGCATCGGCAACACTTGGAATGAATATGCTTGAATTGGTTAAGTGATCTTTCACATTCAGAAAGTGTCAGGTTTCATGATAAGCTCCTTTTTATGCTTCTAGTGGTCTTGAATGATCTTTCTTAAGTTTCAACTTTGATTCTGAAGCTTGATGCAACTCAATTTAATATTCATAGGATGTTAGATGAACTGTCTTGACCTTCTTGAAGCTAAGAAGCTACTTCTTAAACTTGTTTCATCACTTTTGACATGAAAGCTCTATGTAACATGCTTCTAGACACATGTTCTTATGATAAATGATGTTTTTTATTTTTCTACCTTCCTTCTGTAACATTTCTTGTATTCTTTCAAGCATTCTCAAGTGCAAGCATTAGTACCAAAGTATTCAGAACACTTAAAATATTGTTGTGAAAGTTTGTTGTCATTAAAACCTTTGCTCAAAAGGGTCTTGGACGTTACAATCTCCCCCTTTTTGATTATGAAAAACTTTCATGAACAAATTTTAAGTTTTCTGAATGAGGGAAATAACAATAAAGTGATTAACAATACAAAATTAAATCTCCCCTGAATTTGTGCCATTTATAACATTCAGATAACAAAATTGGGATTTAAAAATAAGTAATTATTTCTCCCCCTGAATTTATAACATTCAGATAGAAATTTGTGCCATTTATAACATTCAGATAGAAATTTGTTATGACTGAATCTTCTTATTCTTCTCCCCCTTTTGTCATCCATCAAAAAGAGCATGAAAATGATAGGAAAGAATAAGTTCTCATAATTGCCTAGCCTAGGTTAGTTAGAATGTGAGAAATGATCTGAATAGGATCAAGTAGCAATCTTTTATATGTCTTAAGTTGGTTGGAAGTGAGCTAAAGGCATTTGTAGAACCTGAGAAGCACTTCCCAGTAATTGATACCACACAATCTTTACTTCTTTCTCTTGCATATTGCACAATCTTAAGACACTTTCTCAATACTAATATGTTGAAGACATGATCCCTTTATCCAAACCGAGTTGAATCATCAAGAATAGGGGCTTGGACTTTATCATAAGATGATGGGGCATAAGAATTAAATATAGGAGAGGCATGGAATTGATTTACCATATAGTCCCAAAGGTTTCCATGGAGGCTCTACCTTTTTCTAGTGAATCCTAAAAAGCTTAGTAAGAAACACATCATATGGAAGGCATGTATAGATTCATCAAAGTAATAAAGTGTGAGTAACGTTGAGTTTCCCTGGATTTCCACCAAAATGGATTCTCCATCACACCTAAACTTAGAGCCTGTTTGGGTGGAACTTCTGCAGAAGTACTTCTAGGTGAAAAAAATAATATGAATCAAAGAGGTCAAATGCATTTAACTTCTCCATAAGTTAAAATTAGTTACTTATGGAAAAGTTAAATGGGAGAGCTTTTGGAGTAGGTGGTCTACAAAGATTAATTTTAACTTATGGAAAAGTTAAATGCATTTAACCTCTTTAATTCATGCTATTTTTTTCATCTAGAAGTACTTCTACATAAATTCCACCCAAACAGGCTCTTAGAAGTTGCAGCAAAAGAAGCTTTCACTAATCTTGGTTACATAGGATCCTAAATTTTCAAGAGGTTGATCCATCCTAGTCTTTCTAAGAAGACATCTACACCCCAACCCTTTCTTCTAATTTTATGAAACAAATATATTTTCCCTTCTACTAAAATCTTTCATTTCCTTTCTACTCTCTCTTCTTTCCTTTTGAGAGGAGAATAACTTTTACCTTTGACTCATTAATTACTACTAATTTCCCTTTACCTTTCTTTTCATTCCTATAGCTCTTCACAACACTAGACATCACCCTTTATGATCTTCTCCTATGAGTGGTTTAGGAGTTCTAGTAGGTGAAGGAGATTTTGTAACCGGAACAGTTGTATCAAGGAAAACTCTAATTGTAAAGCTATGATGAATATGAGTATCTTCATGGGAGGAGGATTCTAATTTAATAGCTACAGATTTGATGCCCTTCCTTCCTATAGTTTTGATCCTCATGACAACAACAGGAACGATATAGAAGAATGAGATTGGCAAAAACAAAGAGTGTTGTGAAAGAGAATTGAATTTGTGAAGGAAGCAAACTATCTTTCACTTTGGGTTACAAATCCTATTTATAGTGAGTAAAAATGAGAGCAACAACTCCCTCCTAAGCATTGAAGAATGTGAGAATAAGAGGGAAAGACACAATTGGGGAAAGAGACAATGAGAGTGTTAGATCCTAGGCGATTGGTAACAAAAGCTACTGTTGATAACAAAGGTAAAAAAAAGGTTTCACCTTTTTACTTAATATCCTAGGTTTTCCTTTTTGAAGGAAAAAACACATCGCTCAACTCTTTCACTGAAAAGGAAGGTTATAGAATTAAGAACATCAGACACCAATAAAAGGAATTTCATCTCTCTTTTATATCTTTTCAGAAGCATGATTTTTGCTTCTGGATGGGAAAATTCACCTTCTAAGTGCTCTAGATTAGGTAAAAAAGGCTCATGTTGAACTTAGAACACATAATGTATCAATCAATTAATCACACACATATGCATTTGATCTTTAATGAAGCTTAATCTTTCTTCTAGAAGACGTTTAGAAAAGATATCAGCAAGTTAAGACTTTGTCTCAACATATTTTAGTTCAATGTCATGATCTTTAATAAAATAATACTTGATGTCAATATGTTTTGATCTAAAGTGATGCATGGGATTCATAGATAGGTTCATAGAACTTTCATCATCACATAAGATTGGGATTTCAGTGTACCTCGGGGAGTAATCCTCCATTTAATGTTTAACCCCCAACATTTGTGAATAACTTGCTGCTGATATATATCTTGCTTCTATAGTGGATAGGACAATAGTATTTTGCTTGCTACACATCCATGATATGAGAGATTCATCAAGAAATTGGCATTCACCATTTGTGCTTTTCTCTGAACCTAACTCCAACAAAATCAAAATCATAGAATCCTACAAGATCAAAACTTGTTCCTTTCTTCTACCAAAGGCCAAGATTAGTAGATCAAACAAGGAATCTAAATATTTACTTCACATATATGACATGAAATTCTTTTAGGAGAAGATAGAAACCTTGCACATAATCCAATGGAAAATGCAATAGCTTGCCTACCTGATTTTAAATATAATAAGGAAGCAATCATACTTTTGTATTCCTTTTTAGAAACAAACTTACCACATTTGTCTTTATCACGCAAAGTGTATGGGTGCATTGGAGTTGTCATTGGCTTGGCTCCATCCATTTTGAATCTTATAAGAAGATCCTTTGTAGACTTTTCTTGAAGAGTGGAGATTTCATCATCTTCTTTCTTTCTCTGTTTTTTATCACTTTACCTTTCTCTTTCATCTTATTTTTGAAAACTCATCTTGTTCTAATGATGGATTGATTTTGAGAAGGGGGAACTAGTGTCCACACTTTGTTCTTTTCAAAATGTTCAAGTTCTTCTTCTAATGTATCTCCAATGATTTGATCATAAGGGTGAGCATTCTCTAGTATCCAGTTCGTAGATATGGATGTATCATTGGAATCTTGTTGAATATTTCTCATTCTGTTGTTCATAATTAGAATCAGAATCTACATCTTTGTGTTTCTAATCCTTCTTCTGATCATCTTCCAATTCCTAACTTATTCTTCTATTTCATTATCTAAACCTGCAGTTCTTTCTTTCTCAAGAGAAGCATTAGATTCTATGAAAAATACATGCACACTTTCCTCAATCAGTTTGATTTCTATAGGCTTTTGAAGTTAGAGAATATCCAAGATAGATAGCCTTATTAGATTTTGAATCAAACTTATTGATGGGTTTTCTGGCAAGTTTACCAGTAGTCCAGTAGTTTTAGAGTAAGTAGAGTATCGTATCCACAGGGAGCGGTTTTAACTTGTAATGTTAAAGTAATTGTATTTTCAATAAAACGTTTTCGTAAAGAGAGTTGGTGAATTTTGAAATAAAATAAACAAAGATAACACGAGAGAATGAGTATTTAGGACTAGGATTTGATTTCGTTTCATCTCCTCCCTTGTGTATTCAAACTCCTTTTCCCTTATTTATGATCGTACTTGTAATTACCTTAGCATTGTTTAACTACGATAATTATAAGGCATGCCTAGTAATTATCGTACCCGCAAATTCCCCTATAACATCATAATTAAATGCCAAAAGCTATTCTCTACAGGCATTCAAAGTGGCATTTGGCGACCCCGAACATTCCCCGTATTTTGCAATCAGCGCTATCGAATTAGTCATACTTTCACATAAGGCACCTACGGAGGGGTGTGTCACTCACTGAACCTCCGATCGTTAGAATACAATCCTTATGCTACGATATGACTAACCCGAGTACCTTTAGCAATCTGAGAATAAGCTTCATGAACAGCTCCATGCTCACCTACCTCTGATACTAGCCGGAGTTCCACTTTTTGTATCCAGAGCACTAGCCTACCATCCTGGCGCACGCGCGGAGTTGATGCATTACACACAACATAAAGATACCGATAAATTACAAGCATAGAATCATAAATAAAATAGAAAAGAGAATTCTTATACACAAGGGGATTGAATCTACTACATCAAATCCTACTAGAGAGCTTAGCTACTCATGGTAGCCATTACAAACTACTGAGAAATCTGTCACCTTTCCCAATCCTATACTACTCTCCCTCTGTATCAATGTGTTTGTGACCTTTGCCAATGGCTCTATTTATAGACTTGGAAAACCTTCAAGGGATCAGGTTGTGATGTCACTGGTGAGTGTTTAATCCAATCAGAGGCGGCCTTTTCATTAATTGACGTCATTTGAGTGAAGCTTGACCATTGAGGAGCTTCCCCTTCATTAATTGACGTCACTGTGCGCGTTTTCAACAATCAGGAGTCGCGCGCTTCATGTGCGCTTAGCGCACATGAAGCCTGGCCATTCTGCTCATGCGCTCCACGTGCGCTAAGCGCATGTGGAGCGTGTGACACGCTGCAGCTTTCCTTGATTTGTGGATCTAACCTCTTGATTCCTTTCTGATCTTATCTGGTTTTCCTTTATCCCTTTATCCGAATTATTATTGTATTTATCTGCTTTGGATTTGAATTGAAAAGATTCTTTGCAGGATTCTCTGATTTTCTTTTATTTATTTAATTTCTGAATCTGAAATATCCTCCATTCTGATGCTTTTTCCACTCTTTTTCCAAATCTGCTATAATTCTGCATAAAATAGCAAATTTCTATTTAAAATAGCATCATATTCAAATTTGTATCAGATAAATACAATTATTATAAATATTAACAAAAAGGGATATTTTGGGGCATAAATTACTATTTAATCCTTGATAAGTGTAATAAAAACTATATGAAATTAACGCTAATTTTACACTTATCACTTACCAATATAACATTCTCATCCAAATGTATGCAAGTATGAAATGTTTCGCATGCTTCTAATAGTGACTATTTTCAAAGTATAGCATGAATTACTTACAATCTCAGCCCAAAAATATTTTTAACACTAGAGTCATTTAAAATGGTTCTAGCCATTTCTTGTAGTTTCCTATTCTTTCTTTTCACAGCTTCATTCTGTTATAGAGTTCTAAAACATGAAAAGTTGTGAGAATTGTCATTCTCATCAAAGAAGGCTTTGAATAAGGAGTCCTCAAAACTCCCCTTCATGATCACAACACACAGAAGCAATATTAGATCATTTTTCAGTTTGGACTTTCTTGCAGAAGCTTCTAAAAGACTCATCCTTTGTGGTTAAGAATAAAACTAAAGTGAATCTTGAGTAGTTTATCAAAGTCCAACCTTGAAAGGACTATTGAAATAAGAGATGATATTTTATCACAACAAACATCATACAGATTTTCTAATCCTATAGGAAATCATCTCATTTAGGATAGTATATTCAAAGATGTTGTAATCACCAAGTTACTGCTCTAAATAATAAAAATATCACTGACTCATGTACTTCAAACTGCATTTGTGAATTATTTTCAACTCACACAAAAATGAGATTTCACCATAATAAACTAGATATCTCAAGATTTCTAACAAGACAAAGATCATGCAATTTGGATTTTCCTATCCCAAGATATGATGCATTTAAGTTGACTGATTTATCACAAAGTGCAGAATGGGACAATTCTGTTTTTTATGCACTGATACAATTCCAAGCAACCAAAAACTTAGATACTTAATGGGATTAAACTATTATGTATTATCTTTCAAATCCAACTGGTTTCACTTGAAAAAGATTTTCCTAGCTCTAGTTATAAACATCCAAAATAGTAGGCTCAAATATGATCATATAACAGAACAACCTACTTTAATGACTTACCGGGAATAATTTAGATGTTAAATAATTCTGAAACTTTCCAGTCTAAAATTAATATGAATCAGTTCTCCAATGAAATTGGTTTCACTCAAATATCATTCTTGTAGCTCAAGTTATGATATGATGAAGTGGACTGCTTTATATCATAATTTATAACAAAACAACTATGTTCACGAATTTACTAGGACTTTCGTGGTTAAGATGAAATTCTCAAACTTTCCAGTTTAATAATGTAACGCCCTAATTTCTAGAACTCAGAAATAGTGCCCGTTGGAGACACTACTCCTGTAATCCTTGAAATCACTTCGTTATATTTCCGATATCGTCAATCAAAATTACTTAAACCTTCCAACGATTAGTTTAAGTTACACAAATTCATACACAATAATGGAGCTAGGAAAAGAAACCTACACTTTAAAGTAATAGGATTCCATAAATTCATACCGGAGGTCCGGAAGAATCTTCCTTAAAACTGGATAACTAAACTCTAATCATAAATAAGCCTCCTTGGCTAAAATTACATACATACATATTTACAATATCTAACGACAAGTAAATATACATCTGAATCAATTCTATTACAAGAGATTCTTATTCTAATAATAATCAGCTCCATTAACTTTCCCTTATCCTCATCAGCTATCTGTAACGTCCTGCACACTAAGAAAAGCCCCGAAACGTGGGGTGAGACTAATGTCTTAGCAAGTATAACTCTATGCATGAATGCAGGGGACATACATGTATGAAGGACCAACCTATATTCACATCATCATATTCAGATAAGCATGGTATTCTTTCACATAACAATCTCCATAATTCGCCAATCAATATCAAGAATATAAATAAGTAATAATCTCAAAGTAAATGGAATCAGCCTCTTTCCATAAAATATCAATATGCAATGGTATGCTTTGCCCGAAGGCCATGTACAATCACAGTCTAGAGTTAGACCTGAGCTCAGACTACAAGGGATATCTCCCCAGGGGACGAATCCCACCCTACAGTATTTGATCGAAGTCCAGTATTGATCGAATAACTAATTAGACATACGAATTGATGAATAGTTCGTTCTCGATAGTTCGAACCTTTCGAAACTAAAGAGAATCAACGTTCTATGTGAACTCATATCCACTACCCATCAATTCCTATATCATAATCAGTCACTAATCCTTAATTCCCATTCTGGATCAATTATAATTGGAGAGAATAGAGCGTTTCGATGTTACGATAGTTTCGAAACATTTCGATAGCCTCGAAAGTTTCGAAACTAAAGAACATTAAGAACTGCTCCGTTCTAACCAATTAGAATCATCCCAAGTCTTTCAAACATCAATCACAATACATTCTAACAATCATAATTATATACACATTAGGCTTACTTGAATCGGTGGTAACAACTAGGATTTCGAACGTCTCGAGTGTTTCGATACTTTTACAAGTCTCGTAACTTTCGTAACTTCGAAATTCCTTCGTTTCACCTTCGATTCAAACATCCTCTTATCAATCTCATTTATAACATCACAATTTCAATCAATTTAATCATAGAGAAAGGGATTCGAGAGTTCGGGGTCATACGAGGGACATATCGACATTTCCGCTATTTACGACTTTACGACATACGACTCGATCCTCATTTCAAACAACAATCTAACTACAATCGGTACAAAACAAGGAGTATAAACTTAATAGAATACTTAGATGAATCGAAATCGAGGGAAATACGATAGTTTCGTAAGTTTCGTAAGTTTCGTAAGTTTCGACATTTTCGATAACTTCGAAACTAAGGTTTCCGACTCTCGATTTCAATTCTTAAGCTCAATCAAACAACCAATAATTCAAACAATCACACAATTAACAATCATTCAATTATTCAGCCAAGAAAGGGAGGGGAGAAGAGGGGGCATGCAAAGGAGACCAATTCCTAACCTAAGGTGAGTTATACTCACCAAATTGATGAATCCAAAAGGGAATTTGAAGATTAGAGATGATCCAAATGTTGATTCTAGCTTCAATCTACCTTCAATGCTTCAATTTTAGCTTCCTCTCTCTAAAACTATCATTTTCTCTCTCTAGGGTTCGAAGAAGGGGGAGGGAGAAATGAGTTTCTGCTGAATTTTCGCACCAGCATATATATATATATACTGCTGGTAATCGATTACCAAACCCTGGTAATCGATTACCAGAGGCCAAAATGCATTCCTGGAGGTCTGGTAATCGATTACCACTTTTGGTAATCGATTACAGTGAACCCAGAAACCTGGTAATCGATTACCAAACCCTGGTAATCGATTACCACCAACAGAACTCTCTGGTAATCGATTACCAACTTCTGGTAATCGATTACCTGGGACCAAAAACTCCTAAATTGGTTCTATTAAGGTTCCAAACTCATATCTTACCCTTCCTCTACCTATCACTCATAATCCTAAGTGATCTTACAAGGTTTTGACCTACCAAACACACATGTTATCTAAGCCAATAGTTGGAATGCTACACAAGTCCTAAGATTGGTTTAACAACTAAAGTTTAACTTCTAAGTTCTAGACTTACCTTCTTCTAAATTTCTAGCACATGGTTGAAAATAGCTAAGTCCTAAATGAATAACCAAGCTCCTGGAATGTGGGATGTTACAAATAATATCATAAATAAGATTTGAAACAAATTTGGTTTCACTCAAAAATAATTTCTGTAGCTCAAGATATGATCTATTGAAGTGGGCTAGTTTATATCAGAACCTATGACACACCATTTGTATTCAAACTTTTACTGGGACTTCTGTGATTAAGGTAAAATTATCAAATTTTCTAGTTTGATACTACCATCAATAATCTTTCGAACAAAATTGATTTCACCTAAAACAGACTTCTGTAGATCAAGTTATGCTCATTTAAAGGTAGCTATATCGGAATTTTAAACTAGCAGTATTAACACATTACTTTTGATCTTCTAATCATTTTCTTTTTAAGTTTATCACTAATAAAATGACTAGAATAGAATGTCCACATAGTTTATCACTAATACAAGATCTTAGCATAAACCTATTAGGAATGTGCTTCAAATTCATAGACTTTATGAATATGCGTTGGGGATAGAAATCTTTGATACCTTGTTCTTGGTTAATTGAACTATACTTTTTCTTACCCCTTTCTTTAATATTCTGCATCAACACTTTTGGAGTATGCTTCTTGGTTGGCCATTACTTCTTCCTGAATCTTTTCCTCTCACACGGTTAAGTGTGCTCAACCCATAGAGGTTGAGCTCTGATACCAATTGAAGTAAATCAGAGAGTCACAAGAAGGGGGGGTTAAATTGTGACCCTTGAAAACTGTTGGTCCAACCTACAAGTACTTTTAAAAACTTACTGATCTTTGCTTAAGGAATACCTTGGCTATCAAAAGTTAATTCTAGAAGATAATTGTTAGTGTATAATGCCAATTAAGTTAATTGAAACTATCTTCATAAAGGTAAGCAATATCATAGGGAATAATATCATCAAATTTTATTCTTCCATGTAGTATATTTAATGTAGATACAACTCAAATAAGGTTCAGAAGAATAATATAAAGTTTCTGCAGTTATGCAAAAACAAAATAGTAAATCTGTCACTTTAAACCATTCTTCTGAAAGGTCAAATTATTTTAGATTTTAATAAAACTTTTCAGAATAGTTATTTAACCAATAACTAATAAGATTATATAAGAAAATATGTTCAGAAGTAAGTTTATATCAATCTGATATTCTTAAATCAAGTTACACAATGAAATCTGATCAATGTTTCTTCTGAAGTATCAAATGAACTTGAAACTTGATGAAACTTTCCGGATCACATATTTAAATAGTAAACAATCAGAATATAAAAGTTAAATCTGATTAAAATCAAGTTTGTAAAGATCTGGTAGTTTGAACCCCAAGTCCAATGTTGAACAATGGACAAATTTCAAGAAATTTGCTTCTGAAGCACCATTCAGTTTCATAATTTAATGAAACTTTCCAAATCAGTATTTTAACTGATATGGATGTGATTTATGTGAAAATATCAGTTCAAAAGTAGGTTTATCAAAATCTGGAAGTTGGAACCCCAAGTTTCAATGTTGAACATGAATAGATTTCAAGACATGTGTTTTTGAAGCACTAAACAGTTTCATAATTTAATGAAACTTTCCAGATCAGTATTTGAATTGATATGTATGTGATTTATATGAAAATATTAGTTCAAAAACAGGTTTATCAAAATCTGGTTTACAACTTTCTAAATATTCAAAGTATGAACAAGAACTAGCAAATCAATAAATGTAAGTGCAGAAAATTAAAGAGAGTAAGGGTAAGAGACATTGCATAGATGATTTTTACACTGGTTCACCCTCACAATCCTTGGGCTACGTCCAGTACCTGCCTCAGTAGTATTTTCCACTAATCAATCTTGATTACAAGGTATTCTTTGCTCCCATAGCCTTCTTAGGCTCTTTTCAAGTATTCTTTTACAGCCTCTTCAGGCTCCTTACAAGTATTATTCTGCAGCCTCTTCCGGATCTAACACCAGTATTCTTTGCTCAGCTTCTGTAGGCTCTACACACTCTCAAACCAACACTAACTCTCTCTAGTTAGCTTGGGATA
The DNA here is from genome assembly GCA_026901365.1 of Sesbania bispinosa. NCBI lineage: Eukaryota > Viridiplantae > Streptophyta > Magnoliopsida > Fabales > Fabaceae > Sesbania > Sesbania bispinosa. The sequence goes on from QLOH01000812.1 coordinate 23,142, forward strand.
TCACAAACACTCTTCAACAAGAGATAGTTTTTTACATATGGCTCATAGAACACTCATGGAGTGGATTAATCTTTACAAAACTGAACCTAAACACACTGTTTAAGAATTATGAATAGCAACTCTGCATTTTGGAGTGGTTGAAGGAGAGCCTCACTCTTTGAAGGGAATTTCTACATTATGGCCCTTTTTCATTTTTTCTCTTTTGCTCTCCTTGATATTGGCAAGATGAATGGGGCTTTATTTATAGAATTTTGGGGGTCAAAATAGCCGTTGGAGTTGCTTGGAAAGGTTGTCAAGCTCTCAGCTGGCTGTCCTTGTCATAAGACAACTTTTTCTCTCTCATTCTTTGACTAGTCAAATATTTTAGAGGTTTTCTTCTGTTCTTTCACAAAGTCTTTCTTCTGGAGCCTGCTGTCAGTATTCTTTTCTTCTGGAATATTCTGATGTACTAGTAGCAGTTTCATTTCAATCCTCTCAGCAGCTTTCTTGCTTTGTTTTATTTTCTAAACAAGTTTATTTCCCTTTTGGGCATTGCACATGAAGTTTGTACTTGTGCAGAACTTTCTTTTGGAATTGAAGCACTAATTCCTGAAACTGTTTCTTATGGAAGTGTGCAGGAACTTTGTTTTCTTCTTCTGAAGCTTCAAACATGCTTGTAAAGCTTCCATTCTTTTATCCTTGCTTTATTTGCATTGTGAGAGAAGTAATTATGCTTCTGGAAGGTTCTTTGAGTGTTCTTTAACTTGAAGTATTCAAGGATAATAGCTTGAGGAGTGTGGGAACTTGTTCAATGCTATTAAAAGTACTTTGAACATGTTTACAACTTGAAATTCATATTTGATGCTTCTGGAGAGTGATAACTTACTGTAGAAATTGTTGGTTTTGCTTCTAAAGATAAAATTGTGTTTCTAATGACATTGACCTTCTCCAATTGCTTTGTTTGCATCGGCAACACTTGGAATGAATATGCTTGAATTGCTTAAGTGATTTTTCACATTCAGAAAGTGTTAAGTTTCATGAAAAGCTCCTTTTCATGCTTCTAGTGGTCTTGAATGATCTTTCTTAAGTTTCAACTTTGCTTCTGAAGCTTGATATAACTCAGTTTAATATTCATAGGATCTTAGATGAACTATCTTTACCTTCTTGAAGCTAAGAATCTACTTCTTGAACTTGTTTCATCACTTTTGACACGTAACATGCTTCTAGACACATGTTCTTATGTTAAATGATGTTTTTTATTTTTCTACCTTCATTCTGTAACATTTCCTGTATTCTTTCAGTCATTCTCAAGTGCAAGCATTAGGACCAAAGTATTAAGAACACTTAGAATATTATTGTGAAATTTTGTTGTCATTAAACCTTTGCTCAAAAGGGTCTTGGACCTTACATCTATTCCTATCACATAGGATGCCTCACCCATATGTTTCATTTCAAAGTTGTTAGAGAGAAACTTCTTTACATCATGCAACAAACCAATATCATTAGTTGCAAGAAGAATAACCTCAACATATAAAACCAAAATAATGAACTTGCTCTTACTATTTTCATGTAGATACACCGATCAACAGTGTTCTTCACAAAACCATATGATGTTATGGTATCATTAAACTTTAGAAACCATTGTCGGGAAGCTTGACTAGATCCCAAACTTTAGATATCATTAAACTTAAAGACACATTTACAACCTACTCGTTCAGAACCTGTAAGTAACTCGACTAGATCCCAAACTTTGTTATCATCTATTGATTTTTACTCTTCTTTCATAGCATTGAACCACTTTTCATAATTTTAACTTTCCATGGCTTGTCTGAACGAGACTGGATCCTCATCAATACTTAAGTCGCATTCATGTTCAATAGAGTAAACCACATAATCATTTGAAATAACAGGTCTTTTATGCCTTACAGACCTTCTTAATGCAACTTCTTGTGGTTCCTCTACCACTTGCTCATTTGTGCCTTGCACATTGTTAGCTGGTTCATCATCTATATGTTCATCTTGTGAGTTTGGAACATTAACTTGTTGTCCCTTCATGTTGTGTGACTGTAATACAATAAGAGGGATAAAAACTTGAGAAGAGACATTAGGTGTATAAACATCACCAGAAGTCTTTTGAATGTCCACCTTTCGTGATTCCTTACTCCTTTTGAACTGACCATTCTCAATGAACCAAGCATTACCAGACTCAACTATTCTCGTTCTATGGTTAGGGAAATAGAACCTTTATCCCTTTGACTTTTCAGGATAGCTGATGAAATAACCACTAATGGTTCTTGCATCGAGCTTTTTTTTTTTCATGTGGATTGTATATCCTTACTTCTGCCGGGCAAATCCCAAACATGAAGATGTCTTAAACTGGGTTTCCTTCCAGTTCACAGTTCATAAGGAGTCTTAGGAACTGCTTTAATAGGAACCCTGCTAAGCAGATATACAACAATTTTTAATGAATGCATCCACAAAGATAAAGGTACATTGCTATGACTCAACATACTCCTAACAATGTCCATAAGAGTACGATTCCGCCTTTCTGCTACACTATTTTGTTGTGGTGTACCAGACATTGTATACTGCGCACATGTGCCCCGACTTTCGAGAAACTTTGCAAAAGGACCTGGACATTGTCCACTCTCATCGGTTTTACCATAATACTCACCACCTCTATCGGACCTCACCACTTTTACTTTTCTATCTAACTGCCTTTCCACCTCATTAATGAACACCTCAAGTACGTCCACTGATTGAGATTTCTCATGCAGTAAATATACCTAAAAATAACGTGAGAAATCATCAATAAAAGTAATAAAATACTTTTCATCGCCCCAAGACGAAATGTCAAAAGGACCACATATATCAGTGTGTATTAACTCAAGAAGTCGATTGCTTCTTGTGGTGGGATTCTTTGATATGTGTTTGGTTTTCTTACCCTTAATGCAATCCACACACATATCCGAGTCATCAAAATCCAATTGAGGTAATATCTCATTGTTCATTGACTTCAACATATTTTCTTTGGATATATGACCCAACCTTTGATGCCATAAGAAAGCAGAACATTCATTGCATGCACTATGTTTACTACCAATAACATGTTCAACATTAAACAGAGATTAAGAAAAATTAACATTAAGATTGAAACGATATAAACCATCCAATAAGGTACCAGAACCATAATAGTACGCAAATTTATACAGAGGAAAAACATTATTTCCAATCCTAAAATTAAAACCTAAACAATCCAACTTTGCAACAGAAACTAAATTCCTAGCACAACCATGAATATAAAGACACTTTTCAAGATCTAGACAACAATCAGTGTCTAAAATCAAGTTATAAGTCTCAATTCCTTCTATTTGTGCCTTTATTTTGTTCCCTATATACAAGTATTTTTCAATTCCTTTTATGGGCTGGATTGAAAGGAATCCCTGCATAATATTAGACACGTGAGTGGTAGCACCAGAATCCAACCACCGGATATTACTCGGTACTTCAATAAGATTTGATTCAAAACTTACAGAAACATAAAATGTACCTTTCTTTTTGAACCAATATTTTCTTTTCGAACAATCTTTCTTGAAGTGACCAACCTTATTGCAAAAAAAGCATTTCTGGTCCTTCTGGATTTTTCCCTCATTCACTTTTATTGGGGCATTGTCCTTCTTGTTCTTCTTTCCTGGTTTAGTCTTGCTCCTGCTAGCACCATCATGAGTCATGAGATAGATAGAATGATCCTTCACTTTCTTCAGTCTCCCTTCCTCTTGAACCAACATGGCCTTAATTTCTTGAAAGTTCCATTTATCCTTAATGGATTTATAATCCACCTATAAATGACCAAATTCAGGAGGGTGAGAGTTCATAATAAATTGTACTAGAAAGGACTCATTCACTTCCATTCCCATTGACTTCAACTTTGCTGCCAAATTAGCCATTCTAGTCACATGATCATTAATGGGCTATGACCAATCAAACTTTTTAGTCGTCAGCTCAATCATAAGAGTTCCCACAATAGACTTGTCACTTATGTATGATTGTGAGTATTCCTTAATTATTTTCATGAATTCCCTTGCATTTTCAGTTTTGGGCATAGATGACTTAACATTTTCAACCATAGTCATGCACATCTAGTTTAGTGATAGTGTAACGTCCTAATTTCTCAATTCAAGAATAATGTCCGTTGGAAACATTATTCCGAATTTCTGAAATTATTTCGCGCATTTCGTGTATCGACATACAAATCACGCAACGCTTAAGCAATCAAACGTTTGCTTAGGCTACCACAAAAATAATACATCATTACATTTTCATTTCCTGTTTTCATTCTGTTTCCTGTTTTCTGAAATTTTACAAAGGAAAAACTGGAAATAGCAAATTTTTGTTTCCAGCGTTTCTAGTTTTTCCTTTGTAAAATTCCAGAAAACAGGAAATAGGAAACATGAAATGAAAATGCAAACCAAACAGCTTATTTTTCATATTAATTGCTAATTAAGAACCTAGGGGACGAACCTACACTTTGAGTGTATGGCTCATAAAACTCCTACCGGAAATCCGGCAGAGTTTACCCTGAAAATTGGATATTTCCCAATTTTTCAACTTAGCCTGAAACTCAGAAAAATACCAGTATAGTTTATAATATCACCATATAGTAACAAACTACAATAAGGCCTCCATGGCCAAACCAAAATCAATACATTAATACATCAACAAACTTCAAATTCACAATTACAATCCCTGACATTTATTTCAATTGAGTTCTCTACTCTTCCGCCATCAACCTGTACAAAAACCTGCACAACTGAAAGTAATTCCCACAACGTGGGATGAGACTACGTCCCAGTGAGTGAGGTAACAGTGTGTGCTGTGTAGGGAGGCATAACACATAATATACAATAATGTAGCATACTTAATTCATTTGGAAAACATTCCAAAACGGCAATACAAGGCATGTGATATAAATCATTCAATGACAATCATAAGTGCAGTGATAATCATGCAGAGTAATGAACATGTTAATGCAACTAACATCCAATCTATCTAGCGTACTAATTTTGAAGTGTTTCGCTTTCCCCAACACCCAAGGGTTCTTTTCTCTATCACGTGCTTTGAGCGCTCGGCCATGTGACCAAGGACCGTCGTCCAGGGCCACCCTCATTAAATTTTTTATCATCAAACATGCATGATTTATTTTTAATTGAGGAATCCCATATACCCCTTGGCCTAGAGGTAAATGGAATTGCCTCTCTTGCAACATGAATCCAAGGACCAGAGACAAAGTCTCATAAACATGAGTCCAGGGACCAACCTCATTAATTCACATGAGTCCAAGGACCGGAGACAAAGTCTCAAAAACATGATTCTAGGGACCAACCTTATTAATTCACATGAGTCCAAGGACCGGAGACAAAGTCTCAGAAACATGAGTTCAGGGACCAAAAGTTTGAGTGTGTAACATGATCAATTTAAATATGAAATCCAAGGACCCAAAATAATTCTTTTCAAACATAAAGTCCAAGGATTCAGAAGTCATTAATTTCAACATGAGGTCTAGAAGACCCAAAACTCTTCCTTTCAAAAACATGAGGTCATAAGACCCAAAATCCTTTTCTTTTTCAAAAACATGAGTAAATGATTTCATGAGGATAATAATACTTCCATAAGCATGTACATATGCATAATCAACAATTAATTCAACATTCAACATCAATAATCCAACATTCCATAAAATTCCCAATTCCTCTAACCTAGGGTTTGAGCAACCAAGTCATACTTTCAATTAATCCAACAATCCACCCTAGGTTTGCATAAAATCAACTCTAACCAACAATCCTGTTTTCTGAAATTTTACAAAGGAAAAACTGGAAATGCTGGAAATAGCAAATTTTTGTTTCCAGCGTTTTCATTTTTTCCTTTGTAAAATTCCAGAAAACAGGAAATAGAAAATGGAAACAGGAAATGAAAATGCAAACCAAAGAGGCCCTTAACCAAAGAGGCCCTTATCTTCAATTTAATGTTTGGTTTGAGGAAACATTTTCTGTTTTCATTTTATGTTTCATGTTTTCTGAAAATTTTACAAAGGAAAAACTGGAAATGCTGAAGACAACAAATTTTTGTTTCCAGCATTTTCAGTTTTTCCTTTGTAAAATTTCAGAAAACAGGAAACAAAAAATGGAAACAGGAAATGAAAATGCAAACCAAACAATTGTTTTATTTAATTTTTTTACCCACTAGGATCAGCCTAGTGGTTGGGGGTTTGTGTAGTTTAACACGAGGTTCTAGGTTCAAACCTCATTGCTTTCCTTTGTACACCGAAAAAAAAATTAGTTTTTTTTTCTTTAAAAAATCTAAACAAACACGGGTCGTGAGTACATAATCTTAGGCCCTAGATATTTCCCATAATTTTGTATCTACATTTTATATTATATTTAAAAAATTTGTTAAATTTAAAAGCCGTAAACCAATAAATAAAAAAATCATTTCAGCTTATGCAAAATCATCGATTAACATTTGGAGTTAGTTTCATAATGCATTTTGCCAATGACGTGAACTGAGGCTCAACATTTAATTTTTTAGTTAAGTTTAAATATTTTTTAATAATTTTATTGTATTTGAAATAACAAGTTTTTTTTAAATAATCTGTTTAAAAAAAATTAAGTCTCTTTTCAATAGTCTTTCATTTAAAGTCAAAAATAAAAAAATGTAAAAAAAATATCTTTAAAAAAAATCAAAATGTTTTTAAATTCTGTTTTTTTAAAAATTAAAATCAATTAATTTCACAATCATTTGTTGTCAAGAACTACATGACTTTGATTTCTCCATTGCACCCGGGGATACGTAGGAGCGGGAACCAGACCCGTCAAGCCAAAATAAATTTCAAAAAAATGTCTTTTCCTTTTTATTGCCAATCATTTTCTGAAATATTTTTTCTTAGTCATTTAATTTAAAAAACACAAAAAAAAGTTGAAAATATCAAAAAATAATTTTTTAAAATATCATTCTCATTTTCAATAATAAGATTCAATTATTTTCTTAAATAAATTTGCTCATCTATTCTGAAAAATACAAAAAAATTCAAAAAGTTGAAAATACAAAAAAAAAATTCATTTCCTTGTTTATTTTCTTCAATTGGGGTAAAATAAATATTTTCTGAAAGGTTAATAAATTTTGCACAATTAATTAAGGTAACCGTTTTTTAAACGGACGTTGTAGGGTGCTAATACCTTCCCTACACGTAATCGACTCCCGGATCCAGCTCTGATTTCGTAGACCATTTTCTTCTTCACAAAGGTTTTCTCAAAATTTTCCTTAAATAAATTTTGGTGGCGACTCCATTGAACAACAATTTTTTTCTAATTCGTTTCGCCGTCTCAATGCGACCCCGGTTCCGACATGTGTCAACAGGTTAAGATAGAGCATCGAAAACCCTAAAAAACACTCCAACCCTTAGAGATCCCAGAGTGGAAGTGGGAGGCTATAGCTATGGATTTTGTGATGGGGTTGCCTAGAGTCCCAACAGGTTTTGATGCCATTTAGGTAATGCATAATGGACCGGCTAACTAAGTCGGCCCATTTCCTACCTATCAGGGTTACCTACTCTCTTAGAAAACTAGCAAATTGTACATCAAGGAGATTGTGAAGCTCCATGGTGTACCCTCTAGCATTGTGTCAGGTAGAGATCCTAGGTTCACCTCTAGGTTTTGGAACGCTTTACACTAGGCTTTTGGTACTAAAGTGAGGTTTAGTATTGCTTACCATCCTCAGACTAGCGGTCAATCTGAGAGGACCATCCAGACCCTAGAGGACATGCTTAGGGCTTGTGTGTTAGAAGAGAAAGGTAATTGAGATAAGTACTTGCCACTCATAGAGTTTTCCTATAACAACAGTTTCTATAGTAGTATAGGTATGGCACCTTATGAGGCATTTTATGGTAGGAAGTGTAGGTCCCTGATTTGTTGGTGTGAGTTGGGAGAGAGGAACTTGTTAGGTCTGAAGTTGGTTCAGGAAACCATTGATATGATCAAGAGGATTGGGGAGAAGCTAGTGACTGCCCAAAGTTGGCAGAAGAGTTATGCTGATAGGAGGAGGAAAGAACTGGAGTTTGAGGGAAGTGAACATGTGTTTTTGAAGGTCACTCCCATCACAGGCATAGGTAGAGCCATTAGAGCCAAAAAGCTAAATCCCATGTTCATTGGTCCTTTTCAAATCCTGCAGAGGATTGGCCCTGTTACATACCGGATAGCCTTACGACCCCATTTTTCCATTGTCCATGATGTCTTCCATGTGTCTTATCTCAAAAAATATGTCCATGATCCCTCCCACATCATAAGCTCAGAATCAATACAATTAAGGGAAGATTTGATTGTTCCCACAGACCTGCACACATTATTGACCAAAGTGTCAAAACCATGAGGAACAAGACCAACCTGTTAATGAAGGTTATTTAGGTAGGTCAGTCTCCTGAGGAGGCCGCATGGAAGAAGAAGGATGAGGTTCATGCTCATTATCCGAAGTTGTTCAATTGAGGTAATATCCCAAACCATAATTAATCAATTTTGAGGACAAAATTAATTTAAGAGGGATAGAGTTGTAACATTTCATATTCAATAAATTAGATCCATAAGTCAAGGTAGGAACGGAAAATTCCGTGCTCATTATCTAATGCATTTTCGCTCAACCGAGAAGGCTCTCGCTTGAGCAAAAATATCAGCAAAATAGGGGAAATCAGATTCTGGTTTTTTCGCTCAAGCGATAAGCCTCTCGCTTGAGTGAAATTGGGGGGAACTTTCAAGGCTGCTCTCTGACAATTCACGCTTAAGCGAAATTCATCTCGCTTTAGCGAAATTGCCCCTAATTATAGAGTTGCTCTCTCGAGCATTCTCGCTTAAGCGAGCACTTCCTCGCTTAAGCAAGAACGCAAAATCGGAATGGGTTTAATTTTCTCGCTCAAGCGAGAGAATTCTCATTTGAGACAGAATACGCAGAAAAGCTTCTAATGTTCATTTCAATTACGGTTTGGCATTTATTTCTCATTCTTTTGTTCTAGAGAGAATCCTAGAGAGAGAAGGAAGAAGAAGTTAGATTGAAGCCTCAAGCCATCAAGGAAATGTTGAATCATCACTCTCCACCTCTCTGTCACCCTTTTCCTTTGCTCTTGAGGTGAGTGTGGCTAACCTACTCACTACCATTTCACTTAAACCATTGAATGCCTCTATTCTCCCTTCCCTTTCTTATATTACTTTGGTTGTGGTTGATTTGATTGTCTCGAGGGTTAGGGATGGTATGTTGTGATGATTATGTTTGATGTTTGTCTAACTCTAGGGTTAAGGTTAGGGTTTTAAGTTGAGAATATGGATGATGAAGAGGAACTCTCATGGAATAGTTTGATTATGCGTATTCATGTTTATTAATGATCATGCCTTATGTTAATGAACCCTAATCATGTAAAGATGAGTATTCATGGGCCTAGGGCCAAAGAGGGCTTTCATGGGCTATTTCTAGCCAAAGAGGAATTTAATCTATTCATGGATAAAACTTATACATGTTTGCTTGCTAAAATCTATCATGGTTTAAGGGTAAGTTTCTAGTGGCCTTTAGGAACGACGATTCCTGTTAGTTTAAGCTCAGACTAGCGTCATGTAAATTGGAAAGACCCCTTGGGTGTTGGGTTAAACACTTGAGAACTAACACTACACTATCTAACATCATGATTGACTTATGATTTGATTGAGTATATGGATTGGTTGTTGCATATCATATGCTTGTTCTTCTCACACTGCTTGCTTTTATCGCACTCACTGGGACGTTAGTCTCACCACACTTTGTGGTTTTTATTCACACATGCAAGGTTCCTGTCCTGATGCTTGACCGGGGAAGTGGAGCTTTTGGATGGCCCTCGCCATGGCCCAATTTTTTTGACTTAGTTAATTTTTTATAGGCATATTAGTGCATTCTTTTGGTGGGATATTTTAGTACATGTGAGGCCTTTGTGGGTTCCTTTTATTAATTAAGGATACATGTATAATTGTATTCCATTATGCATATAGATTCATGTATTATATTGTATTGAGCCTATGTTGGACCTTACTGAATTATTAGATGAATGTTTTGACGTTTACGCTTACGTAATTGTTGAATTACCTAAGATATTTTGTGTTTGAATGTTGATATCATTAATGACGCGCAATAATTTCACAGATTTAAGAATAGTGCTTCCAACGAACATAATTCTTGAATTTAAAAAATTAGGACCACTATAACAGAAATAGGCTATTACCACGGTTAAAAAAGCTCTTTTACCGCGGTTGTGACCGCGGTCTACCGCGGTGGGATAAAAGGCAATTACCGAGATTAATTTTTGGAACCGCGGTAATTGAGTTAGGCTTTTTACCGCGGTTCTGAAAAGTAACCGCAGTAGAAAAGGTGAGCAAAAGCCACAAATATCGTAGCTATTCTGTAGTTAATGTCTAGTTGTTTTATTAAAATTTTCAACAAAAAGCACAATGGTTCAGTAGGGGAAGCACATGGTTCTCCATGTTTTAACACAATCTGATCAATTTATTTTTTATTACTCACAAAAATATCAAATACTAAAGAAACAACAGTGCAGTGCAATGCAATGCATGATCTTTCATTATGCATAGGAGTTGTAGTCTTTTAATTCATACTTACCACCATCAGGGTCTCTGTTTTGAGGGTGTACAAGAAAAAAATGCAGCAAAAAAATATTTTTCAAGTGATAGCAAATAGAAAAATGTTCAAAGATAGAATGCATACCCTGATTATTTTATGGGTATGATATGAGGTTTATTATACTAAATAGAATTTTTTGTTTCCGAAATATATTAACAAGAAAGGAGCGAAGAACCCAATTGAGATTCAGTCATAAGACAGTTAAAAGTAAAGATTTTAAAGTTTTCATCCATGCTTCAATGAATACTAGCAGACTTGAAACCTATCACAGGTTCTTTAGCACCGTCTGCTTCAATTAATAGTTTATTATGCATCAAGATAACCCCTTTCCCCCTCCACACATGCACACACAGACACAAAACAACAGGTCATGTTTAAATGCAATGAGATTTCTGAATTGTTTCAATTGTTAACAAACACAAATGTCATCAGTCTACATGCTTGTCCAACAAGTCAATCAACAATTTTCTAAATACGGAAACAGGGTACCTATCTCAGAATTAATTGGTGCCTCATATGGATTATCAATCCTTGTAAAGCCTAAAATAATAACAGCATAATCACATATGCATGCTAAAAAGAAAGAAGCAAAAGTAATAACAATGTAAAAATATAAGATATCTTCAAAAAATTACAGGTGGTTCAAAGATTGGTTTTAGCATTAATTAGTGTAGTGCATTCCACATCGATATACATGTACAAATACATTAATTAAGCAAAGACCATGCAAGACTACCTTTAATCTTTCCAGCCCGTGCAAGTTTATAAAGGCCCTTGGGATCTCTTACTTCATAAATATGTAGTGGCACATCCACGAAAACCTGTAAAGTGTAATGTTAAACCTTAATTATGTGAGTAATGTAGGTCAAATTGACAAGAAGCAATTACCTCAATAAAATCTCCATTTGGCAACAGTGCACGGCAGGCATCACGATCTCTTCTATAGGGAGAAATCAAGCTTGCAATGCAAATTGTAACATCCCAAAGTCTAAGCCTAAGTAGAAACTAGAAGAGGATCAAGAGGGAATAGAGAGTTCACGTTTTAGTGTGGGTCAGTAGAGCCTTTTCAGTAGCCTAAGTCTTGGAGAGTGAGGGTCCTTTAAGGGAAGAGAGAAAATATGGTAAATGGTGATAACAGGGGAGTGCGCTCAAGCATACCTGGCGCTCCAACACACCAAAGTCAGAGGCTTTGTGAAATAATATTAATAATATATTGATGATTTGATAATATAAATATCAGAAGGGGATATAAGATTTGATTTTCGTAAATGTAATAATTGTTACCAATATAACATGATAATAATAAAATTTATAGGAGATAATCATATTATTAAAATCACAATTAAACCTGATTGTCATAAATATAATAATAACCGTCTTAATATAACAATATCAAGGATTAATAATGATAATCTCAAAATAATAATAATAATAATAATAATTATTATTATTATTATTATTATTATTAATCATCCTAGGAGGAAAGAAAACAAACAACGAAACAGGGCGTGAGAAATGAGAGAAGAAAGAAAGGAGACGCGGCAGCTATGGCCGCTGGCCGTGTGACGGCGAGGGAAACGCGACAATCATGGTTGTTGGTCGCGCGACGGCGGATCTGTCAGCGCTCCGGCAACGGCGGCACGGTGAAACTCCGGGACAGGAGGTGCGCTTGCGTTGGGCTGCGAGGGGGGTGCTGGACCGTGGCAACTGCGCCGAGAGCGGCTGCGAGGGTGGCTGGGCACTGCAATCTGGGGAAGCTTGAAGGCTATGCGGCAGGGACCGGTGGTGCTTCACGCTGTTCAGGGGCGTTTCGCGGTGGAGGCTTTTGAAGGGCAACAAATCTGCGATCCTCACGATGGAGGAGATGCGATGGCAAGTTGCGCGATCTGCACGAGGGAACAACGGAGGAGAGGGAGACCTCCGCCATAGCTGAAAGACAGAGCAGCAAGGCAGCGAGGGTTTGGTTTATTCATGACCTTGTCGTTCAAGTGCGGTTTGAAGGTTAGAGGTGAGTAGAGCTCACACACTTTCACCTCATCTTGTGTATGCCTCTATTATGACCCTCATTCTTCTATTCCCTTTCCTTTTAGTGTAGGTATGTTGGGTTATTGTGGGATTAGAGAATATGTATGATTTGAGTTGTGTATGAGCTTGAAATTGAAACCCTAGGTTAGGGGATTTTGGGGAATTTGGGGATTTTGTGGAAATGATTATTGACTAGGGAATTCCTTAAAGAATAATCATGTTCCATGATGATTTTAGTGTATAAGGATGTATGTGTATAGATTAGGGTTTTAATGGAATATACTTTCAAAGTTTCTAATTGAAAAGGGTGTTTTGAGATTCACATGGTTAACATGGAATGATTATTATTAGAAAATTTAGATTCATTATATGATATTTTCTATGTACATTTGTTAGTTCTATGCATGCCATGAGACTTGTATTCATTGTGAAGTTGAGCCATTGCATGCTTTTGGCCTATGGCCCAGTTAAGACTAAGAAAATGGTTTTTGGCTTCGGCCCAGTTTTGACTTTGGCCCAAGTTAATCTAAAGTGAAAAGATTGTTTTCAGAAATTGATTTAAGACTTGGGTGATTAGTACGCATAGATTTAAGGGGTGATTAGTGCCCAAGGAAGACGTTCCTTGTAGTCTGAGCTCAGGTCTAGCCACACAGTTATTCCAGATTTAAGTGATAAGAACCCGACGACCGGGTTATGCCGTTCATGCGCATTCATGTTCAGTTTTGTGCATATAAATCTATTTGGGCATTGAATGGCTTGGATGATCATTATGTAAGTATATGCTAGTTTCTAATGATTTAAGACATGAAGGAAATGATTAGGATATTCCAGTATGCTTTAATGAACTGTGTTGGGTGTTGCATCACATCTGTTTGTTTCCCACACTGCTTACTGCATCGCTTTGCTCACTGGGACCGTAGTCTCACCCCACGTTTTGGGGATATATTTTAATCTGTGCAGGAAACTTCCAGCTTATGTTCAGAGATAGATGGAGCTCTTGGAGTGAACTCACCCACTCCCAATGGTCAAGAAGAGTTTAATAGTTTATTGGTGTATTGATAGTGTAATGATGTAATTATATAGAGATGTTATTGGAAAATTACTTGTAGTAACTTTTTAAATGATTTCTGACGTAAAAGTCTATAGTTTGGCCATGGAGGCCTATTGCTATCGAGATGGATTAGTAATTATGTTATTATGAATTGTACTGGTGGTTTTGCTGGTTTTCAGGTGAAGCTGAAAATTGGGAAACGTCCAATTTTTAGGGGAAACTCTGCCGGATTTCCGGTAGGAGTTTCATGGACTGTATCACGTCAAAGTGAAGGTTCTTCCCTAGGTTTTCACTAAGGATTGTTTTGATATCATTATGTTTGAATGCTGTGGAAGTCTAAGCAAACGTTGGATTGCTTAGACAGTTGTGTTATTTGTATGCCGATATCGAAAATGGCGCGAATAATTTTCAGAAATTTGGAATAGTGTTTTCCAACGAACATTATTCTTGAATTGAGAAATTAGGACGTTACACAAATAACTCCAGCATCTGCAAATAGCTTTTCCACCTCACCTAGAGGGAATAACAAAGACCAAACAAGAAACAAAAAAAAATCATGTATGGCATTCCAGTACAAAGTGATTATATGGCATTCCCACAAAAGACCAAGCAACATATACAACTCACCAATTCTCCTTATATTCTTTGCACGATCTTCAGCTTTAAATCCAAGGTTTTTATTCAAGCCATGCCTAACATTGTCCCCATCAAGAACATAAGACAATTTTCCCCTCCGATGCAAGATTTGACTCAAAGAGTGATTAAACAAAATGCCCGAAACAAAAAGAGTGAGATGGTAGTTATTAATTTCATTTTAGGGTCTCTATGGTTTGAGTTTTTCAATTACAGAGTTGCCTTAAATGGACCACTATTGACCACTTAGCATATTTGGTAAAAATATATTCTTTTTATCACCAACTTGGTTCGTTTACTTTTTTCCAGTACATTTTCATACAATATAGATGTATGAAGAAATGTATGTTAGTGACTGGCTGAGAAAAAACTACTCAGTAATCAGTACATAAAGTAAGCATAGTTAGCACAATTTTTAATGAAGTATTCACATGCAATCTAATATAGTAATCCAGAGACTAAAATTGGAAAAAAAAGATTTCTTAGCTAAAATGTAAACTAAAATTAAGCACATAACCATACTGCCATAGACACACTTAATCTGATACCTCACAGGAGAAGACAACCAAAGTTGTCTATTTGGTGTTTGTTTGTTCAATACATAGGTGCCAAAATCCCTAAGTTTTACAGTCAAAACATCATTCTGAAAAGGAAAGCCATGATAAAACAATTAATACACCTCAAATACAGGGAAGACACTTCTTAAAACTAATAGGAATATATTAATTAAAATAATAAAAGAGACGAAAAGCTATTTATTTTTGAAAGACCAAACAACTACACTGAATTTCAAGCTTTGATTGAGCCAAGGCAAAAAGAATAAATTCTCCAATCTGTTAAACCACCTTGGTGCTTGGGGTGTACCTAAAGAGAAGCACGAAGAATTAGTAAGAGATTCATTTATCAAATAAATGAATCTATAATTGGCTGTTACGTTCAATCTAAAAGAAAACCTTTTGAAGGTAAAGGTTGAAAAAGCCAAAGAGATTAACTTCTTCATAGCTTTTGAAGAAATTATCTAAGAGAAGTTAAAACAGGAAGAAGAAAAGAACGAAGAATTGTGAAGAGATTGTACAAAATTCACTCATATTTATAAGAGTAAAAGAGCCAGGTGCCATTAATGGACACCATTATAATGACCAATGAAAAGAATTCCCACATGGAAATTAAGTGGCTGGTGGTCTTCATGACTTGCGAATGGTTAAATAGAATTTGGCACATGGTACTGAAGAAAGTATAATCAGGTTTTGAAAATGAATAAAGACTTATTGACTTTAAATGACAAGAAAAGACTAAGTCTGAAGAGGAGAGATTTTCTCGAATTCATGAAGAAGAAATCAGAAAGCAAGAGTTCGAGAAAACAGAGAAATGATTTCGAGAAATCAGAGAGCAAGATTTCGAGGAAACAGATAGAAGATTTCGAGAAAATCAGAAGACAAGACTTCGAAAAATTAGAAGATAAGATTTCGAGAAGACAGAAGACACCAAGGCAACAATTAATGGAAGTTATATAAGATGAAGACAGGTGTCAATTAATTAGTGGTTTATTTTGAAAATTGTAATCAGTTTTCTGGATAGCAGAAAACGTGGCAAGCATATACGCTGCCAACACATAAGGTTGCTGATGTGTCAAACATGCATTAGTTAACCGTTAGGATTAGGAATCTATAAATAGTTGAACCCACAATATAATAA
This sequence comes from Sesbania bispinosa, assembly GCA_026901365.1. NCBI lineage: Eukaryota > Viridiplantae > Streptophyta > Magnoliopsida > Fabales > Fabaceae > Sesbania > Sesbania bispinosa. Next base: position 39,226 of record QLOH01000812.1, read on the forward strand.
GGGTTGGCAAATCACTCATACTCATATTCTCTAAAAACACCTTACAAGTCCGATCACACTGCGACGAAACAGGTTATAAAGGGAAACAAGTATGTGATGAACCCATCCATCTTTATCTTAATGCATATTGTTCCTACAATTCGTTTTCTTTTCTTTGTTTACATTCTGCAATTTACTTTCTGCAATTCTTCTTTGCTTTACATTTGTTTGAGACTTTCATTGACTTCTCTGAAAAGTTACAAATATCTTGAAACTTGATAAATTTCTGAATCAAGTAGTTTTTACTTTTGATAAAAGATAAGTTTTTTGATATAATTTTGAATCAATCTTTGGAAAACGTATCACTTCTGGATTTTAGAAAACCATAACAATTGATTTGGTGAAATTTTGTACCAATCAACCAAATTTTCCAGAAAACTTAACTTTTGAAAATCTAAACACCATAAACCTACTTTTTTAAAAGAGTCCCGTAAGAGGATTTGATTCTAATCCCCAGATTGCTCATAGAATCAAAGTGTTAAAATTCATTCTTTTCGAATCTGAATTTTTCACCACAAACAGTACTGTAACTAAGTTTAGATTAGGAGAGGATGAGTGCTTCACAAGGATTGAAGATGGTGACAGCATCTTCGGTGGTGTGTGTGACTACTCCAAGTAGTTAACTCTCCAGTAGTATTGAATGTAATCGATTCTGATGACAGGAATTGTACAGGACCTAGAATTGAGCAAAACCAACCGATCAGAATCAACAACCAAGTAATAAATTGCGAAATATAGGTGCTGGGCAGCAGCTATATTTGCGCAAGAAAGTGATAGAAAATGAGAGAAAATGAAAGAAAAAGTGGAGAGGAGGAAATGGGAGGGACGCCACTGAAGCAAGAATCCTCCTGCAGCAGATAAGTCCAATGCCAGACGCCACTAATTCAGGAGAATTAGATAAGTCTCACCACGGTTTAAGCAACAACCACCAAGCCTCACTCAACTCACAAAGGGAGGAGAAAATTTGGCATAATGCCTTTACTCAAAATTCAAGTTGGGAATACATGAGGTGAAGGCTCCTATTTATAGGAGAGGAAGGGAGAGGGGGCGGCCAATACATGGAATAAAGGGGAGAAAAATAAAAAGATGGGTGCAAACTCATCCTAAGGGGGATTTGAACCCATTCCCCTAAAGGCTTATGGCTAAGCTAAGCCTTAAGCCATTAAACCTCCAAAAAGGCGCCCAATCATGTAGGAAAATACAAGATGAGTCAAATTTCTATCCTATGTGGGAATAGAACCCATGACCTCCTAAGCCTTATAGCAAGGCAACCTACTAACCAATAAACCCACTAAAGATAGCTCCCAAGTAGGAGGAATTAAAAAGAAAAATACAATCAATAAAGAGAAAATATAAGAGAGTCCTAATTAAGGGTGGTCCATAGGACAAGGGTCCTATCCAGGGTCAAGGTGTCCTTCTGTAAGGTAGTGACCTTTATCTTGTAGGGTAGTGACCCTTTATTTGTAGGACACTAATTTTCTCTAACTCTTCCTTGCTTGAAGTTGGTGCATATCCTCCAATGTAGGTCTTGCAGGTCCAAGCTTCTAGCAGAGTCTTATCATTCTCTCCCCCTTGAAAAGGATTTGACCTCAAATCTTAGCCCTTGGAGAGTAGAGTTAGAGGTCCACCACTTGACCATCTTTCCTGAGCCTAGGAAACAAGAAGACGACTCATAAGTATTATTCCAAAGAAAGCAAAATGAAAACTCATAACAAAAATACTTGGGGATCATAAAGATTAGTAAAACAAAATCATAGGAGATGAACAAGAGGTATTTGAGACAAGGGTTAGAAGACTCCCTTAATGAATATTGAACCATCTTGTCCATGTAATCTATAGAGCAAGATCCAGGGTCAAAGACCAATCTCTTGAATCCTTTCCTAACAAGTAACAGGAACAAGTAATTATAAGGAAGGCTTAAGAAGGGGTTGTCACAACAAGAAATGTTCATTTCATCAAAATATTCCACAACATGCTTCCAAATGAATGCACATGTGAAACTATGTGGCATAAATGTATTAATATGCTTCAATGTCATCCCAACATGCCCTACAATTTTACCACATGCATCTTGTTGACAGTTGTTAGGAGCATATTGTATGTAGGTATGCCAATAATTATTTTTACCATTTATCTTAAAGGGCATATCACTAGGAATTTCCTTACTCAAAAAGAAAGATGATAACACCTTACCCATATCATATTTATCTACTTTCTTCATGCAAGGTGAAACAATTAAGGATTCATAATGAGTAAGCATGTAAGGCATATCAACATGTGATGCGTTTGTCATACAATTGTTTTTACATGTGATATCCTTAATCAAAATTCCATCCTTTTCCATAACTAGTTCAAGAGTATTATACACATCTTCATGAGATAAAAAGATTAATATAGAGTGTGTATGCAAGTCATGTATACAAACCAATTGTTTTTGCATATCCAATCTATCATGCAAGGCATGCAAGTCAACATGTCTAAATGGATTGGGAAAACATGTATTTCCAAAAGGTTTCATGGTACTCTCAAACTGAGTTGGATTTTCTAAACATGCAATAGATTTCAAAGCATTATTAACATTTTCTATTTCATTCAAACATGTAATGCTTTGAGGCATATAATTGTGCATAGAAGAAGACATTTCATGCATAAAGAAAGTTAGTCTAGGAAACTCCCTTTCAATCACTTGAGTTGTCCTCCTTGCAATACTAGAAGTGCTTGCCATTAACCTATTCATGTTTTCACACAAAGGGTTAGCATTTACTTGTTTATCCAATGGAATTGGTTGCTTCCCTAAAAATTTCTTTTCTTCAATTTGCATTCTTTCTACCTCCTTTTCTTTTTCTCTCTTAAACCTTTCGTCTTCTTCTTTTTCTAATTGTTTCTTCTTTTCTAATTTCCTTCTCTCTTCTATCTTAATTAAAGATTTTGAAAATCCTTTCGAAAATTTATCTTCAATTTCATTAGAGAACTTTTCTAACTTTCTCCCAATTCTATCTTCAAAAGAATCTTTTGTAACTTTCCTATTTTCTCTTCTTCTCTTTTCCTCTTTTTCATAATCTTTTCTTCTAATTTCACTCTCATAAATTCTCCTAAGTTTTCTCTCTTCTCTAATCTTTCTTTCATGGTTAGAGTTATCATAACTCCTTTCCTTATCTTCAAAATGATACCTATTTATTTCTCTCCTTTCTTTCCTATACCTTTCATCAACTTTATCATGAAAAGAGTGTCTTCTCACTTCTTTTTCTCTTCTAAATTCTCTCCTATCTTCATCTAGCTCCTTTCTCCACATTCTATATGACATCTTAATTTGAAAACTTTTAAAGGACCTCAGCACTCACTAAGTGTTTACACTCAATGGAATGTATCACTCGTGTATGTCACTCTTTTTGGCTTTTTCTATAATGAGACTCTCTTGCCTCTTCTACTCAGTTGGAGGTTGATTGAAGTTGCAAAGACCAGATTGAGTCTAAGTCTTAACCCTTACCCAAAATAGAAGCGCACTAACAAAGAAAAGACCTACTGGAAGAAGATTAGAAAATCCTAAGACAAAACAAAAGAGTTGATATGACAAACAAGAAAAGCTGGCACTCAAACAAGCTTATACACAAGAACAGACAGCAAACAAGACAAGACGAAAGAAATTGCAAAGAGAATTGTTTTTGGTGATTTTTGAAAAAGAGTTGCCAACATTGTCGTTTTTAAGAAAAACAGCAAATACAACTCAATTACGGTATACAGGGAAATGAAACAGAAAAATTACAGTAAAATTGTCACTGTATTGTTGGGATATCTTTTTGTTTTGAATTTTTCTATTTTTCTGAATTTTTTTGAATTTTTGACTCTTTTTGGGTGTCTTTTGACTTTTTCTTCCTTGTTGTTGACTTTTGCACCCTTTTTTGCTTTTTACACCTCTTTTTCTATTTTTGGCACGTGCGTACTTTTTATATTTTTTCTTGCCTTTTCTTTCTTTTTTTTGGCTTTTTCCCCAACAGAAAATTACAGAAATTTGTACACAAAGAAAAGAAAATACATTGTACCTACTGTAATATTTTTGGAATTTTCTGACAGTAAACTGGTCCAAGTGGCCCAGAAAAGCAAAATAATGAATAAACTGATTTCTAAAAACTGTAAAAACATGATGGCAACTTGATTTCAAAAATGGCCAAAAAAATTGCTTAGCACTTCCTTGTTGATTATACAAAACCGGTATGGTCACAGAAACGCGCTTGGTTCAATTTTAAGTTTGGAATTAAATTTGAAGGAAAATCAACAATTAGGATTTGTTGATCTTCTTCCAACACTATTAACCAAAAAGATCCTATAGGTGAGCGTTTTGCACAATCAAACAGGGAAAGTCCAAGGTAGAGATAGCAGTCAATCCAAATTTGCAATCAGAATGCCAATCAAATAGACATAACAAGAGTGGAACATGAACAAAACATGAGCCAAAAAATGCGCTTAAATGGCAAAATAAAGAAAGGAAAAGTGCGAAAAATAAATGGCAAGAAATTAAAGGGGGAAACTGAAATTAAAAGGATGGGGAGGACAGAAATGTAAATGGCAGAAAGTAGAAGGGGATGGCAGAAAGTAAAAGGATGGGGAGGACTGAAAAATAAATGACTGAAAGTAAAGGGGGAAGCGGAAATTAAAAGGATGGGGAGAACTGAAAAGTAAATAGCAGAATGTAAAGGGGAGAGCAGAAATTAAAAGGATGGGGAGAAGCGGAAATTAAATGGCGGAAAATTAAAAGCGGAAGGTAAAGAGATGAATATGGGGGATGAACAATTAAAGGTGAAGGGGAGAAAATGTAGGTGAACGATCTTTGAAAAAATGAAGACAACAATGCCTCCTCTTACCACACTTCACCAACAAACAAGAAGTTTATAGCAATTAATTGTAGAAATCACTCAAGAACAAGTATGAGCAATTAAGAGGCATTTAAACAAACACCTAGGGGGTGGGAATTAGCGGCCCAAAACAGCCCCCAATCTAGCAAGAAATCACCCAATTCAATCAAGACAGACAAGTGTTGATAGCAGCAGAAAGGCACCTCGGGCCCGGGAAACATTCCAAGTCCAAATTACAATTAAAAAGAGGGATTGAATTACACTAATTTGATGAAAATTCTGCACATATAAGGTGCAGTTTGCGCGCCCACGAACAGCCCCAATTGCTTCAAATTTGCTCAAATTCAACAAGCTTTGATACCAAATGATGACAGGAACTGTACAGGACCTAGAATTGAGCAAAACCAACCGATCAGAATCAACAAACAAGTAATAAATTGCGAAATATAGGTTCTGGGCAGCAACTATATTTGCGCAAGAAAGTTATAGAAAATGAGAGAAAATGAAAGAAAAAGTGGAGAGGAAGAAATGGGAGGGACGCCACTGAAGCAAGAATCCTCCTGCAGCAGATAAGTCCAATGCCAGACGCCACTAATTCAGGAGAATTAGATAAGTCTCACCATGGTTTAAGCAACAACCACCAAGCCTCACTCAACTCATAAAGGGAGGAGAAAATTTGGCATAATGCCTTTACTCAAAATTCAAGTTGGGAATGCATGAGGTGAAGGCTCCTATTTATAGGAGAGGAAGGGAGAGGGGGCGGCCAATACATGGAATAAAGGGGAGAAAAATAAAAAGATGGGTGCAAACTCATCCTAAGGGGGATTTGAACCCATGCCCCTAAAGGCTTATGGCTAAGCTAAGCCTTAAGCCATTAAACCTCCAAAAAGGCGCCCAATCATGTAGGAAAATACAAGATGAGTCAAATTTCTATCCTATGTGGGAATAGAACCCATGACCTCCTAAGCCTTATAGCAAGGCAACCTACTAACCAATAAACCCACTAAATATAGCTCCCATGTAGGAGGAATTAAAAAGAAAAATACAATCAATAAAGAGAAAATATAAGAGAGTCCTAATTAAGGGTGGTTCATAGGACAAGGGTCCTATCCAGGGTCAAGGTGTCCTTCTGTAGGGTAGTGACCCTTTATTTGTAGGACACTAATTTTCTCCAACTATTCCTTGCTTGACGTTGGTGCATATCCTCCAATGTAGGTCTTGCAGGTCCAAGCTTCTAGCAGAGTGTTATCAGATTCTATCCCCAAGTGTATGTAAATTCTATTTTATTATTTCTGAGCTCTCTGTCTATAATATTGGTAATCTTATTCTGTGTTTATTCCTAATTCCCGCGGTTTACGCCAGGTGTTATAGGCTAGTCTTAACGGGGTCAGTTCTGGCTAGGAGCGAGAGTGGGGGAGCGGATTCTGAAGAAACTCACTCTCTGATTGAATAAGAGGACTCGATTACTACTGTACCGAAAAGGGGTGTTTTGCTAATGATTGAGGGGTAGTGTGAGTACTCTAATTGAAGGGGCGTCCGACCAATAGGCTTGGTAATCCGATAGAAAAGGGTTAGTTGATTGTCAATCCTGGAAGCGAGAGATGGGTATATCTAATGAGCGATGGGTAGTGACAGTATTCTAGCGAAGGTATACATTCATTTGGTAGGCCACGTATTTCAAATAATCCTTTACAAACTGAACAAATAGAGCAAAATAAGTCGAGGGTAAGTCTGTCACCTGGGAGTGTGAAGTCTATAAATCAGTTTAAGTATTTAAACATGATTATAAGACTTAGCATCCCTAAGTTTTAATGATTAACAAATAAAATTATATTAAGGACAAATGAGTTTATATAAGAATTTTATAAGATTATGTAAACAGATTCTACGGAGAAAGGTATTGGTTTGTTGATTGTGTTTCAGGTCACAATAATTATCTGAAGAAGAAGATAATCAGAATCGCATTCAGAAGATCGGGATCAGAAAAACAAAATGCAGAATCCTAAGAAGAGAAATCCACAGCTAAGTTGAAGCAATTTTGAAGAAATTCGGTATATCTGAAGACTTTGAAGATCTGAAGATATGAAGACTATGAAGACTTGAAGATTTGAAGATGATCTAAAGTAGTCTTGAGACTGAAAGATGAAGATGTCAGAATCAAGAAATGATCTCTTGGAGACGTTGCAAAGCGTAAAGCACACTCCATCAAATGGAGTACACTCATCTCAGTGGATAAAGCTAGATATGTTTTTCTACCTCGATCAAAGTCTTGCACAAATAAGGAAATACTGCAAAGACTTTCTACAACGCCTGCTGCACCTGCAACAAAAGGATTTGTGTGCGCAGACCTACTGCATCTACACCTGCTGCTATCCACAATGGGTTAGAAGACCAAACAAAAGCAAGCAAGGAAGATGGTTGAATAAAGTACATACAATTCAACATCTTTATTTATCTCAGAAGAAGAAGATAGAAGAAGAAGAAGATACAAAGAAGATTGAAGTTACAATCCTCTTATCAGAAGGAAGAAGCTTTCTGAAGTTTCAACTCATCTGAAGAATTGAAGTTGTCTGAAGGACGCAACCCGTCTGAAGTGTTGAAGATGTCTGAAGTTTCAATCTGTCTGAAGGACGCAACCCATCAGAAGTATTGAAGCTGTATGAAGCATCAACCTGTCTGAAGTGTTGAATCTGTCTGAAGTCTCAATCTGTCTGAAGTATTAAGGCCTTCTGAAATCCGACGTGGCACTACTCGCTGAAGACTATCAAGACTTTTGCTCTCTGAAGATTGTTGAGAAATATCGTTCTCTGCTACACGTTTCTTTTTCAACATATTTATGGCAAGAAACACAGAGACCTTTCCTGGTGTTTTTGAATTACATACACCACTGAGGAAATCTCTGCAACACAGTTCTTGCAGAGGAACAGTGTCAGCTTTTGTCAGAATGAAATCCTGAACCAGTGTCAGAAGCAAATGAAGAAAAGGAGTTTGTACAAAATAGGCTAAGCGACAAATTCAACGGATACTTTCTCATATTCAAAACAGAAGAAGGCTGAGGAAAGCAGAAGAAATTCAAAAGAGAGAATACGCAGAATAATATCATGAAATATCTCTCAAACAGAGCTCTTCTATAGAAGTGTCAGAACGGGATCGTCTGAACACCTATTCGCTTAAGGAGAAGCAACCGTTTGAGAAGCTATTACACAACGGCTATATGAGCCACATCATCAACAGCTCAACGGTATTATGAATCATCTTCAACGGCTATATTCATCAGAACATATAAATAGCCTCAAGATTGAATTTGAAGAGGCTGCTAATCTGCTGGTTAGTAAGTCAGTTGATTTTTCAAGATGGTTCTTGAAATCAATCAGGATGAGTGAAGTTAACTAGGCTGAGTGCCAAATGGTTAACAAGAGTTGACTTGAGCTAAAGTGGATCATCAATATGTCAACAAAGTTTGATCAGAGAGTTGGTTCTTGAATCAATCAGGCTACTGACTAGCTGGTCAGTTAGTCATGTTGTTCAGTTGATCTGTTTGATCAATTAAGTTGGTTGTTGGTCTGAAGACAACCATGTTGAGCAAATGACTATCAAACTAGGTACGGTTTGAAGCTTTGAAGATACCTTGGTATTCCAATGATACGGGTGAGAATGTAACCCATGGAAACCAATGGTTGGAGGATGAGGCTAGAGCTTAATTTCATATCTCACTTAGGCCAAATTAGTTGAGGGAGAAGTACCTCACTTATTAGAGACGAGATTGTACTAAATTTAAACACTTGTGTCTCTGTCTTACCCTTGTACTTAGAATCATACATTGTATCCTGAGTAGTACTCAGTTAACCTCTAGTACAGGAAGAGATTAAGTTTATGTTTCACGGAAACTTAAACTTGGTTATAATTTGTAAACACTTTATTTGTCTGAGAGCCTGGAGAGGCTTGGTGGAAGAAAGAATACTCGTGAGCCTGGAGAGGCTTGTCTGTAAAAGAATACTTGGTTGTTGAGCCTGGAGAGGCTTGGAGGAAGAAAGAATACTTGTGAGCCTGGAGAGGCTTGACTGTAAAAGAATACTCGGTTGTGGTCTGAATAGGCTGTGAAGAATACTTGTATTTGTGGTCTCAGATAGTGAAAATCCAGTGGTGGTTTGTCACTGGGACTGGATGTAACTCACGGTGATGTGGGTGAACCAGGATAAATTCTGTGTCTCAGTTTTCTTTCTCTTAATCTCTTTTATTTTCAGTTTTGCATTTACTTAGGGGATTGAAAAGTATTTTCATAATCAACATAACACAACAATTTCAATCAAACAAGTTTTTCAAAGATAATCAAACCTCAAGTCTCTCTCATTTCGTTTGAGATATTATAGAGAATGTACCTTGAAGAACTTTTGAAATAAGTGTCTGAAGTGAGTCTGAAAAGAACTTAAGTTCAGAAATCAGAATCAGAATTCAGACAATCTTCAGCCTACTGAAGTATTTTAGAAACCATTCTAAAAGATACTCTTTGTAACAATCTTCAGAAGATACTTTGAGAAACCTTCGTTTAAAACAATCTTAAAGTTTTAGAAAGATTATCAATTTTATCCTTCTTATCTTCCGCATGTTTCAATTAAACTCTGATCTTAAGATTGGCTTTTGAACGTTGTTCTTTTTAAATGATATCTTAAATTAAATATTTCCAAAATTATTCAATAAAGTTTAAAACACTATTCAACCCCCTTCTAGTGTTTCCAGTGGTTTTAACAGGGAGAGCCCGCATAGTTTACCTTTGAGTGTGTGAGGCCGCTGGTAACTCGGGGTCTTAGCAATAGAGTTTGTCTACAGTATTATAGAGTAAAACTAAAATAATAGTTAGTCTTTACATACATGAAGGGTGTGATGAGATGAAATTCAAGCCTAATCCAAGTAAAGTATCTCTGACTCTACCTTTCTAATTCCCATTGATCTTACCTGCTATTTATATTTTCGCAACCATATTCACTCTAAACTGTTAATTCTCTTGATAAATACGATTTCGGTTTACATAAATTGTCGTTCCCTGTGGAGACGATATCTTACTTACTATTATACTGCTGGATTTGTGGTTCGCTTTCCAGAAACCCATCATGTTCTTCTTGGTGGATTTTGCCATTCAGAAGCCATTCAACATTTACTTCACTTGGGATATTTGAACAGAGAGTGTTGAGATTGTCTCCTTAAGCTTATCCTTGCCCTTTTTTTTGTTTTTATTTTTGTTCCTTCTACACCTGTCCTCACAAGAGAAATAATCAAGAAACTTAAACAAATGTTAGCTCAGATGAGAAGAACAAAATATCAAAAAATAATAATTAATTTTTTTAAAAAAAATAATAAAAAATTTTTAAATAAAAAGAAAAGAATTAAAATAAAAGAATTAAAAATAAAATATTTTGTTTTCTTCTCGATTTCTCCCTCGTCTCCTTCTCTTGTTTCTACTTTTGTTCCTCCTTGATGTCCTTTCTATTTCTAGATCAAATTGTAACTGATTTGGGGACACCTGGCCTCTCAAAAGCATAAACAAGAAAACTTGAAAAGGGTAAGTGTGGAAGAGAATTTTAATAAATAAAATAGAAAAAAAATCCTAAAAAAAATAAAAATCTATAATCCTAAGATAGAGTATATACAACTTGGTAGTTAGACCTCCCAAGTCTATACGAATTGATACACCGTTCCCCGGCAACGACGCCAAAATACTTGATGAAGTTCTGGCAAGCATGCCAAAATTTCAGTAGTATAATAGTAAGTATGAGTTTACCATATCCACATGGAACGGTTCGCTTCGTATTTACTCGTGATCACACTATCAAGTAAGAAACAGTATTTGAGAGTTTGTGGTGAAGAAAGTAAATTTGCATAGAGTAAAGAGACAGTTGAGAGAAGATAAAATAATTTACTTGGATTAGGATTGAACTTCGTATCATCGCAACCCTTATGCATGTGAATCCCAATATTATTTATGAATATATTTTTTTAATACCTTGGCCAAACCATGTTATCCCCTGTCGGTGTCCCATATCACGAGATACTCAAAAGTAATTCATGCGGGTTCTCCCAAGCGACAAATTACCCTAGCTTGATTGCTCTATCTTTCCATTCGTTAACACTATCAATTCGCCCTATAGGCCTATAGTGTTAGCTATGAAAAGATTGCCTAGTTCTTCTTCAATGGTCACTTTCTCCTATGTATAGGCTTTCCCAAACTCACTGTTGAATTACAAAACCATTTACCAATGTATTTTATAAAAATAACCTATAACTCTGGCACAAAGGCGGAAGCTACGCATTAAGCAACGTATAAAAGCACCAATATTATAAAATAGGGATTCATAAATAATAAAGAGAATTCACATACACTTTGGGGATTGAATCAACTACATTCAATCCTACTGAGACGTTTAGCTACGCATGGTAGCCATTACAACTCAATGGAGAAGCTGTCACCTTGCTCCAATCCTAGCTCTGCCTTTGCCGTCTCTCTAATCTCCTTCCTAAATGCTCCTTTGTTAACCTCCCCATGATCTTTACAAAAGGTTCTATTTATAGACCAAGGAAAGCTATCTTAAATCTGGAAGAAATCTATTTTGAAAACAGATCTAAAAAATAAATCTGCGCAGCTGCACTTCACTTGCGCTGAGCGCAAGTGAAGCGTAAATTACAGAATGTTGCGCTCCACCCTACGCTTAGCGTAGGTGGAGCGTGGAGCGCGTAACTGCTTCTTCTGTTTCCTCTTTTAACAACTTGATTTCTTCCTGATCTTATCCTTGTTTGCTTGGCTTTCCTTGTTTCCCTCTTTTTGATCTAATTCTGTATTTATTTTGCCTTTGAATTTAAATTGGGAAGTTATCCGCAGAATCCTTGTTTAAATGGCAGTTGATCTTCTCTTTATTTGTTCTCATTTAAACTTCAAATCTGCAGATCTTATCCTCAAATGATGCTATTTCTCTCCTCATTTAAATCTCCTCATAAATCTGCAAAATCAACAGATTTTATATTAAAATAGCATCAAATTCAAATTCAAATCAAATAAACACAATTATTACAATTATTTCTAAAAAGGGATTATTTTGGGGCAAAAATTACTATTTTAACCTTGACAAGTGCAGTAAAAATACAATAATATATCATATAATTTACACTTATCAACGGGGTGCCTACCAAAAGGACGAATGGGAGATTGGTTGGTTTTGCCGTAAGTTAGGCATAGAACAGTTTGGAGAGTAATGACATTCAAGACGTAGCCTGTGAGGATAGAGGTAATTATAATCGAGCGATAACTTGGGATATTTCAAAGTAAACCAACATAGTTGAGAATAGGAGTGCAGCTTGGATTGGGAGTAATCAGAGCAAATTTTGAGGACAAAATTTATTTAAGGGGGGTAGAATTGTAACATCTCGAAAATTAGGGTCTAGAAACTGTAGTGGGAGCCTCAGGCTGTGGATCCGGATAAGGGAGGAAGGTTAGATGTAAGAGGAGAAGTTGGAAGTTAGAACGTGGATTTAGACAAGAATGAGACAAACATATTAAGAGTCGTGAGTTTTAAGAGATTTTGGAAAGTGGGACCGAGTGTTCAATCAAACAATTGTAGACCAAATTTAGAGGGAAGTGTAACATCCCAATAATTAAAACCAATTGCACATTGAAGGTTAGTAGGGTAATAACCATTAAGGGAAGGATTAATAAAAGAGTAAGAAAATGATAGGAGAAACGCTTAAGAGTGGGAAACTAAGAATAGTATTCTCGCTCAAGCAAGAATGGGCTCGCTTGAGCGAGTTTAGCAGCAAAATTGTTGTTTTGGATTCTGGTTATCTCGCTTAAGCGAGGAGGTTCTCGCTCAAGCGAGAAACAAGGGAGTTTTGGGGGGCTCTCTGGAAGATTTTCGCTTGAGAGAGAAGGACCTCGCTCAAGCGAGAATCATCCAGAGTGGGGAATGCTCTATGGAGTTTTCTCGCTCAAGCAAGAAGCCTCTCGCTTGAGCAAGAATGCGAATCCATAATCTTTTTAGCATTCTCACTCAAGCGAGAAGTGCTCACTTGAGAGAGAATGAGCGTGCCAGTTTTAAAAACATAAAGTTAGGGTTACCTTCCTCATTTTCTTCTTTGTACCTTTTATAATTTAGAGAGATCTCTAGAGAGAGAACGAGCTCTTGGAGCCAAGAAGAAGGAGGAGAAGCCAATGATCTCCACCACCAACTTTCCCCTAACTTATTTCCTCTTCTCTTTGAGCTTCCTTGAGGTGAGTATAGCTCACACACTATCACCTATAATTGTATAAGTACTCCTCAATGAACCCTACCCTTTCTCTCCTTTTCCTTGGGATTGTATGTGGTTGCTTATTAGTTTGATTTTGTTTATGTGCAATGTAGGAGCATTATTGTGATTGTATGCATAGAACTCCAAGTTAGGACTTGATTTGGGGGTTTTATTTTGGGGTTCACATGTTGGGGGCGATATTGTTGCAATGAAAATGTTTAGATCTATTATGGATTACATATTCTTTGTTATATGTGTAAATTTGCATTAAGGCCTTTGGCCCCAGTAAATTGGAAAATGTATTTGAGCTTCGGCTCCGATAACAAATGAGTTTGGCTTCGGCCTTAGATTTTAAATGTTGCTTGACAGAGACCATTGATCGAGAATAGACTCAACCAAATATTAATATTCAGAATATGTAGTTAATGAAAAATTAACCAAAGTCGTCTCTCAAGGAATTCAATAGCAAATCCAAAATTACTCTCAAGAATTGTTGATTCAACATCAAGCAAGGGGGTTTTTGTTTGATTGTTTTCAAGAATTCAAGAACACAAAAGTAAAATTCAAAATTCAGAAATATGTATGAAAATGCATTAATTCTCAAGGTTATTCACATAGGGTCTCTCATTGATTTATAGAAAATTATCAGTTCGTACACAAATTCGAATTAGCCAATTAAGCATCAATCAATTAATCAATTATCTCATACAAGGATTAAGCAAACTTGTGTGAGAATCTAATCCCTAACCTACTGAATTAAGCAAACAGTAGATTCATCTTAGAATTAATCACAATTATAGTCCAAGAAAGCTAAGATTAATTATGCAAAGTGTGAATAAAAATGTGCTCATCAACCATACCCTAAAAATGTGACCATGATGGGCATAAGGACCCAGAAAGAAGATTAAATGGGTGCAAGGACCCTGAAATTGAAATATGGTTGGATTTGGGACTTGAGGAGAGCAATAAGTACATTGACTAAGAAACTAAGATGTGTGGGTACAAGGGCCTAGGAAATCCCAAGATATAGCAGTAGGAGCGGTGAAAGAGTAGGTGGAGTATGATGCATGAACGACAAACAATGTCAATCGCAAATGAAGAATGAAATTAATTGGCAATGCATGATGCAAATGTGGTGCATGATGAAGTGAGGCTAGAAGACAGAGACATGAGATGGGCACTTGATGACAACAGAATGCCTATTGATGCATGGATGAGTAATGCTACATGATTTTTGTTAAACATGGGCACTTCTCTAATATTTCTTTTCGTTTTCCTCATTTAACCATTTTCACTCATTGTCTTTAATTCTCAGTCCTTATAGTGTTAAGTGCCCCACAAGATTCATATATGAACAATTACATATCTATGCACCAGGTTTGAGTCTTCTATTCAATTTATGCTTTAGATGCCCGATCGAGCACATTCTGAAATGAGCAATTGTTGCAACTTCATCATTTAAGTTCGAGACTTGGTTATTCGAGTTCATAAAATTCCCCATGACTTTGAAACCATTAAAATTAGTGTAATGTTTTACAAGTGTTGACACAAGTTTTCTTTCAATATATGTATCAGAAAATGCAATTTGAATTTATCAAATGGGTGAAAACAAAATGAGGTTATCATATTCACACAAAAAAGTGAGTTATAACTGCTAGGTGGGGTCAAGAATTTACAAAAGGTAGATAGAAAGATAAAACTTTTTCTTGTTTTTTTTTATTATTTTTTTGTGCTCTCTTTTGTGCTTGATTGATTCCCTCAACATTGAATTTGCCTCAATGCACTTTGGAATGACCTGGATCTCCAGTTCTTTGAGTATTTTGTATGCCCCAGTTTTACATAGTTCAACATCTCATTTGCCCCAGTATAATTTCTCTTGCATATCTCGTTTGCCCCAATGTGTAGCATACTTGTTTCACCTGCTTGCCCTAATTTTTGTTTAGGTTGCCCTATTGGGTTCTCAAAATTCAAGTTATGAAAATGAGGTCAATCCTTTCATAGATCAGAAAAGGACTTTTCAACGCTTGTAATGTGGCCAAGACTAGTGGCAGTGAAAGGAAGGATATAAAAGGCTCAAACAAGTGTTTAAGGGTTCAGGGATCAATAACTCCTTTCTTTTTTATGGGAGTTTTGAAGTCAACGATTCCTTCGCTGTTAGTCATTTTTTTCATTTATGCTTTTGGTAATGGATGTTGAAGGATTTCCCCTGGATATTGGAAAGGCATGCCTAGGTTTGACACAAAATTAATATTCAATCCTGCATTAGTCCCTCGTCACAAAGGGGCTGTTCTTGAAATGACATTAGAAAATGTTGAGGGAGCACTACCCATATTTGTCAGGAATCTATATGGCATTCCATAAATTGGGTTCTGTTGACTAGACCCTGGATCCTAGGTAACAGAAAAGGTCACTAGGATTCTATTTACTTGACTAACTACTGGGTTAGTTGTTTGTGGTAATGTCTCAGAATTTATCTGACTCCTATTGGTACTAGCATTACCATTATGGTCATTATTTGTTTCATTATTAATGGAATCAACATTTCTAGAACTTCCAGAACTACCATTTCCATTGCCACTACCATTTCTGCGTGTCCTGGTGTTGTTAGTATTGTTGGCCATTTCACCTACTAAAATCCTACCACTTCTTAATCGCATGCACAGGATATTCTAAACTAGAAAAAATGGTCCCACTGGTTTGTTTGTTGTGATTTTCAGTAAAAGATTCATGTGAATCAATCTGGGACTGGAATCAAGTCCTCTTGGTAGGTTCTATAAAAATTAAATGCACTAAGAAGTAGAAGTAGGAAAAAGAAAAAGTTTCAAGAGTAAAGTAATAAGAAACTAGAAAATTAAGAATGAAAAAAGTGTATTAAATGACGAATCTCATACTGACATACTTTTGAAATCTGCTCAAGATAGCAAGTAGTCTGTGAATGTATGTAGACAGTAGGCTTTTCGAGTGAAATCTAAGTATGCAGGGTGAAAATTGTCTCTTTGACTTCTGACTACTCCTATTTATAGATTTTTTATTCTAACGGCTAACTAATTAATTTACAACAGACACGTGTAACAGATTTTTTTAACTGCCTAATTTATAATCAGGAAAGTGTCTTCCTTCGTAGAACTTTTGCTTCAATTTGAACCTTCGAGGTGATTTCTTTAAAAACTTTATAAAAAATTATTAAGTTTTTATCCCTTAAAATCTTAAACCTATTCTCTTCGAATTCATCTTGAATTTGTCCTGAATGTCCATCTTTCGAATATCAACCTCCAACTGTAAATTCAAATTCTCATGGCTATCTTTGAATTTCTTTTAATCTTTACTCGAAAATATCTTCTGTTTTATCTTGTCATGATCTTCTAAACTTATTCAAATTTCTCTTTAATTTCACTAGAAAATCTCTTCTGATTTATCTTGTCATGATCTGCTTAATTCCTTTTTTCGAATTCTTCTTCGAATTTCTCTTCCGAACCCTCCTTTGGCTTTTCCCTCACATGCTTTTATTCTGCTTCTGCCACATGTCATACTTTTCTTGATTAGCTTGCATTTATTCTGCATTTATGAATATCTACTCATTTCAGTTTTGACTCTCTTCAATTACTGGGTTGTTTTGCAGGTGCATTTATTTCACCGTCCACCATCACTTCTTATAAATGGAGCTTCATTCCTCATTCTCTCCCCATCCCTTCTTCTCAGAATAGAAGAATCCTTTCTCTAATCTTCTATCATCTTCTTCTTCCATCACTGGAGAAGTTAAACTTCTCAATATCTTCTCTCTTATTTCTTTCAAATAAGTTTTCTTTCTCTTTTCATATTCATATTTCGAATATAGAGAGGTTTCTGATATTGGCTATTACGTTCGACCTAATCTCTATTGGCTCCATTGTTGATTAGGTCGATGTAATGGCCAATGTTAGAAGTTTTTATAACATTGCCTAATGATCCTTTGGGTCGAACGTTATAGCTAAAATAAGGCATTTATTAGGCATTCTTACCTAATAATGCTCTTGATTTCTCCTTCAGTTGGGAGTGCCCATATGCTTCGTGGCACTTCTAACATCCTACATATCCTAGTTTAGCATCCAAGCTTGGGGAGGAGGAAGATGAGGCAGGAGAAAGAAGACCATGGGGGATATTTGTCTTTTTATTGAAGACCCGTCGAAGACCATGGCTAAGAAGGAAGAAGAACCAGAGACTAGTTTTCTATTTTATCAAAGACTATAGCTAGGAGGAGTTATTTTATTTGTATCTTTTGTATTTTTCTTTTGTAGTTCAAAAGAACATCTCTTGTAAATCGAACAACACTTATTATAAATACAACGTCCTTCTTTATTTCTTCGAACGACTTTATATCTTTAACTTTGATCTTAACTTCGAATGCATATCTGTAAATGGTTCTTTTTCGAATTCCTTTATGAATGTAATTCGAATTCTTTCAAAGATATTTTCCAAGCTTTTCAAATTTTAGTGAGCATTAAAACATACTTATCATGCTTCTGTAATCTTAGTATTCGAACTAGCTTGTGATTTTCAGACAAATAAAGAATTTGAAATCATTATCCTTTTAATTGGATAAAATTCTAAGAAATATTTTCACATATCCAAGATTCAAATCCTTTATTTATTAACAGCAAGTATTTTCGAATTGGTCCTTCTAAGGAGACTTTATTGATGAAAATACTTAGTAAAATTTCCACCACCAACAACGTGAAAAAAAAATTAATTGGAAATTTGGAATTAATGGTAGGGTGCCCTCTAACCCTCTCCTTCAAGGCTTCCTCGTTCTGCCGCGCGTCCACCTTCTTCCATGTGTCCACTAGTCACATCGGCGCCTCTGTCTCGTCTCCTCCGCGTGCGACGTCCAACAGAAAGTAGTCAGATCTTCTTCTCCGCGACGTCCAACAGACACAACTTCTCCATTCTGCCTCACGCTGCCGCCTCGTCTCCTCGGCGCGACGCATCACTGCTTCTTCGTTCTATCACGGATCGTCGCCTCATCTCCTACGCACGACGCAACCACAACTTTTGCGACGTCCAACAGACACAAGAAGAAGCTTCTCTGCGTCGTTTGCCCCTCCTCTGGTAAGCTTCTCTCGTCTTCAACAGGTAAGCTCGGTTTAATTTTTTTTTTACCTTGATTTTTCATTGTTCTGTGACTGTTGAGTATGATTACTGTTGTATTTTTTTGTAGAGTTGATTGGTGTGTGCAGAAACAATTTTTTTTGTTCCAACTGTTGTTCTGTGATTTGTTCTATAATTTTTGTTCCCAATTGTTCTGTTGGTTCTATAATTTTTATTGGTTGATTGGTGGAAAATTGGATTGTTGGTTGACTTGTTTCTTTGCATTGTCTTGGTGTGTGTAAAAAATTTGGATTTCTTTTGATTATTGTGATTTGTGAAATGGAAGGAGATATTAATATAGTGAGACTTGATCTTGAGAATGATAATTTGGGGCTTGAGCATGAAGAGTTTTGTGAAACTGTTAAGCCTAGTAATAATAGGAAAAGACCCAAATTATTAACATCACAATGTTGGAAGTTTTTTATTAAGATAGGGTTGAAGGATGATGGAAATGAAAGGGAAAAACGTAATGGTAGTGGATAAGAATATAAAATTGGTGGTACTTATGGGAAATCACACTTGCATCGTCATATTGGTAAGTGTAAGCAAATCAAGTTTTATGATGTGAGTCAAATGATGTTAGATATGAAAAGGAAATTTGACTTCTAAAACATAGATCAAATGATGGCACGTGAGAAGTGTGCTTATGCAATCATTGCACATGACTTGCCTTTTAGTTTTGTTAAGTACAAGTATGTTAGGGAGTGGTTAGAGTACTTGAATCCAGATGCAACAATTATCACTAGAAACACAGTTAATGCTGATGTTTTAAATATATACCTGAGAGAGAAGGATAGTCTGAAAAAGGAGTTATCTAGTATTCATAATAGGATATCTTTAACTTCTGATTTGTGGACAACTTGTACAACTGAGGGTTACATCACTTTAACTGCTCATTATGTTGATTGTAATTGGAAGCTAAATAGTAAGATTCTCAACTTTTGTCACATGCCTTCCCCCACACTGGATTTGAGTTGTCTAACAAGATTATTCAATTTTTGCATAAGTGGGGAATAGAAAAGAAAGTTTGTTTCTATAACTTTAGATAATACATCTGCCAATGATGCCATGCAAGATGTCTTGAAAAGTCAGCTTACCTTGCAAAATTGGTTGTTATGTGATGGGCAATTCTTTCATGTTCGTTGTTTTGCACACATATTGAATTTGATTGTTCAAGAGGGACTGAAAATAGCTAGTGATGCCTTGTATAAGATTAGAGAGAGCATCAAGCATGTTAGGAGTTCCGAGAGTAGAATGCAAAAGTTTAAGTTATGCATTGAGAAAGTTGGTGGTGTTGATACTTTAGTTGGTTTGTGTCTGGATGTCCCTACGAGATGAAACTCAACTTATTAGATGCTTGAATCTACTATTAAATATCGACGTGTCTTTGCAAATCTTCGGGTTTATGATGAGAATTATAATTGGTGTTCATCCGTAGAAGAGTGGCAAAGAGCTGAAAATATTTGTTTATTCTTGTTGCCTTTCTATAAGACTACCACATTGATTTCTTTCACTTCTTATCCTACTTCCAACTTGTATTTCATGCAATTTTGGAAGATTCAATGTGTCTTACTTGATAGTTTGAGAGATGGGGATGAGGTTGTAAGGAAGATGGATGAAAGAATGATTTTGAAGTTTCAAAATTATTGGGATGAGTACAGTGTTGTGCTTGCAATAGTTGCTATTCTTGATCCACGAATGAAACTTGGGACATTGAGTTATTGTTATGCAAAGGTTGATCCTTCCACTAGTGACAATAAGTTGCAACTAGTAAAGAGCAAGTTTTACATGTTATTGGATAAGTATTGCAGCAATGATGCTACTACTCAAGCTCAGACTCCCACTTCTTCCAGAGTGACTAAGCGAAAGGAACCCATATCTTCATCTTCATCCATGTCATATGTTAAGTTTGTTTATTTTGAATAAATATCTCAATTAGTTTCTATTGTGTATTTCTTTATTTTTTAACTTTATTTTGGTTTTCCCTTCTGAAATATGTAAGAGTTTGATATGCACAAGACACAACTCCACACTAAAACTGGAAAATCACAACTTGATCTTTATTTAGATGAGTCCACATTGGATTTTAAGTGTCATAGAGATTTGGATGTATTGTAGTGGTGAAAGTATAATTATAGTCGTTTTTCAAATTTATCATATCTAGCTCGTGACTTGTTGACCATTCTCATTACTATTGTTGCCTCTGAATCTGCATTCAGCATTGGCTCACATATTCTTAACATGTATAGGAGTTGACTTCTATAAAAATAAATGTGGAAGCTTTGATGTGTGCTAGCAATTGGTTGATGGTTTTATTAGTTTGGGTAATCTAATTTATTTATTACTTCTATACATGCAAGTGCTTGTCAATCTAATTATTTTCTTTTTCAATTGTGATATATAGATGAAGCTAATGATGTTGCCGACAATGGTGGATAGGGGCGGCCGTCTTCTAAGGGGGACTCTAATATTCTTACAGTAGAGGATGATGATTGATTTATTTTCATGAACTTAATGTGTTTGCTACTTTATGTTAACTTATTTTCTGGACTAAAATTTATTTACTTTGTAATTTATCAATTGGACTTTATATTTTCTTTGACTTTTTGTACTTTGTGCTTGTGGACAATAAGTTTCATTGGTGTTTGTTAATTAACTTTGAATTTTATTTGTTAATTTTCTAGAGTGGTTATGGATGATGTTATTTATTTTCTTAATATTTTAATTTATTAATTTTAAGCTTTTATTTTTTTTTGTTATGTTTTCTATAATTTGGATTTTTAGTATGGTACTTTGTCTGGTTAAAGAGAGACCAGGGAAAAGGTTATAGAAAAATTTTATTCCCCTTTTTCCTTGTTTTACTGTATACATTACTACATGAAGCTTCCTTAAACAAAAGGAATTTTTTCTTTGGTATCTTCATTTGCTCCTCAAGCTAAGAGAATATAGGTATCGTAATTATTAATATAGAAAATTCAGCTTACATTTGATAAAAAAAAATCACTATGTTATAAGGGCTGAATTGTTGGTCCGTTCAACCCGTTTAAATATGGGTTGAACTGGTATTTTTTATTCATTTTTTATTTAGGACAAGTCTAACCCGTCCCATTTTCTGGAGGGCTGATCGCGGGTTGGGACAGGTCAAAGACGAGTCAGCCCGTTTTGCCACCACTAACTAAACACTTTCTAAAGAAGTTAATTATTTAAGAAGTAACGCTATATAGTAACAAAAATACAAATTTAGCTAAAATTTGCCCAAATTTTAGGGTGTTTTTTTATAAGTCAAAATGATAATTATCGTTCAATTATAAAAAAAAATAATAACAATAATGCTAACTCATTCCGTCAATAATTATGACAAAAAAAATCGAAGTGTTTGGTATCCTTAACAAACCACTAAGTTTGATTTGATTAGATTTCTTAATCGGTTTCATTCCGAATTAAGATTCAGATATTCAATTAAACTAAACTAAACTAAACAACATAAATTAATAGTTTAATTCAATTTTACATATTTGATTTAATTATTTAAACACTCATAATATTTAGACAGCTAAGAACATTGGTGTCGTGACTTGTGACAGTAGAAAAAAGCACAAGTCATAACACAATATTGGAAGGAATGAAGGTCTTCCGCAATCGCATGCTAAGATACGACATCTTTACTGCCTGCAATACCCTTAGCTGTCACATTACAGCCATGAAGGAAACAAAAAAACTCGGAGATTTGTATTTTCAGAGCTTAAAAATAAGATTTTATAATATCTTTTAATTTAAACAACTAATCTTATTTAATAAAAAATATTTTTGTTTGTTCTTTGTATTTAACGAAACTATTATAATTATTCAAATTTAATAGTTTAATAATGTTAAACAATATTTATCCGCAACAACATCTGTTTAGTTTGCATTTTTATTTTCTATTTTCATTTTGTTTCTTGTTTTCTGAAATTTTACAATAAATAAATAAAAAAATTGAAAAACAAGAATTTTTGTTTTTAATATTTTCAATTTTTTCATAGTAAATTTTTTATAAAAAAATAAAAATACAATCTTTTAACGTAATAACCAAATTGTTTGTTCCAATAGTCAGAGTACCATACACAATAATTAATTTAACTTGTTCTGTGATGTGTAGTGGCTCCATAAACAAAAACTGCATCACATGGGGATGTGCTGTCATGACAAAGCCAGTCCCAGAGAAATTGTCCCTACCAATTTTTTCTTGTTTTTTTCTAGTTGTGAAGCTTAAATGCCGCATAGCCCCACTTGGCCTTTCTGCACTCATTCATCTCTTATATTATTCCACTTCATCAAATGCCTTTTAGAAATCCATTCCCCTATTATATAACAATTAATTTTTGGACAGTAAGCTCATTATAGCTAAAAAATAATGAATGGACATCTTAAAGCACATGGTGTCGTATCTCACATGGCTTATCTAGAAAGCACAGTTTCATCAGCATTCTTTATAGTCAAAATATTAGCAACATGCAATTAATTTAAACAGAATTAAGTGATACTATATGCATAAGACCCCATATAAATTCAGACAGATGAAGGGGTGACAAAGTTGGAAAGTGGAAAACTCATGGAGCCAAATGACAACTCTTGTGAATCCTCTTTTTGCAGAGATGAAAAAGTGGAAGCTGTGGATCTTCTTGAGGAGTGCTGGTTCTTTGATAACTTGTTAAATATAAGACCAAAGATGCCAAGGTGTCACTCTGATCCTTGCCCTTCAACAGGGCTAATCAGCCCTGATTTTTTGGGGAAGGACTCTGATGTATCCAGCAGTTACTCATCAAGAAGTAAACCACCTAAGATGATTCAGAGAGCACCATCTATGCCACCACCATTTAGAGTGAGAGAAGAAGATGATGAAAAAGGAAGCATTTTTAGTAAAAGCAAATTGGTGCGCCAACCATCAGATCCTGTTGTGCTTCAGACAGCTAGTAAACCTCATTGTGCAGCACAGATGAAAGGACATCATAGAAGTGATTGTAATAGAAGGAAAAACAAATTGCTAAGAACACCATCTTTGCCTCCATCCATAGGGAGAGAGGAAAAGTTCCAAGTAACTGATTCCAGAATTGGCAGATCCCACAAGCAACCATCAACCCCTACCCAAATTGACAACCTGCCACCAAAGCAAACCTATAAGGTACTATACTCAATCTGTTTTTATAAAGATCCAAGTAATAGACTCTTAATTATTTCTTCATTCATGAATTAAATGCATAAGATTCTGTCACAGTGTCACATCCTAGAGTTTATGATTGATATAGTGTGGCCACTGGCCAGCACCCAGAAATGGCACCAATTAGAGAATGGCCAAAAGGCCTAAAAAGCCAAAAGCTTTTTGGCATAAGTAAAACCATACCATTAGAAAGGGACAAGTAGCATATATAGCTTGCAGCTACAATGCTACCTTTTAAATAATAGTCCTTTAGAAAGTTAGTTCAAAATGTATGTTACGTACTTCCAAATTCAGATTGATTTGAATGTTTTTTGTAGTTAACTCTTATGTTATGTTATTTATGTGACAGAGTTGTAGCATTCCAAGATGTCGACCAGCTAGAAATAGTGAGGTTGAAAGCTTTAACACAGAAGGTGTTATGGAAATGAGGCGCAGGTTCCTAAATCAGAAGACAATGAGGAGAAGCCTGAGTGATCTTGAATTTGAGGAAGTTCAAGGGTTCAAGGATTTGGGTTTCTCATTTGAGAAAGAAACCTTAAGCCCAAATTTAGCTAACATAATTCCTGGTTTGCAAGAGAAGAATAGAGAAGAGACAGAGGAAGATAAGGCAGCAAGGGGACCTTACTTATCAGAGGCATGGCTGGTGCAAAGTTGTGCTCCTCCTATTCCAAATTGGGCTTCTAATAGATCTGCAGCAGACATGAAACAGCAAATCAAGTTTTGGGCTAGAGCTGTGGCATCAAATGTACATCAGGAATGCTAAAAAAACAAAAAGAAAAAGAAAAAGAAAAACCATTGATTATCTGAAACCTTGATTATTCTGAAGTGTTGAACACAAGGATCATAACAACACTTCACTGATCAATTCTTTGTAACAAGTGCCTTAAAAGCCAAAAGAATAATGATGATGATGATGATCATAATAATTTTTTGTATTTATAATGAAATAAGTTATATTTTTTGTATTAATTCTGATGTGCACTCTATCTGGGCATTTACTGAGAATGGGAAAAGGGCTTTTATTTATAAAATCAGCAATAATTACTAACACATTTACTGAGAATGGAAAAAAAATCAATTTTTATACTTGTGGTTTGGCTTTTTTATTAGTGATCCGGACCTCGGCGTAAGCACCCAGGGCCGAACAACACCGTCGATGGTGAGCCGCTCGCTCACCATCACGCTGGAGGGCAACTGATCCGGACCACGGCGTAAGCGGCTCCTCACGAGACGATCGCCTGATCCATGTCCCGAACGTAAGAACCAACACTATGCCGCCTCGTTCTAGACGATCGCCCAGCGTAATCGGTCGGATGCCCACACCACAACGACGAAGCCTCGGACCCTATGACTAGAGCCCCAGAGGTAGCTTACCTACCAAGTCTCATCGCATTTAATGCGCCCCCTACAACCCCCGATAAAGGTAAGAGTATCTGACACACGCCACCGGGGATTACGGCCGTAGCAGGAGAAGGGCGGCGGAGGCGTGCCTGCTCCACCTGCCATGTTCCCCCCTGTCGTAGCACCCTATGACTATATAAGGGGCCTCACCCCCATAAGCCAGAGGTAATCAATCTATCACCATTCACCCTCATATCATCTCCCCCACTAACTTGAGCGTTGGAATGCCTTCGCAGGTACACCACCGTGCACCCTGTACCGGAGCGTCCACCGGAGAGCAATCAACCGCCTGCAGGGACCCTCGGACCACCACGCTTAGCGCTCGGACCATCCCCGTGATCTCGGCCACGATCATTTGGCGCCGTCTGTGGGAAACGTGTAACAAAGTTCCACCATTTCTACCTCCTTTGCTGAGATCTGGTCCGCACATCCAAACATGGAAGCCACCAACAACCAACCCCCACCGCCTCATGCAGTAGCGCCGGTGGAAGAAGCAAGAACGAGGACTGACCCCCGTCAAACCTTGAGGGCCACTCCTCAGGAGACAACACCCTCTGTGCACACCACCGGGAGTTCGTCAAAAAGTTATCACCTAAAACCTCCCGGAAACATAGTCAGAAGAAGGAAGCCACCCAAGAGAACCAAGAGGAGAGAAACCCCCCCCCACAAGCGAGGAGGAGCCACCCACCCCGCCAAGAAAGAGGAAGAAGAAGAGCGGAACCGTAAGAGAATTGGAAAGGAGGATCAAATACCTGGAGTCCCTGGTTCCGGCAGCCCCGCGGAGGAGATCTCGCCGGAAAGAGGGGAGCAGGAGGAGCTCCACCTCCCGGAGGACATGTCATACCAGGGACCTCCCCTCTCGGGAGTCCAGCTATTCATCATCTGGAACCTCTTCGGACGAGGCATCCTCATCCGAGCGCACAACCGAGCGGATGAGCCACACCCGCAGAGGTAGCCGAAGAACGACTCCCTCACAACACGGGGACACCCAGGCCGCGTCGGCCAAAAAAGAAAATGAAGAAGCAGTAAAGCCAAGTAAGGAGACAGAAGCGGAAACGCAAGCCACGCCCAAGGCTACCCCGGTCACACCGATCGCCGAAACCACACCAGTCGTCCAGGTCGCTCCGACCGTCACAGCAACCCCCACGGCCACGACTTCGGGCCTCCCGAGCCTAATCACCTTGCATCGTCCCTTTACCCATCCCTTCACCACAAGACTGGCACAGGTAGAGATACCGGATAAAATCTTGAGGCCTTTTAGCAACATTGCCTCCTACACGGGGGAGACCGACCCAGGCCGACATCTGGACAGATTCTTCAATGAGATGTTTTTCTTGGGTGCTCAAGACGACATTATGTGCAGGAGCTTCTCTCGGACTTTGGACGAGGAAGCCTTGACCTGGTTTCGAACGCTCCCCCAAAACTCCGTCGACAAGTGGGACGATCTAGCGGCAGCCTTCGCCAAAAGGTTCAGCATGGCTAACCAGATCCCCCGCGACTCCCACACACTCGCCAAGGTGAAACAAGGAGAATCCGAAACCCTGCGAGACTTTCTGGCCCGTTTCTACAAGGAGATCGCCCTCACACCTAACGTCGCGGACGAGGTACATCTCCATTGCGCAGTCGAAGCGTTGCGTACCGGCACCCCACTTGCTATCTCCCTAAGGAGGATCAGGGTCCACAATATGACAGCATTTCGGGAGCGAGCGGCCCAGTTTGTGAACGAAGAGCTGCACCTGGAACGGACGACTAAAACGAAGACCGCGAAAGAAGTCCGGGCACCGGAGAAAGAAGAAAGAAACAAAAAGATAAAAGGGAAGAGAAGAAGAAGTTCAGGGGACGATACGAGGGCAACTATACCCCCCTCAATAGCAGCCTTTCGAGGATTTGGCAAGAAGTCCACCATGCGGAGCTAGCCGAAGTTAAAAGACCCCCGCCGATCAAGTCCCCGCTCGGCGACAAGAGCAGGTATTGCGCCTTCCACAAAAGCCATGGGCACGAAACTGATGATTGTTATCAGTTGAAAGATGCCATTGAGCAGCTGATCCGCGACGGGAACCTGGGCCGATATGTGAAGAAAGAGAAGCAAGACTGGGGCAGCCGGGGACAGGGCGATCGGGGAAAGGACCGTAGATCACCCCCCAGAGAAGAGAGAAGACGACACCGCTCCCGGACACCGCGGAGCCGCGGAGGCCCCGATAGAAAGGCAAGGGACAGATCACCGCCGAGAGATCAGGATCAACAGCCTCGGATCACTATCAACATGATAGCCGGGGGATTCGGCGGAGGAGGATCCTCAAGCAACTCAAGGAAAAGAGCCCTGAGGGAGGTACAACATGTGGATGACGACTGGTCCAGGACACGCCGGACGGCGCCACCGCCGGCAACTCCCACCATAACTTTTGATAGCAGCGACTTCGGCGACACTCTCCCCGGACACGACGACCCCATGGTGATCACCGCCATCATTGCGAACGCCGAGGTAAAAAGAGTTTTGATAGATCAGGGCAGCTCGGCCGATATCATTTACGAAAACTTCTTCGAGAAAATGGGGATCAGCAGAGGTGACCTCTTTCCATATGACAGCGACCTCGTAAGCTTCTCCGGCGATTGTATCCAACCCCTCGGGTACATGGAAGCGCTCGTCACACTGACGGGCAAAGGAGGAAGCAAGACGATCAGGAGCAAGTTCATTGTGGTCCTCTGCAAAAGTTCTTACAATGCCATAATGGGAAGACCAAGCCTCAATGCCATAGGGGCAGTCGTTTCAACAGTGCACCTGGCGTTGAAATTCCCAACCAGAGAAGGAGGGGTGGCCACGATCAAAGGCGACCAGCAAGCGGCAAGGTTTTGCTATAACCTTAGTCTAAAAAGCAGTCCACCATCACCAAGCACGAAGGTCCCGGTCTCCAGGTCCAGGCATAATGTCTCCCTCGTTGACCTTGACCCGAGGGTTGATTCGGGAGAAGACGGCCGAGGTTCGGAAAGAGTCTCACCAGAAGGAGAAACTTGCCCTATCCATGTAGGCGAGAAAGAAGGACAAGACACAAAGACGGGGGCTCAATTGCCCCCAGAATTCAAAAAAAGAATGGAAAAGCTGCTCGTGGATAACTCGGACCTATTTGCATGGACGGCAGCCGATATGCCCGGGATTGACCCCGAGTTCTGCTGCCACAAGCTCTCTGTCGATCCCAGGATGAAGCCGGTCACGCAAAGAAAAAGGAAGACCGGACCAGAAAGACAACGAGCCATCAAAGACCAAACAGCCGAGCTCCTGAAAGCCGGATTCATTAGGGAGATCCAATACGCCACTTGGGTTGCCAACGTCGTCCTGGTCAGAAAATCGAGCGGCAAGTGGAGAATGTGCGTCGATTACACTGACTTAAACAAAGCTTGCCCAAAGGATCCCTTTCCTTTGCCAAATATTGACAGGTTAGTTGATAACTCCTCAGGCTACCGCTTTCTCTCATTCATGGACGCTTATTCTGGTTATAACCAAATCCCCATGTACGTTCATGACGAGGAAAAAACTTCCTTCCTGACTGACGATGGCACATACTGCTACACCATGATGCCATTCGGCCTGAAAAACGCTGGAGCAACATACCAAAGGATGATTACCAAAGTCTTCGATGGGCTAATCGGAAAAGTAGTGGAAGTATATGTCGATGACATCATCGTGAAAACTGCCGATGAAGGAGACCCTGTGGCCGACCTGGAGAAGGTTTTCCAAAGGCTTCGGCAGCACAACATGAGGCTAAACCCTCTCAAGTGCACGTTCGGCGTCCCGGCCGACCACTTCCTTGGTTATATGCTAACAAGTAGAGGGATAGAGGCTAACCCGGCCAAATGCAAAGCCATCTTAGAAATGAAGAGCCCGTCGTCGGTCAAAGAGGTACAGCAGCTGACTGGAAGAATAGCAGCACTTACTCGATTCCTTGCCCGATCAGCCCACAAGTCCCTTCCGCTCTATCAGCTACTGAAGAAAGGGAAGCAATTCGAGTGGACCTCTGAATGCGAAGAAGCTTTTCAAAGCTTCAAAGAATCGCTGACCAAACCACCAATACTGGTGAAGCCCCAGCTTGGGGAAAAACTGTACCTATACCTATCAGTGGGAGAAGAAGTTATGAGCACAGTGCTCGTCAAGGAGTCACCAACCACTCAAAGCCCGATATACTTCACAAGAAAAAGCCTCCAAGGACCTGAGCTCAGATATCAGAAGCTTGAAAAGGCAGCCTATGCAATCATCAGTGCCGCTCGGCGTCTCCGACCCTACTTTCAAGCACACCTTATCGTCGTCCGAACGGATTTGCCCATCCGCTCGGTACTGCACAAGCCAGACCTCGCCGGGCGGATGATCACTTGGGCAATCGAACTATCAGAGCATGATATTTCTTATGAGCCTCGAACAGCCATCAAGTCCCAAGTTCTCTCGGATTTCGTTTTGGAGATGACCGACAGCCAAAGAGAAAAATCAGCCGCCTGGACCATCTTCGTCGACGGTTCGTCAAACATAAAAGGGGCCAGAGCAGGTGTGGTGCTAGAAGATAGCACCGGAGTAACTATTGAACAATCACTGAGGTTCGACTTCAAAACCTCCAATAATCAGGCCGAGTATGAAGCCTGCTTGACTGGTTTACAATTGGCAAAAGATCTTGGAGCCGAAGAAGTCGTCCTTTGCAGCGATTCACAACTCATGGTCTCCCAAGTAAATGGTGAATACCAAGCCCGAGAACCCATCCTCCAAAAATATCTTGACAAAGTAAAAGAGGCGGCAAGCGCGTTCAAGACGGTCGAATTCCGGCATGTACCGAGGGATCAAAACACTAGAGCCGACGTCCTCTCCAGGCTCGCAAGCACGAAGAAGGCAGGGAATAATAGGACGGTCATTCAGGAGACACTCGCCAGACCGAGCATCAACGAGAAGCAACACTGCATGCAAGTCGATCAGGAGCCTTGCTGGATGACTCCGATCATCTCATACCTCCGATCAGGAGCACTCCCTGACGTTCGGAGAGAAGCCAAGAAGATAGAAAGACAAGCCGCCTGGTATACACTGGTGGACGATCGCTTGTACCGAAAGGGCTTCTCTTGCCCCATGCTCAAATGTTTAAGCCCTAGTGAGGCAAATTACGTGTTGGCAGAAATCCATGGAGGAAGTTGCGGTCAGCACCTCGGTGGACGATCGTTAGCTAAAAAGGCACTTCGGGCCGGCTACTACTGGCCCACCATGGAGAAAGATGCGGCTGAATATGTTCAAAAGTGCGATCCCTGTCAAAAATATGCCGATTTCCACAACGCCCCGGCACAAGGAATGTCTACCACTTCAACTCCATGGCCTTTCTTCAAATGGGGAATGGACATCCTTGGACCCTTCCCTCCGGCCCCAGGTCAAGTCAAATTTTTTATCGTCGCCATCGACCACTTCACCAAGTGGATCGAAGCCGAAGCATTGGCGACCATCACCTCTGCCAGAATCCAGAAGTTCTTCTATAGACATGTCATCAGCAGATACGGAATCCCAAAAGCAGTAATAACTGACAATGGGACCCAGTTTGCCGATCGGCAGTTCAGGGAGCTGTTGGAAGGTCTGAAGATCAAGCAGCACTTTACCTCTGTAGAACACCCCCAAACAAACGGGCAGGCAGAGGCAGCCAACAGAGTGATCCTCCGAGGGTTAAAGAGAAGATTGGATGAGTCGAAGGGGAAATGGGCCGATCAGCTGGACCATGTTCTATGGGCATACCGCACGACCCCACACTCGTCCACTGGGGAAACCCCCTTTCGACTAGCACATGGAGCCGAGGCTGTTATTCCGGTTGAAATCGGCGAACCCAGCTGGCGAACTGAGATAAACGACGAAGAACACAACGACCGGCTCATTCAGGAAGAGTTGGATTTCTTAGAAGAACGGCGCGCGGTCGCCCACATCAGAGAGGTAGCTGCGAAACAAAGAGCAGCGGCCAAATACAACAGCAAAGTAGTTGAAAGAAGGTTCAAGACAGGAGACTTCGTCCTACGGAGGGCCGACATTAGAGGAAGAAACACGCGGCAAGGAATACTAGCTCCCAACTGGGAAGGACCCTACCGCATCACAGAATCAACAGGGAAAGGCGCCTACCGACTGGAAACACTTGGTGGCAATGACATCCCTCGGCACTGGAACGCCCATAACCTAAGGATGTATTTTAGTTAAAGGAATTAATGTACAAAGCCAGTCGGCCTAACCAAAGGATCATTATGAACACGCCCTCGGCCTGAAAACCAGGGAATTCAGTACAAATACTTGCAAGCACCCAAATCCTCGGCCTGAAAACCGAGATACTCAGTTAATAACCTCACAAATCAATGAAACTAAACCCTCGGCCTGAAAACCAGGGCGTACACCGCTGAATAAACATGGTCTGACGCAAGCAACGAGTAACCTAAAATATGAGGGTCGCAAACGAAATTTCTCATCCGAATATGATGCACACATTAACAACCGTGATCGGACATAAAGTACGACGAAAAACGTTGCAAACATATAAATCAACGAAGCCAGGCGATCGGCTTGAACATAAGAAAAGGCCGGGTAAAAGACATACAAACAATACGATCGGAAGAACGAAAATGAGAAACTTCGTTAATGATAGTAAAATTAAGTCATTACAAAATGAGGCCGAAGCCGACCAAAAGGAAATTACATCAAAAAACAAAGAGCTTCAAGCACCAGTCTGAGTACCGGTCGGGGAAGGTAGACCCTCTAGAGGAACCTCGATTTTGTTGTCACCATCGACCAGGACCACGGCTCCATCGATGACTTCATATTCATAAGACATTCCACGCGTGTCGAGATTATAAGCCGGGTTGCGTACCTTGACCTGTTCGATGGCCACATCAAAAGCTTTTTCCACATACTTCAATGTGTCGGCCACTTGCTTCCGCTCCTCCTCCAAAGCAGCCTCCAGTTTTTGCTTAAGTTCTTTGACCTCGGCGTCATGAAGTTCCTTCTGCCTCCTCAAATCATCCTTACGCCGTTCCTCGACCGCCAGAAGTTCCTTGCCAAGGTCCTCCACCTTCTTCTTCAGGGGTTCCATCTCCCCCAACCTCTTCTCGAGAACCTTCTTCTCCTTACCGATCGTCCCCAGCTGGACAGTGAGAGCCTCCTTCTCACTTGTCAGTTTCGCACATTCCTCCATGGCCGAGGTAGACGCCTTCAAAGCCTTGTCATAACTCTCCTTCGCCCGCTCGGCCGCCGGAAGGACATCCTTGTGAAAATACTGCAACAGGCTAACCTGCTGCAAGTAAGTAACCTAGGCATCTTGAAGACACTGGTGGACGGAGAATTCACCCTTAACAAACTTGCTGCGGATCTCCGGGGAAAAGAATTGAGAAACAACAGCAGGATGATCGGGTGAGAAATCATCATCAAAAATCTCCGCCCCGGTCAAGACAGGGACCCCAGCAGAAGTTCCCCCAGCACCCTCGGAACGATCGGCATCACCCTTGGGAGGAATCTTGGTCTTCTTCTTCCTCCTCCCAGCCTCAATCTTCTTATCCTCACCCCCAGATTGAACCTTCTGAACCTTCTCGGTCTCAACGGTCGGTGGGGGAGGAGGCAAGCTCTGGCTACCCGAATGAGTAGAGGCCGACCCATCAGCAATCTTCCTCTTCCTGGACTCCTTTCCCCTCGGCCCATCCACGCCGATAGCTTTGGCCTTCAACATCAGGTCCCGGAGATTCATTTGTTCTTCCTCTGCAAACCAAAGAGAAACAATGGGTTAGTTTATAATTAACACTATAATACAAGCAGCTTACAAGACAACAAACCTAAGGCGGCCGTCAACTGATCGGGAAGCGAATCCACCAACACCCGAGAAGAATAACGGCGGCCACCCCTCTCTTTGATAGCCTCCTCCAAGAGAAACACCGCATCCTTCTCGACTTCACTCAGGCCGTCGAGTGATGTGGAATAAGTTTTCAGACCCCAATCGTAGTGATGATTGTTCCAGTAGATGCTGAACGACGGCTCCAACTCGTCCCAAGAATTCCTCCAAAAAGGAAGAACACCAGTCTTCGGGACAACTTTGAAGAAATCGCGTTTGAACGAGACTCCGGAAGACTTAGCCGAATCCACATACAACGACAGCAGCGGCCGACCACTGTGCGCTCGAAGACTGACCCACCCCTTCGGCCCAGCTTTCCTCGGACAAACGTCAAAGAAATAGGTGAAAATCCCCACCGTCGGGGTAATCCCTAAATGCACAGAAAGGACCTCAAAAGCCTTAATAAAACCCCAGGCATTCGGGTGAAGTTGGCTCGGCGCCACACGGTAATGTTTCAACATGGATTTTTGGAAGGCCGAGAACGGCAACCGGATCTTCAACCTATGCACCATGAAAGCATACATAAAGAGGTGACCAGCATTCGTCTCACCCAGATGACAAACCCGATCGGATGCTAAAGGAGGAGATATCTGGTAATCTTCATCATGAGATGCTTCCATCACCAACAAAGACGCACGAAGAGTCGCCTCGGTTTCTCCACAATACCGAGAGACAGTTCCGAGCAGCGTCCATATACCCGTAGTAATAACCTTCAATAAAAGAATCACTATGGTCAGAGATCTCGGCACTCTCCTCTAGCGATTCTGGATCGGTTTCTGAAGAGGATGCGCAGAGACCTCCCACGAAAACCGACCGCTCGGCCGGAGAGAGTCCGCGGGCCTCTTCACGAGCCGACGCAGCCGCACTTTCATAATAACGAAACATGGAGGGCATAGTCAACGCCTGGGGAGGCGGACGTATGGCGCTCGGCCTTGATGCGGACCTCGGCCATATGGACGGAGGCGCGTCAAGCACCTCCAGAGAGTCACTACTCCCTTCCCCACCACCATCTACCCCAGAAGGATCCATGACGCGAAAGAAAAAGCAGAAACTCAAATAAAACGGTGGGGAAAAGAGCAGTACCTGAGAAATACGGTGGAAAAGCAGAGAAGGCGCGGCGGACCACGGTGGCAGAAGGCTTATGGAAGGAAGAAGAACCCCACTGCTAGAGAAACCACCACCAGAATGCACCGGCGGAAGAGGGCAACTCAAGTGAATGCTCAACCGAAGAAGGGAGAACGAAAGCTTGGGATTCCAAATCTCTGACGAAAATGCAGGAGCAAGCAGAAGGAAAAAACAGAGGAGAATGCAGAGGAAGCGGGGAAGCAGCGAAGACGAAGTGAGGAGCAAGTAACTCCCCCTACAGATAAATTTAAATCCAAGGGTTGAACAGTCTTTTCCCCTTAGAGACAGGAAGTCACGAGCAAAGGGCACGGGCAAAAGGGTAATTTCCCACAGGGAGAAAAGTGGCAGCCAAATCCCAACCGAGGGCCAATATGTAATTGCACCCACCAAACGGAGGGCAAAAGCGTAAAAACAATCTGAGAGGTGCGCGACGCACGTCTCAGCAATAATGAGCAGTTATTAACGTGCGTCTCGATAAAGCCTGGCCATTGATCGCACGCCACGTGGTGACACTCTCACGAACCGTCACCCAAAAGTAACTGACACACGATGTCCGATCCAGACGAAGGGTCAGACGACAAGACGTGACGCGACGCAACAGAGCAGCTAAGCGACCACGTCGGTCTAGACTCCACAGTAATGGTCGACCGCTCGGACTCCACCACGTTTCTCGGCAACCGATCCGTGTCTAGACAGACCGATCGAAAGAAACGATCACAACATACGCATCACCGTCGGTAGTGGCCCACTCGTCCATTACTGCGTTGGGGGGCAACACTGATCCGGACCTCGGCGTAAGCACCCAGGGCGGAGCACACCGTCGATGGTGAGCCGCTCGCTCACCATCACGCCGGAGGGCAACTGATCCGGACCTCGGCGTAAGCACCCAGGGCCGAACAACACTGTCGATGGTGAGCCGCTCGCTCACCATCACGCTGGAGGGCAACTGATCCGGACCACGGCGTAAGCGGCTCCTCACGAGACGATCGCCTGATCCATGTCCCGAACGTAAGAACCAACACTATGCCGCCTCGATCTAGACGATCGCCCAGCGTAATCGGTCGGATGCCCACACCACAACGACGAAGCCTCAGACCCTATGACTAGAGCCCCAGAGGTAGCTTACCTACCAAGTCTCATCGCATTTAATGCGCCCCCTACAACCCCCGATAAAGGTAAGAGTATCTGACACACGCCACCGGGGATTACGGCCGTAGCAGGAGAAGGGCGGCGGAGGCGTGCCCGCTCCACCTGCCATGTTCCCCCCTGTCGTAGCACCCCATGACTATATAAGGGGCCTCACCCCCATAAGCCAGAGGTAATCAATCTATCACCATTCACCCTCATATCATCTCCCCCACTAACTTGAGCGTTGGAGTGCCTTCACAGGTACACCACCGCGCACCCTGTACCGGAGCGTCCACCGGAGAGCAATCAACCGCCTGCAGGGACCCTCGGACCACCACGCTTAGCGCTCGGACCATCCCCGTGATCTCGGCCACGATCAATTAGCTTGCTCCATGATTTAGAACTTCATATATAATTTATAATCTTCTTTGTTGTTTACCAAAAGAAAAAAATTTAATCTGCTTTGTTTCTGGCTTTCTGCCTACTGAAATATACATGAAACAAATTTTTGTATAGATGAAGAGACTTGGCTTGACATTACGCTGGAAATGCTGTTTTCAACTTAACTGTAAACTTATGATGACGGATTAAGGTTTTAGCATTATGCTTTTTTATCTTGGGGAAAAACTTTAAGCTCAACGTGATACACATATTTATTGTCAAATTAAAAAAAAGAGGTTGGTTCAAATGCTATACTTGTTTGATTCTCCTTAAGCAATATCTCGGGTTTGAGTATTGTGAATGGAAAAATCTCCACGGGGACAACTAGCCCCATCATGATATGAATGTTCCCGACTCGAACAGGATTGCTTCCCGTAGATGATACATGTGGTTAAACAAAAAAAATGTTCAACCGCTTTCTTAATTATTATTGATGGACCCTCATATTTTCTGAAATTATTAAAAACAACTATTTTACTTATGCTTTGTTTGGTTTATGTACCCTTTGTTTGGTTTAAACAGAGAAATAGGGAAGAGAGAAATAGGAAAGAGAGAGATAAGGAAGAGAGAAATAGTAGAGAAATAGGAGAGAGATAGAAGAGAAATTAACTATGATGGTTGTTTGGTTGTGGAGAAATGAGAGGGAGAGAGATGTGTAAAAAGATGAAAAGACTAAAACCACCCTTGAAATAAAAATAATTGGGAAAAACAACAATTAATTGTAAAAAGAATTAGGGGTAAAATAGACATTTCATAAAACAACCCCCTTCTCCCCCTAAATCTCTTCATCAATGAGGAGAAATGTTTTTTGTGGGGCCCACATAAAACAAACCCCCTAACTCTCTCCCCCCTCTATACCAAACAAGGTGGACACACAAACTCTCCACAATTTATCTTTTCACCAACTCTCTCCCCCCAAACTTCCTAGAACCAAACAAAGGGGTAAAGAGATAGAGAAGAGAAAAATAGGAAAGAGAGAGATGGTGAAGAGAGAAATAATGGAGAAATAAAGTAGAAATAGAAGTTGTTTGGTATTAGAGAAATAGGAGAGAGATAGAAGAGAAATTAATTTTGATAGTTGTTTGGTTGTGGATAAATGAGAAAGAGAGAAATGTATAAAAAGTTAAAAAGACTAAATTACCCTCACATATAAATACATTAATAATTATTTTTTGTCAATAGGGGTAAAATGGTCATTTTATAATTCAATCCATATCTCTCCCTCATTTCTTCCTAGGAGGGAGAAGATTAAGTTTATGGTGGACCCCACCCCTTATCAATCCTCAATCTCTCTCCCTTACCCAACCAAATCAGATGGTTGGTCTTTCTCTCTTCAATCTCTCTTTGGGCTACTTCTCTCTTTCCAAAATCATTGCTAACAAACATAGGGTTAATGTGACCCCTTTCTCACTCTAAAGAATACTACTGACCTGACTCCCATGAAAAAATAGATCTGCTTAAACATCGATGTGGTTTCTAACTAACTGGGTTAAAAAAAATGGGTGTTATGGTGAAAGGCTTATAATTAAGAGAAAACAAAAATAGGCTGTTTTTTTCTTCTTTTCTCTCTAAACCTTTTATTGTCATTAGGATGGAATCTTGTTGGGGATTAGCATCTAGAATGACTTCCTATATATTAGTGACTATTGAACAACAATTAGAAAAGAGGAAAAGTGAAATATTGTGTTATTCATTTCTCCTCTTTTTTTTCTAGATGCAAAGGGTGATGAGTTAAGCTTTATTCATAGGAAAGATCGGCTAG
Source organism: Sesbania bispinosa (assembly GCA_026901365.1). Classification (NCBI taxonomy): domain Eukaryota; kingdom Viridiplantae; phylum Streptophyta; class Magnoliopsida; order Fabales; family Fabaceae; genus Sesbania; species Sesbania bispinosa. The sequence continues at coordinate 76,432 of QLOH01000812.1, forward strand.
AACATTCTATGATTATCCATCCAGGTTTAAAGGGGGAAAAAAAGCACCATAACAACTACAACTAAGTGATTAAATGGCGCTTTGTGCCCATCGCATTAAGAAAAATTATGAATAATGGTAAACGTACATAAAAGTACGCTACCATTTTTTTACCACACCCCCTCCCCTTTTTATTTTTTTAAGTACGTAGCCCCTTTCCTCTTTTTTTTAAGCCCTTTTCCTTTTTTTAAAAAAAAAAAATTTTTATTTTTTATTTCATTATTATATTTATTTTTATTTATTTATCTCATTAAATAAAAATATAGATCAATAAATACAATAAATGATCATATAAAATTTGTGTTAGTCATTCATGTTAACACGTGGTTAATTATGTGTCCCGAGACGGTGAACATGTTAAAAAATGAGGTTAATGGTGTTTCTGTTTGTGGTTAACAGAAAAGGATCTTTAGTTAATTGATTTTGTGTGGTTAATTGCAACCCCTATTAACACGGGATTAATTACGTGACCAGAAACAGTGAACATATTTAAAAATGAGGTTAATGGTGTATCCATTTGTGGTTAACAGAATAAGATTTTTGGTTAATTGATTTTGTGAGGTTAATTTCAACTCCTGTTAACACGAGATTAATTATGTGTCTAGAAACGGTGAATATATTTAACCCTAAAAATGAGGTTAACTATGTATCTATTTGTGGTTAACAGAATATGATTTTTGATTAATTGATTTTGTGAGGTTAATTGCAACTCCCGTTAACACGAGGTTAATTATGTGTCCAGAAATGGTGAACATATTTAAAAATGAGGTTAATGGTGTATCCATTTATGGTCAACAGAGTGAGATTTTTGGTTAATTGAATTTGTTTGGTCAATTGCAACTCTTGTTAACACGGGGTTAACATGTGTTCAGAAACGGTGAACGTATTTTTAAATGAGGTTAATGGTGTATACATTGGTGGTTAACAGAGTAAGATATTTGGTTAATTGATTTTGTGCGGTTAACTGTGTGCACAGAAACGGTGAATGAAGTAGTACATTTGGTTAATAACATCAAAATAAAATAATGATGATAAAAAAACTTATGTAAACCCCTCAAAAAACACACATTTATTGTATTTCTTGATCTATATTATTATTTATTAAAATTATTAAATAAATAATAAATATATTAAAAAATTAAAAACTATTTAAAAAATGAAAAAAAAAATAGAAAAAGAAAAAAGGGGGAGGGGTGCTAAAAGAAAAAACCTGTGGAAGCGGCTACTCAAAAAAAGGGAAGGGGTGCTAAAAGAAAAAATAATGTGTGGTAAAAAAATAGTACTGCTGTTTATGTACATTTATCATCGTTGAAAAATTATTAGTCTCACACGATATTAAGTTCATCGCGTTATAGGTACCGCTTATAGTAATGTTGCAAAATCTACCGCATCACATTTTACTTTTCGCACCCCCATTTTTACTTTTCACACCCCTTTTATTTTTTGGTAAAACTATTATTTATTTATTTTAATTAAAAAAATAATTTTTTGTATTTTTATTTTACTATTATATTTATTTTATTATTTATCTTATTAAAATATAATTAAATAATCATATAAAAATTACGTTAATTAACTTCGTTTACAAATACATTCACTGTTTCTGTTAAACTAACCAAATGTTAACCAAATATCTCACTTTGTTAACCACCAATATATACGCCATTAACCTCATTTATAAATATATTCACCATTCATGTGCACACAATTAATCTCACAAATTCAATTAACCAAATATCTCAATCTGTTAACCAAATATATCATTCTGTTAACCACCAAAAACCAATGTATACACCATTAACCAAATATCTCACTCTGTTAACCACCAATGTATACATCATTAACCTCGTTTACAAATATATTCACCGTTTCTGGCTACATAATTAACCCCGTGTTAACAGGAGTTGCAATAACCAAGAATCCTACTCGGTTAACCACAAACGGAAACACTATTAACCTCATTTCTTAACATATTCACCGTTTTTTGCCACATAATTAACCTCGTGTTAACAGGAGTTGCAATAACCGAGAATCCTACTCTGTTAACCACAAACGAAAACACTATTAACCTCAATTTTTAACATATTCACTGTTTCGGGACACACAATTAACCTCGTATTAATTAACATATTTTTTATATGATCATTTAATTGTATTTTCTTCATCTATATTTTTATTTGATAAGATAAAAAAATAAAAAATAAATATAATAGTAAAATAAAAATATAAAAATTATTTTTTTAATAAAAAAAAGTAAAAAACAGTTTTGAAAAAAAAGAAAAGCGGGGTGCGAAAAGTAAAATGCATTTGCGGGATAAATGCGTCATGCACGGTTAGCGGGACGAGAAACATTTTCCTATTAAGTTTGTTAAATAAGGACCATGGCAGATATCTTACGCATACCGGTCATAAACTACTTTTTGGAGCAATCGGGCTTCGATCAGTTTATGGTTCATCTTCATATATATATAAGAACTGGAGTGCAACAGGGAAAATATAATGGTAACTTGTTAATCTGAATCGTGGATTAAATATTATCAATCCAATGGTTAAAACAATCTTTTACCATACATGATTTGTTGTTGTTTATGTATGATAGAGGCACTCAATTTTGATGGAATTTAAACACATATTGAGCCAAATTAAATTGAGTGAAGTTGAGTTTTTTTCTTAAATTATTATATTGATTTTTTTTCTAATAGTTTTATGGGTTAAATATATTTTTAGTCCCTCAAATATAATCAAGATTTGGTTTTAGTCCCTATAATTTAAAAACAGTGGTTTTGGTCCTTCAAAAAATGAAAATACATCAATTTAATCCTTTTGTACAGTTTAGCTACATATTTTGTTACGGATTAGCTACGAAAATTCATTAGTAAGGACCAAAAATAGGTATTTTCACTTTTTAAGGGATCATTTTCACTGGTTTTGAATTACAGGGACTAAAACCAAATCTCGACTATATTTGAGGGATTAAAAACATATTTAACCCTAGTTTTATTGATCTAACCTATAAATTTTGTTGAGCTATTTTAACAACAATATATAAACACCCAATAGTTACAACATCATTTTGACATCCCTCCTTTCTTTTTATCTCTTTTTCCATTACATAATCTCACTTCATTTATCATATCTATTATATTATTTCTTATCTCTCCTCCCATCTTGTCTCTCACTAAATATACGCATTCCAAAGGATGTCCACCAATCATTATTATTATTTGAATTGACATGTTAAACTCAACCCATTTAAAAACCTATGCTAGAAACAATGCAAATTAAATTAGGAAAAGTTTAGTTAATTTTTTAAAAAAAATGTTGATCTTTGGTGGTGTTTATAATCTCTAGAGCCAATAAAATGGGCTAGCCCGACCGGGCCAGCCCATCAAAACCCGCAAAAATTTTAAAGTTCGCTACTCGCAGAAAAGACCGAGTAGCCCGCTAAACCCACAAAAAAAAATTGGGCTCATAAAAAGCCCGCAAAAATATAGAATTGTGGTCTTTATTTTAGAAGCTCGAATAACTCTCAAACTTTTTAAGCCTCTGTTTGTTTTACCGTTACAACAATGCACAGTCGTGATGTCGTAGAATTAAATTTAAATCACTTTCGTCCAACGTGTTTTGTAAAACGTGCATCACTCATCTCAACCATTTATTTCTAGAAAAAATTCAACTCAACTGTACACCAAACAAACACTAACTCGACACTCAAAAACTCGCTACCCGCATCGGACCAGGAAGAATAGCCTGAATTGCCAATTGTAACATCCCAAAAATTAGAATCTAGAAAATATAGTGGAACTGTGGAAGTCCTAGGTTGTGAATTCTATCAAGAGAGGGAGTTAGAAGTAGGATGAGAATTTATGAGTATTAAAGGGAAGTTTAAGGGGGGAATCAAGTATTCAAGCCAACACCATTGTAATTGAACTTAGGAAGGATCAAGTCCCAAGGTTGAGTGGTTGAGAAGGTATGAAGGTGAGGAAGAAAGAGGGGAAGAGATTTTTGGAATGAGAGAATTAGATTTAAATAGGTCAAGACTGAATTTAAGAGGATACCTCAGGAGTGTTTTATCTGTAACATCACTATCCTAGCAAATCAATTTTATGATTCAAAGTAGGATTAGAGATAAATGGCATAAAAGAAACTAGGAAAAAGGAGAGAGAAAACTGGAGAGAAGGCTGCAGGATGGAATTTGGAAATTCCATTCTGATGTATTTTTTCTCAAGCAAGAATCTCCTCGCTTGAGTGGAAATATCAGAAGAGAGGGGAAAATTTGTTTCTGGTTTTTTCACTCAAGCGAGAAGCTCCTCGCTTGAGCAAAATGGGGGGGATTTAGGGGTACTCTCTGGAGCAATTTCGCTTTGTTTAAGCGAAATTACCCCAAATTTAGGAGTTGTTCTCTGGAGCATTCTCGCTCAAGCGAGAAGATCCTCGCTTGAGTGAGAACACACAAATATCATTTTTAAGAACAGATTCGGGGTCATTTGACCCCCAAATCAAAACTCTTTCTCCCAACTCTCTTTTTGTGCCCAAGAGGAGAAGCGTGAAGAGGAGAGGAAGAAGAAGCCTGGGAGTTCTAGATCAAGGAAGAATAAGGCTAAGGAAGTCCAACTCATCCCCTCGACACCTCTGTTTTCTTCTCTTGAGGTGAGTGTGGTTTACCCACTCACTTTTCATCATGTGTGAAGAGCCTGAATGATCCCCCTTCTCTTTTCCCCTTCTTTACTTGCTTGTGATTGATTGAGGTTAATATAGGGTTTATGGATGTATTTGTGTTTATTACTTGAGCAGTGGTTTAACCCTAGGTTGTAGAAGTTTGGGTTTTCATGTGATTATTGATTATGAGGATTTGCATGCCATGAAATCATCACTTAGCATATATAACATGTATACTTGTCATAAATCATGCTCTCACGTTTTTGAAACCCTGATCATGTACAAGGATGTTTTTCATGGGCTTTTGCCCAAAATGAGATTTATAGGTCTTCGGACCAAAGAGGAATAAGGAATTTCATGGGTCTTCGGACCAAAGAGGAACGAGGAATCTCATGGACCTCTCGGCTAAGAGGGACATGGGATCCTCAAAGAGGTTAGTAAAAAGGCATTTGCATTCTTGATTGATAATAAAGCTTAATGAGGGTGGCCAATGGCGATGGTCCTTGGCCACAAATTCTAAGTGCTCAAAAGAGGTAACGGTGAAAAGACACCCTTGGTGTGGGTTTGACACCTGAGGTTCAGTTTGAGTTTGACTGCATGAGTGCATGAGTGGTTTTCCACTAGAGGAATTGCTAATTTGCTATGTGCATTGCCTGAGTGCCTGATAGATTTGTGATGTATACCCAAACATGTATTTATATGTGTTTATGTTGCGTTTCCATTTGCATGTTTCCCCCAATTGTATGCATGATCACATTCACTATGATGTAAGTCTCACCACACGTTGTGGATTTCATTTTAGATGTGCAGGATGTTCTTACCAGAAGTAAAGTTGGACGGTTTGGAGGCTCAACGATGGATTGGTTCTCAGGGTGGCTTGTGCCACCCCTTAGAGAGATTTTGAGTATATATGTATAGTTGTAGGTTGAAATTTGATGTGAAATTGTAGTATTGTATTTTAAGCCACTAAGTGGTATTTAAATTACAATCTTTGAGTTTTGTATGGATGATTCCCGCTTATGTAAACGTTGGATTACTTAAGCAATTTCATGTGGTTGATTGTATGTCGATATCGGTAATGGAGCGAAATAATTTCATAAACTTGGAAATATGTCTCCAACGGACATTATTTCTAAACTCACGGAATTAGGATGTTACACCAACTCTAATAATCTCTTTGGTGGTAAAAAAGAAATTATTGATCTAACTTATAAATTTTGTCGAGCTATTTGGATTGATATGTTAAACAACCCATTTTGAAACCTTTGCTAGATACAAGGCAAAAGGAAGACCCAACATTTATTCCATCTACTGGAGAGAAAACCTAGTGTTGCATGTCACAACAAGCTTCTGCCCCCTTGGGGCTTCCTCCCTCCATGTGAGGGTTTTCTACCCACTCTAGGTGGGTAATTTCTAGCTCTCTCTAGTGAGAGTTCTGTTTTTTTCTTCTACTTCCTTTTTCTTCCTCCTCTCCACCACTATCTTTGCCTTCTCTTTACTAACCACAACCTTTATAATCTCTAGTCTCTCCTCCTCTGCAAGATTCTATTAGAGTTATATCCTTTAGAATTTTGCAGCTCTTTTTACGCAGATTTATTGCCTCTATGCACTTCCACCACTAAAGCTTCATTTTGTAGAACTGATTTATTTAGATTGACTATCGTTGATGTTGTGGTTTTGAATGGATGTTGGACATATTCCGATCCGAAAGGAATAAAAAAAGAGTAAACTACCAAATCGGCCCTTGACTTTTTTAGGGTCATGCAATTTAGTCCCTAAGAAATAGAAAACCCCAATATAGTCCCTGACCTTTTACTTTTTCTTTCACTATAGTCCAACTAGGTGTTTCTTGTTAATTTTTTACAACGTGTCACGTTTAGTGATACTCTGTCACATTGTTTGTCACTAAAGTCTCCACCGTGACACAAAAATGATGTGGTTTTGTCAAATTTATAGCTTGAAAGGCTTCAACTCCAACGGTCATGTGTTTCCTTATTCTCCCATTTTCTCTCTTCTCCCTCTTCTTCATTGGAAAGTCTCAACCTCAATGACGTTATTTTGTGTCCCAATGACAAACAGTGTGACAGAGTGTCACTAAACGTGATTAATCGTAAAAAAATTAATGAGGAACACACAATTAGACTATAGTGAAAGAAAAAGTAAAAGGTTAGGGACTATATTGGGATTTTCTATTTCTTAGGAACTAAATTGCATGACCCTAAAAAAGTCAGGGACCGATTTGCTAGTTTACTCAATAAAAAAAGGAAGAAGAAAAGTTCAAGGTTTTTTTTTTGAATTCTGTATTAGGGGGTTTTTTCTGTTGTTGTTAGGATTGCTAAATTAATTATTTTATGAGTATACATGTTTGGTTTGTTATATTGATCATTGTTGTAATACTCCTTTTTTTAATATTCTGTAAGCTTTGTAAGTGCCATTTGACATTTTTTTTTAATGAATCGATTATCTCTTGAAAAAAATCATAAAGAAAAAAAAGATTAAAATATGTGTAATGGATATGGGGTGTTTGCTTTTCCCACCAAAAGCCAAAAGTCCACAAGATATTTACATCTGAGAGAGCTCTTCCATTCCACACCGATACCATAGTTGATGATTAGTGTAGCAGAACACAAAACACCATTATCATCTCATCACCCACCATATATACCTGATGTTGCAGTCTCAGTGCCACCACCTTCTCTCACCAAACCTTCACATTCCCCCACTTCCACTCACACACCACAAACCTTTTCTCTCCCTTCCTTCACCACCACCATCCCCACTTCTCCACAAACCCACCACTACTCTTCACTCTGTTTCAGTTTCAGCCATTCCTCCCTCAACATCATCGTGGGCATGGCTGACCCATCTCGCAGAACTCACCACTTCCATGGATATGGAGACAGAAGGTCCTATCGAACTCCCATTCTCTTCCACTCCTTCCATTTTCGCCACCACCGACGACCCTTCTCCCATCCAAGTCGCTTCCAGCATTCTCCTCACTGGCGCCATCTCCGTCCTCCTCTTCCGCTCCCTCCGTCGCAGGGCTAAACGTGCCAAAGAATCGGTAAAAACTTTTCCTTTCTTTTTCTCTTTCTTCTTACAATTTATCCTGTTTCTTTTTCATCCTCGTGTCATTCGAATTTTCTGTATGTTAGTTAAGAAAAAAATATGTGTATTTTAAGGCTTCATTACATATAAATGCTGCAATTCATGTCCTGATACTCTTGTGTTTCAGTTTTTTTAGGATAATGTGCCACTCAGAGGTTCTGGGTATTTTCCTTAAGAAAGAAAAAGTGTTTTTTTAAGGTTATTAGATTATACCCAGATTGGATTAGCTTATAAGAGTTTTTCAACTTGAGATAAGTGTTTGAATTCAAACTTATAAAAAAGTCCTTATAAGTTTACAAGTGTTTGTGGAAAAATTAAATAAGAGGGCTTCTGAAAATGTTGAATTGCATAGACTAATTTCTACTTAGAAAAGAAGTTGAACCCATTTTACCTTCTTGATTCATTTTAATTGTTTCTCCAGTAAGTTATTTTAAAGAAGTTTATACAAACTGGCTCAGAATTGTCACAGTTCATGTTCTGCTACTCTTGGATTTCAATTTGTCTTATGATAATGTGCATAGTTACCTTTTTCTTCAAAAATTGTTTTACTGATAGATGAGTTCAGGGCATGAATTTTGAGTTTTAAAAAATGAATTTGGATTTGTTGGGTTGTTTTGTTGCTAATCTGCTGTGATGTTCACGTTAAGTTTTAGAGTGATATCACTGATATGTGCTATTATGATTCTGTTTATGTCTTCATTGAAATGAGTTTTTTGGTTTTAGCAATTCAGGTCTTCAGGAGAGAAGAAGTCAGTAAAGGAAGAGGCACTGGATAGCTTGAAAGCTCTTGGATCAGCTTCAATAGATGTGGCTAAGGGTCCACCTTCACCTGTTCAGGCATTTCTTGGCGGAATATCAGCGGGAATTATTGCCCTTATTTTCTATAAGTTTGCCACCACCATAGAGGCAGCTCTAAACCGACAAACAATTTCAGATAGTTTCTCTGTATGTCTCATCTCATATCCTTTCATCTGTATTTAATATTTTTGTTGCACAGCATGTTAGTTGGAATTAGATAAGGCTGGTTTCTTTGATTAATTAAACCTTGGATTTTGAGTTTTGTTATCACTCTTACTTAACTATAATTATGGTAATATACTAAGTGCTTGTTTGGTTTTCCGTTTTGGATGACTCAAATGTTCGTTGAGCCAAAAGCAACATATGGTTGCTTCTCACAAAATGAACATTGGAATTCACATAATGGACTTTTAAACTGTAAATCAAACAGGCTATAATATTATAATGGGAGTGTGTTTCATCTTTTGATAATTTTCTTGGTTACTAAGCTTAATTAGTTGTTCTGAGTTTTTGTTCCTCTGGTGGCTAATCACTCTTCTTGTAGTTACAATTTTGAAATGATGAAAAGATGAAATTGAGACTCCAAATCAATTACTCTGAAAAGATGAAAAACTAAACATTTTAATTAAAGAAACATAGTAGCTTCAGTAATATGAATCAAACTATCGAAGGAATATCAGGTATTTTGATTGTTGTTATGTCTGTCAGGGAAGAAGTCTTCAACTTCAGATATATCTGATTTTGTGATTCTTTCACCAGTCAAGAACAGATTAAATTAATTGCCTGGATATATTTAATTGAAATGTTTATCACTGAACTACCAATGTTTTACCCCTAGTATTTTTGGTTGAAAACATGTGTACATTAAGTCATTGTTGGTGTAGTGATATAATTTTATGTTTACAACAATGTTTATAGCTACATTGCTATTTAATGTTGATTTGTATTAATTCATGGTTATTCTGCATCATTCATGAGCCTATGGAATACTTAACTGTGATGATCAGGTTTAGGCCTGAATCTGTTGAGGAGAAGGAAAAAGCTGAACAATTGGCTCATAGGGCTATGGTTTGGAAGAGGTATTCTAGAAGAGTTAAGAAAATAGGTTAGTTAGTTACAGAGTGGTGAGAACCATGTGACGGGGGATATTTTGTATGGGGGAATGGGAGAGAGAAGTTACTTTTTTGTACCGGGAGAGTTTTTTGGCTTGTTAGCTAGGCAGGGGTCTTCCCTAAGAAGCATTCCTCTGGTTATCTCTGTTAAATTATACACTCTACTTCAGATTTCTGTTATAAGTCTCTAACAGTCAGAATATTCAATTCTACTGAAGTTCAACCATTGAAGATTAGTGAGGGAATCCATTCCCAGGTTGGACACAGAGATTATGCAGAGTCTAGTTAGTCATGGGACTGGGTAATTCTGTGTGTTTCATCCAACACCATCTCGGGAGAAAAGCTTGAGAGTGAAATGCATTCAGTTGTTTTGATTTTCAACTACACAAGTAAGGACAAAGAGTAAGATATTAAATGGGAAAATTAGGCTAAAATTAGATGTTATTCTTTCATTTAAACACATTTCTTGACTGAAGAAAATTCAATCTTCAATGCTCATCACTGAAGTCCCAGCAGGAAACTGTAAAAATAAAAATGCATAATGACATGATTTCTTTAAAGGGAAATAATCAGCTTTTGCAAGTGTACCTGTTGATATGCTCATCATTAATTCATTATATCTCTTGGTATGCATCTGCATGCAAGTGCTAACTTGTGTGTTTTAGAGCACAGGATCATTTATGCCACTATAATGATAGGACCCCGTAATTACCAAAGTGTATGTAACAAGGAGTAAAAGGGGGTGAAATAGGGAATCATAGCCAAGAGAGAGAACGTGCAATATCATCCTCTATGTAGCTAACTACTGAGTTGGCAAGGGGTGGGGAGAGGATTCTGTTGTAAGGGGGTATATGATCCAATAGTGGGAGTGGTTAGAGGTAGGCTGCAATTTGATTGGAATTTTTGGGAGAGACTAGGCACTCTCTAACTGTGTTGGCTATTTTCTTTTCTGCTTTGTGTTCCTTTCCTTTCTATTTTCCAGATACAGACCCTGTTATCACCTTGTTACAGGTCTGAGACTGAGTGTTGCATTGATACAATTAAACTCCATCTCTATTTTATTTTATTTTTCTGGTACTCGTCATATAACCTATAATTGTGGCTATGGAATTGTATTAAGTACAACAGTTCCAATTTTTCATAATTCTGACAAAGAAGCAATTGTAATTTTTCTGTGTAAAGCATAACCTTCTTGTGTCACCTGTAGTTTTTGTCACAATGATAGAATTGGTAAAAAAGCATTTTGTTGAATTAATAGAGGAAAATGACTACAGGAGAGTTCTTCAAGTTCTTAATGCATTGATACTCATTACCTTTTTTTCTCTTGCGCAAGATAGTCTGACAGTATAATGGTATGATTTTTTTTCAGGTCCGTCAGATTACAATCACCATAAGGTAGTTTCCATCTCTTGTATATCTAGGGCCTTGCTGTTCCTTTTTTTTTTTTTTGAAGCACTTGACAATCATCTGACCAATTTTTCACAGGACAATAGTCAATGGCTTGACCTACCTCGCGACATTCGTTTTTGCCCTTAATTCCCTTGGTTTATTCCTTTATTCTGGTCAGCTTGCCATGAAATCCTTAATGGGAGATTCAACTGAAAAGGAAACTGAAAGCAAAAGCACTGATCAGTCAAGTTTATCAAATTCATCAGTTGAGAGTCCCACAAGTAACACTGAATTGAGCAGCAGGAAAGAAGAACGAAGTTCAAATGATACACCTTAGTCACTATTGGAAGAACAGTGAAGTTAAAGCGAAGGAATAGATCAGCCCATCCTATCATCCACTTGTAGAGGTGATATAGTCCTTGATAATCTTTCACTTTTGGGAAATAGTGTAGGGGGCAAGCGTTCTTTTATGCAGTTACTAGTCTTAATGTTAAATATTTTGAAAGGTTCATAGTAGCTATATTCTCTTGTTCTCTCCTTCACCAAAAGTTTGTGTTTTATGATCATGTTCTCTCCACCAAAAGTTTGTGTTTTATGATCATTGCTTATCCGAGAAGATGCAGAGCAAGTTGCTTGCCCTTAGTTTGCCACTTTTAGTATTTTACTATTTTACCTTAAGATAAATTTATCACGTTCGAGCTATCATATCATTTTCTTCAATGTAACTTTTATCCTTAGGTGGGTCTGGATTAGAGATTGAAAGGATAGAATAAACTCTTTCTTTCCCTCTTTGCCCTAACCTCTCAACACTCTTCTCTCATGACCCTCTTCTATTCTACTCTTATCTTATCATTTCCTTATCCAACTCTCCAAGGCATGTCTTCACCCTAGCTCGCTTGTATATAGTAATATCGTAATTAAACTAAGATACTCAACACTGGACTTGTGTCTTGAAGCTGCAGTGAATGGCCACTTAGACAAGCTTGTAATTTGGACCAAAAAAAAAAGACAAGCTTGTAATGAACTCAGAAGTCCGGCTTTGTTGATACTTATATATTAGACTATTAGAGACATTTGTAACTATGAACAATCATACAAATGGCTAATGTGCATTTGAATTAATTAATTTTTTGAAAAAAGAAATTATTTTGTAAATTTTAAGAAAAATATTTTAAAAAAATATCGATTATTTCCCTAACATGCAAAAGGGCTTCGTCAAATGGATCCATGTTTGGTGTATATCACCTCAGATATGAAAGGTGGTAGAAAACCTCCTATAAGATCAGCTGTAAGTAAATAGTAAAAATTGTGTAAATGTGAAAGTGTGTACTATAAAGTTAATGTGATTAGAATTATTCATGTCAAATAGAAAAAAAACAGGATCATCAATTCAATTAGGCCAGTTCTCAGCACACAACCCTGCCTGCATGTTAATTAGTAGCGTAGCCCACAGCAACAAGCTCAGCTGAAACAAGATATTAAAAGCATTTTATTTATTTGTTTGTGTTCAATGTTACTTGGATAAACTAAATGAAGTCATTGTAAAGGAAAAGAGCTTGCATATTCCCAAAATTACTCTCTCAATGTGTGTTTGTGTGTTCAGAATATACTATAAAATATCTTGTTGCAATTTCAAAGGGGAAAAGATGTTTTCCTTGATTGGCTTTCGCGAGGCCTCCATTCATTATTGGTTCTGCAATCCATGTGCCACCTATCAATTTTGTGCTTGTGGGTACCAGAATGTCTCTCACTTATTCCCTACACACACCATTTCCAATCTGTTCAAAAAGTTTGCAGCAAAAACACTTTATCTCGCCAGCGTCCATGGAGTTTTTCTCTGTTCGTCCTTTTTCAAGTCAAGATTCCTATTTCCTAATCAATCCTACCATTTTTTCCGTATAATAAAGTAGGTACGATTATGAAACTACTAAGCAAGAATATAGTGTGTTTGGTTGTCATCAAAACCACGACCCAAGTCAACACTATTTAAAGGAGTGTTAGTCTGGACCCACGTTTGTAATGTGATTTTGCAATACGTAGTTTTCCTAATAATACCCGATCTTAGTTAAAAATTTAGACATGCTTCAATACCTCTCATTTGATTTAATGCATAAAAAGATAATTAGTTTTACACAGTCTTAGACTTGGTAGTTTGCTTTCAAAGAAAGGAAGTTGTGCAATACAAAAAGGTACCTGGATAAATTACATATGGTGGTGTAGAGTTGAATAATTTACTTAAGTTAGATGTGCAGGTAAATCTTAAAAGAGGTTGCTGCCATTCCCTCTTATTTCAAAATGAATATCATCTCTCAAACTTGAAAAGGTAGTGTGTAGTGAGGTCAAGGAGAAGCTACCTAAAAAACTGCGAGTCCAGCGAGTGAATGAATATCTTATGTGTTTTTTCTTTCTTGTCTTTGGCTTTGTCTTTACCAATTGCAAAGAAAGAGAGAAAAAGCTCCTAAAGATAATCATACTATAGTTTTGCTGCCTTGGGAATTGATTATGCTGTGGAGACTATTATTGAGAACAGAGGAAACGCTTTGAAATTCGGCAAATCTATGGCAAAGGAATGGGGAAAACAAAACAAAAAAGAAAACCCTGCAATGGAAACTGAAATAAGTTCTAAAGCAAGACAAAATGCAAACTTTACAGTTTACTCTCAGTGTGGTTGCTTTCAAGGTCAAGCTGTTTTTTGTTACTAATTCATCCCAAAGTCATAAAAATTCTGAATACAGACAGACAAATCAAACACATGAATCAAATGCTTGCTTTGTTAGATCAAAGAAACTGTCATACTATTTTATAAAGTTCATGAATAATATTCACCTTTAGCATATATTAATGATATTCCAGTAAAATAAATATGATTACTATTTGTTGTTTTTCCAACCGGTTAGATTTGGTTCAGTGCATGCATGACTTGGTTGAAGAAAAATGCAGAAAGATTGTCTCAGCATTTACTGTTATTCTGTGGGGAAAATTTCAGCATAATTAATGATTAACATAACGCATAAACTTTAATCTTCTCCATCTTGCTTCCCAATTTCATTTTAACCATTAAATACAAGTAGCAGTCTACCCTGAAATTTCATTGTGTTCTAACCTGGATTTCAATTACCCATTATTGCACTTCCAAGTTCTAACCAATCCCTAATAGCACATGAAGCACAAAGCTCTTGAACCAATCCGTAATGATGACAACAGAAGCTGAAGCACAAAGAAGTTCAACATAAAAAGATGAACGACCATTGACCATAACAGATTCCAATCTAATTGTGGGAACAGACACAACCAGACACATAACAACCTTAACCAAATGCCCCCACCAACTTTATTTTCTTACCCTTCAAAGCTACATGTATAGAGTTCAAAGTCCAACCACTAGGAACTAAACCCAAATGGCAAGTATTCATATAGTTCCATCATCACCTTGTACACTTATTCACACTAAAAGTTAACAATGATAAATTTAGTGTAAAGGAACGAACCACAGTATGAAAACCCAAAACATAGAAAGACAAATTGCATCAACTAAAACTATTTATACAAAGGATTACAATCTAGAGACAGTAAAAAGTAAAAACTAAAATCACTATAATCAATCTCTAAACTTACCAAAGCTGACAAAGGTTTAGCATTAATCTACAGATAATAATACCAACAATTAATTATTCTGTTAATTAAAGAAAAAAAGGAGAAAATTTGAGATTTTTAGAAAGGAAAAATCAAAATCAAAATCCAACACCAGCTCCAAGAGGAGCCGGAGGAGGATGTGGCTCAAGCTTCCTATTGTTCCAGAAACAAGCCTCTGGAGCCAGCTTAGCTGAAGACCTCATTGGCTCCGATTTACAGCGCGTGAGAACAAACGGCTCATACCCGTTTTGGGATTTGGACCCCACCAACTTCTGCTCTATCATCGTCGCCATCGACACTCCGGCGACACCGCCGGTCACCGGAAACGAACATGAAGATCTCGGCGGCTGCATCAGCGGCTGGGGAGGCTTCGACTTCGGCTTTGGCTTCAAGGAAGAGGTGGCGGATGAGTCGACGTTAACCCTCTTCCCGCCACCGGCGGCATTGTTCGATTTTCCGGCGGGTCTCTCCGGTAGCCACCGTATGAAATCGGTGCTGCAGACCCATGTCTCCTTGGATACCTCCATGGATAGCTTGGGCTCGCACATCATCAGCAACAAGCATTCTGGTAACGTTTCTCTTTCTCTCTCTCCCTTTGATGACCCGTTTTCTCGCTCCTTTGACTCCGGAGTCGTGTTCGGGTCGGATCCTTCTTGGGTCGGAGCTCGCTCCTCTGCGGTCCCTTTCTCCTCCGTTGACCCTTCTGCTGCTACAGCTTCTGCTTCGACGTCGTCGTTTTCTGGTTCTGAAGCTATGAACGTTGCAGGGGAAGAAGAAAGTTCTGTGTTTTCGTTGTTTTCTTTCTCCTTCGGATTCTTCTCTTCACTTTCACTGAGATGAGCCTCTTCCATTTCTGGTTCCTCAAGATCTGCAAGACGTTCACATGTAAAGGTTTCACCTTGATGATGATTAGCATCTCCATCTCCATTTCCTTCTTCCACTTCATCTTTCTCTTCTTTTGCTTCAGCAAATTCATTGCTTTCTGGTTTTGCTCTGCTTTCAATTTTGTAGCTTTCCTCTGGATTTCCTTCTTCTGCTTCTGCTTCTTCCGGTAATGGGACTTCACGATCTTCTTCACTGGCCACAACACTATCTTCTGGTTCTCTTTCACAAATGCTATCTTCTTTGGTTTTCCTTTCCACTTGTTCTTGTTCTTCATCTTCCTTCATTTCAATATCAATGTGTTTGTCTTGGTCACCTTCTTCTTCTTGCTCCTCTTCCTCTTCTCCACTATCCTCCTCTTCTTGTTCTCCATCATCTACATCTTGGTCTTTGGGAAGAGGTGATTCCCAGAAACGGTTAGCAAGAGCAGCCATTTTGACAGGGTCAGATCTACACCTCATCAACAAAAGAGCATTCTTTGGTGGTATGCATATGCTAACTCTAGCTTTCTCTTCTTCTTCTTCTCCTCCCAACTCTTCATGTTTCTTCCCTTCCACTAAATCAATATCAATGTCCTCAAAAACATGCCTTCTCTGGCTGTGGCTTCTCTGAGCTTTCTCTCTTCCATCATCCTCCTCTTCCTCCCCATGCTCCATCACCAACTCAATCCCTCTTCCCTTGCCATCACCTTCTTGTACAGTCACCAGCCATCTTGCAAATGCAGCCCCACATGACCCTTCTCTGCTATGTCCACCACCAGATCCTCCTCCTCCTCCTCCTTCTAAACCACTCACACCCTTCTCCTCTTTCTCCCTCTCACTGGACATGCAAGAAGACCTGCAAGGGAAGAAGCAGCTGAACTCTCTCAAGGCTTCACATATTGTCAAGGGGAGATGAACCCATCTCTGATTCCTATGCTTCAAACACTCCTGTTGTAAGCTCTGGTGATTCTGATACTGAAAGCCCTGGCTGTTCTGTCTAGTGAGATCTGGGTTAGCACCAACCTGAAAGCCTTGTTCTGTTTTCCTGAAGCTAGCTTCTCCTCTCCTCTTTGATCTTGCCCTCATTTTCTTCCCTTGCTTCTTGGTTTTCACCCTCACTTGTCCAATGCAGGTTACTTTAGGGGATGAAGGTTCTGGGTTCTCAAATCCAACCCCTCTTCTCTTGCCACCAGTTGGGAACATTGGAGAAGCCTGTCCTCCTTTCATGCTACCATTGCTCTTGAGCCTCCTGCTTAAGGAAGAAGAAAGAGAAATCTGGGGGGGATCTCTACCACGGCTTGGGCTGAGAATGGACTTTGAAGAGAGCTTCATGGATGAAGAAGACAAACGTGAAGTGAAGCAAACAAAGAGCTCACTTGTGCTGCTATTACTACTTGTGGTACGATGGGGTCTTTCTGTGTCCATTTTTTTTTTGTTTCAAAAAAATAACACTTGCCAAAACATGGCCATTGAGTGACAAAACAAGATTTTTTTTAGGATGGTAAGCACAGTCAACAAATGGGTTTTGATAAATGAAAGAACTTTGCTTGGTTGTATGGTGGGGTGGTCTCTGCAGAGGTACAGACTGCAAGAGTGAGTATTATGTGAATGAGAGAGAGATAATGAGAAGGGAAAAAGGGTTTAATGGATATGGAAATTGGAAGGTGACGAAATGCTGTTTGTCTTTAGCAAAATGTAACTTAGTGGCTGTAGGGTCCTCTTGTCAATTGCTGTTTTTTACTCATATGACAATAATGCCCTTCTTTTGATACTTGAGGGACAGTGTGACATGAATGATGAATCTTATGATCAAATGGAGATTGGGTTTGAGGGGTTTTGTTTTGGTTTGAATGCTTGTTAGTGAAGTACTCTAGTCTCAAGGTTCATCTCCGTGTTCAGCAGAAAAAGGAAAAATCATCTGCGTGCAAGAGACTTTTGGCAGATCAACAACTTTGGTAATGACAGAAAGTAGTGGAAAAAAGATTAAAAGAATAGAAAAGGAAAGGTGTGGCTGGAAAAGAAATTATAGTGTGGGGAGAAAAAGTTATTAGAAAAAATTGGCATATATATAAGGGAGATTTTGAGCATGTATGTATCATCCAAAATGTAAAATATATATTTGGATATATTTCAGAAAAATCAAAACTATTTGAGATAAATATTTGGTAAAATTTCAATATTATTTCTTGATATAATTAATGTGATTCTTTTTCTAACTATATTTACTTATCTCTTTACTCCAAAACTGTTGTTTCTGCTCAACAAATCACTACCAAATAACGAAAAGTACAACAAACTTAACAAAGAAGTAGCACCCGAAACAACTAAAAGTTAGAAAACAATATCTGCTCAATTTTTTTATTTTTTTTAAAAAGCTACTTAACTATACTAAATTGATCAAAATCACTTGTATCATCACCCACATGAAGCAACCCATTGGGTTGGTCAAGTAGAGTAAAATAAGATCTTGTACTTTTTGCATGATAAAATGTAAGTACATCTGTAAATGTTATTTGAGCTCATAAATTCCTTCACCCTAAAATTTAATATCACAAAAAAAATCAGCCAGATTGAAGAATACTCTCTAATACAATTTGAGAAATTTTGCTTGTTACCTGCATTCATAATAGGTTAAATTAACGTCTACAAACTAGAAATGGGAGGTTTAATTGAATATTGAATATTTTTAACGGCATTCTTGAATATAAAACTATTGAATATTGAGTGTTTAGCATACAATCTAATTTGATATATATTTTGTATGTGTTTAATTAAATGTAAAATTACTTTTTAAACATGAATTCAAATAAATGATCGCTACTCTTTAATTATAGTGTTAGTCTGGATTTACGTTTTAAAAACGTAATTTTACATCAATTTATGTAATTGATTTGTCAACATTTCCCATTTTTATAAGTTTCATGCAAGTGCATTCTACAATAATGAACTCTATTCTATTTAAAGAGAATCATATGTAATGTTATTGGTAGGTGGCCTCATGGGAAATGGTTGGAATCAAGGAGGGCACCAAAATGAATATATACACATAGATGAGTATGTGATGCCATTTGAGATGCAATCTTCTAAGATCGCTAGCACGCAGTAAAATAGTATAACTGAGGCTAGTATATGCAAGAACGTGGCCAGATCATAGAAGGAGGATGCAGAAACCGACGAAGGAGAAATGGTGGAAAAGTTTTTGGTCTTGGGAATATCATATTCATGCCATTTTCACAAAATTCATGTGTTGTGTTGTGTCCATCCGTGTGGTGTGTGAGAACTGTGGAAATAGATACTGAAGTGAATATAATTATAAATATAATTAACAGTGTACTATGTACAGTGCCTGTCTGTAATGCATTACTTTTTCGCCTTTCCCCACTTATCTTCTCAGTTTTCACAGTCCCTGCTCACAAGACGCTATTATTATTCTTTGTTGTTTTTCTAAGCTTTTCTTCCCTCGGGCCCCTGGTTAAATTTTTTTTTTCACAAATGGAGTTTTTTTTTAACTCTTAAAACGAGGGTCGTATTTGAAAAAATAAAGCATAAATCTAAAATTATTAATTTATAATGAAAAAAAAATTATTAATGTTATATATAATAAATTGTCTACACTAAATATATATATAATAAATTGTGAAATCATTAAAATTTTAACATTTAATTTTCCGTGAGATAAAACAACATCTTTAACTATCCCAACATTTAATTCTACAGAATCGCCCTAAAAAATAAAATTTATATCAAGAGTATAAAACTAGTGGAAAAGTTTGAAAACATAAAAATTATGTGAAAGTTAAAAGTTAATTAAAAATAGATGAAAACTAATAAACTAACCAATTAATTTGAATCAAAAGTATTTATTAAAATTAGTTGATAATTATGAATTGATAAATAAGGATGCCATTAATTACTTAATTAGAAATTAAAATTTGGTAATTATAAAAAAATTTAAGGATAAAAATATAAAAAAAAACAATTAGCTAAGAATTTCAATTTAAAATCGTTATTTAGAGTAATTTTTCAAAACACACTAGTAGTTACTAAGAAAATTACTTTACCAAATAGGGTTAAAATGTTAGAACCAAACTTAAGCCTTTGATAAAAATTTATCATCTGTATAACCCTGAATCTATCATGTTAATATAAATAAAAGCAGAAGTATACCTGAATTCATGATGATAAGAGAGTGGTGCGGTTTGGCCTTGCAGATCAACGTGTACTCTCTTTAGAGAACCCCTTAGTAATCTCTCTGTCTCTTTCTGATAATGAGATGTCAAAATAGAAACGGAACGTTGTGTGATCTGGCGACCTGACTTATTTATAGACAAATAAGGTTGTCTTTTAGTATTTCTATTTTTACCCATAACAAAATAGAATTACCCTTTAGTTACCCCACATTAAAGATCTCATATATTTTCAGATACATAATGTGAAGTCTATAAATCAGTTTAAGTATTTAAACATGACTATAAGACTTAACATCCTTAAGTTTTAATGATTAACAAATAAGATTATATTAATAACAGATAAGTTTATATAAGAACTTAATAAGATTACATAAACAGATTCTACTGAGAAAGGTATTGGTTTGTTGATTGTGTTTCAGGTCACAATAATTATCTGAAGAAGAAGAATAGAAGATCACATCAAAAGAGAATCAGTATCAGAGGATCAGGATCAGAAGAACAAAATGCAGAATCCTAAAAAGAGGAATCCACAACAAGGTTGAAGCAATTTGAAGAAGTAATCGATTGAAGAACTGGAGAATTGAAAACTCGAAGACTAATTGAAGATCTGAAGAATTGAAGACTACGAAGACTTGAAGATTTGAAGATGATCTAAAGCAGTCTTGAGACTGAAAGATGAAGATGTTAGAATCAAGAAATGATCTCTTGGAGATGTTGCCGTGAGTAAAGCACATTTCAAAATATGGAAGCTTACTTCTACAGTAGAAAAAGCCAAGACATGCTTTTCTACCTCGATCAAAGTCTTTCACATAACAAGGAAATTATGAAAAGACTTTCTACAAGGCATACTGCACCTGCAAGCAAAAGGAATGAGTATGCAGATCCACTGCATCAACACCTACAGAAAATAAGAGTATGAAGAAGACTAAAACAAAAGAGAGTAAGAAAGATGTTTGAATAAAAAACACAAAATTCAACATCTCTACAGAAGAAGAAAGATAGAAGAAGAAGAAGAAATTAAAAAGAAGATCAAAGAAGCTGTCTAAAGCAAAGAAGCTGTCTTAAGCAAAGAAGCTGTCTGAAGCGAAGAAGCTGTCTGAAGCAAAGAAGCTGTCTAAAGCAAAGAAGCTGTCTTAAGCAAAGAAGCTGTCTGAAGCAAAGAAGCTGTCTTAAGCACAGAAGCTATCCGAAGTATTAAAGTCATCTGAAGAATGACGTGGCATCATCTACTGAAGACTTTAGCCATCTAAAGTTTGCTAAGAAAAGTTGTTCTCTGCAAACACGCAAAGCTTAAATTGGCAAAGTCACAGAGACTTTTCCTGGTGTGTTTAAAGTTCATACACCACTGAGGAAATCTCTGCACGCGCAGCACTCGCAGCAACAACGGTGGCAGCTTTACTGCAGCACCAACGTTGTACTATGTCAGAACTTTCAAGAAGCGTGTCTCACAACGGATTAAAAGAAGACTATTTGCTATCTCTAAACGATAGTATTTCAAAGAGACATTTCTTCATTTGTGCAATCTGGAACAGAGCAGAGGAAAGCAAGCAGATGCAAGCAGATGCAAGATAATGCAAGCTGGAGCAAACAGAAGAAAGCTGGAGAAAGCAGAAGAAATTCAAAAGAGAGAATACGCAGAATAATATCATGAAATATCTCTCAAGCAGAGCTCATCTATAGAAGTGTCAGAACGGGATCGTTTTGAACACTCAATTTGTTTAAAGAGAAGCAACCATCTGAGAAGCTATTACACAACGACTATTTGAGCCACATCATCTATAGCTCAGCAGTATTATGAATCATCTTCAACGGCTATATTCAAGCAGAACATATAAATAGCCTCAAGATTGAATTTGAAGACGTTGGTCGGGCCAACCAGTTGTTGTTGTTAACACAACCGAGTTGGCATCACTGCCCAACCAAGAGTGGTTGTTGTTGTTGTTGTTGTTGCAATTGAAAAGAACAACCATAGAAAAAGAGACATTGGCTATGCTTGTCATTACTGTTCGGGTAAATAAATAGGCAGCTGTTATGCTGGTCAAAATGACAGTCAACCTAGAACAGGTTGAAGTCGTGAACACACCTTGGTATTCCAATGATACGGGTGAGAATGTAGCCCATGGAAACTAATGGTTGGAGAATGAGGCTGGAGCTTAATTTCATATCTCACTTAGGCCAAACTAGTTGAGGGAGAAGTACCTCACTTATTAGAGATGAGATTGTACTTAACTTAAACACTTATGTCTCTGTCTTACCCTTGTACTTAGATTCATACATTGTATCCTGAGTAGTACTCAGTTAACCTCTAGTACAGGAAGAGATTAAGTTTATGTTTCATGGAAACTTAAACTTGGTTATAATTTGTAAACACTTTATGCGTCTGAGAGCCTGGAGAGGCTTGGTGGAAGAAAGAATACTCATGGTAGAGCCTGGAAAGGCTTGATAGAAAAGAATACTTGGTTAGAGCCTGGAGAGGCTTTGTTGACAAAGAATACTTGGTTAGAGCCTGGAGAGGCTTGGTAAGAAAGAATACTTGTTGAGCCTGGAGAGGCTTGTCTGTAAAAGAATACTGCATGAGTTGCCTGGAGAGGCAGTTGAAAACAAAGTAATACTTGTATTGGCCTGAAGAGGCTGTGAATAATACTTGTATCTGTGGTTTCAGATAGTGGAAAATCCAGTGGTGGTTTGCCCTGGGACTGGATGTAGCTCACGGGTTTTGTGGGTGAACCAGGATAAATTCTTGTCTAAGTCTTTTATCCCTTAAACACTTTTACTTTCAGTTTTCGCATTTATTAAGGGGATTGAAAAGTATTTTTTATAACAAGCTTAACTCAATGATTTCAATAAAACAAGTTTTCATACAAACATAACATTAAAACGTCTCTAGTGTAGGATGAAGTATTATAGAAGAATATATTCAAAGGGATGTCTGAAATATCTGTCTGAAGTGAGGCCAACAGGAATTCAGTTCAGACACAAGATTTAGATGGTCTCTGATCATCTAAAGTATTTCAGAAATAGTTCTGAAGGTATTCTTAGTAATATTCTTCAGAAGACATTTAGAGAAGCTCTTTGAAATCAAAACAATCTTAAGTGTAAGAGTTCTGAAGGTACTCTTAGTAATATTCTTCAGATTATTGATGTTGAATCAACCTGAGAACAATTCTCTTCAGATTGGGAAATCAATGATAGAGAGAAAGAGATGCATGATCAAATGTTATTTGGTCGCAGAACTCTTGAAACACCAGTATGCTCAAACTTACTGGAAATTCCCAGAATTCTGCTGGCAATTATTAAATGTTGTATTCTCCCCAACAGGAAGGATACATTCATCATCTCAGACATGGAAAGATTTGTGCTGATTCATCTTCTCAAAAGAAAGAGACTAAATCTTCCAAGAATCATCCTCTATCATATGATGAGAAGAAAATTAGAAGAAGTCAAAATCTTTCCCCATACTACACTGATTATGAAAATCCTTCAATATAAAGGATTTCCTATTGAAAGATTCTTTGACCAGGAGCCATCACCCTTGTTCACTATGAAGGAATATGAACATTCTAAGGGGATATTAGAAGAGATAAAAGAAGAACACAATTCTCCGACATCAACTCAGAACCATATGGAGTCATCAAATTCTCTAAAGTAATCGTGAAGATTTAAGAGAAATTTTCAGAAGATATAATATAAGGAAGTTGAATGAACGCATTGGACGATTGGAAGAAACACTCAGACTCTATCAAAGAGAGCTGCAGTTGCTGAAAACACAAAAGGAGAAAGTCAGTGCCAATGAGAACAAACCTGTTGATTATCAATGATACACTTGCATTTTGTTTTTAAGTATCTGTATCTATGTCTTTCTGTTTTGAGTCCATTTCACTTTCTATCTTTGTTTATGTGTTTCTTTTAATGTTAATATTCTATGTGTTCTATTTGTTTATATGTGTTTCCTTGTATGAATATTTAAGTCTATCTATAACATAACTCTATCTTTAATTAATTAATAATTGTATTAAATTTTGTGATTATTTATACTGTACATTTCTGTAAGTATGCATGAATCTTTAACTCAACACACTTCCTTAATTGGTTCAACTAAAAGATAAAATTAATTAACTTAATAAGATAAAAACAGAATTAAAATTTATATTCTAAGATAATTTTTTTAATTTGGTAAAGTGTAATCAGTAATCTAAGACATTTGGTTTAATAATTAACTTAATATCGGATGCTACTGAAAAGTATTTTTAGTTTGTGTATGTTTATGAAGAAAAACATGTAGGCAAGCTATTGCATTTTCAATTGAATTATGTGCAAGGTTTCTATCTTCTCCTAAAAGAATTTCATGTCATATCTGTAAAGTGAATATTTAGATTCCTTATTTGAGCTACTAATCTTGGCCTTTGGTACAAGATAGGAACAAGCTTTGATCTTGTAGGATTCTATGATGTTGATTTTGCTGGAGTTGGGGTTGAGAAAAAAGGCACAAATGGTGAATGCCAAATTCTTGGTTAATCTCTCTTATCATGGATGTGCAGCAAGCAAAATACTATTTCCCTATCCATTATAGAAGCAAAATATACATCAACAATAAGATATTCACAAAGGTTGAGTTTAAGCATTAAATGGAGGATTACTCTCTAAGGTACACTAAAATCCCAATCTTATGTGATGATTAAAGTTCTATGAACCTATCTATCAATTCCATGCATCACTTTATATCAAAACATATTGACATCAAGTATTATTTTATTAAAGATCATGGTCATAAGCATGACATTGAACTACAATATGTTGAGACAAAGTCTTAACTTGCTAATATATTTTCTAAACATCTTCTAGAAGAAAGATAAAGCTTCATTAAAGATCAAATGCATAATTTTCGTGTTCTAAGTTCAACATGAGCCTTCTTTACCTAATCTAGAACACTTAGAAGATGAATTTCCCATCTAGAAGCAAAAATCATGCTTTTGAAGAAAGAGTAAAGAGAGATGGAATTCTTTCTATTGATGATATTCTCACATTCCTCAATGCCTAATAGGGAGTTGTTGCCTTCATTTTTACTCACTATAAATAGTAGCTATAATCCAAAGTGAAAGATAGGTTGTTTCCTTCATATATTCAAATCTCTTTCACAACATTACTTATTTTTGCCAATTCCTTGTATCATTCCTATTATTTTCACGAGGATCAAAGCTATAGGAAGGAATGACATAAGACTTGTAGCTACTCATGTCCATCAAAGTTTACCAATTAGAGTTGTCCTTGTTACAACTGTTCCGGTAACAAAATCTCTTCCACTAGAACTCCTAAACCACTTATAAGAGAAGATTGGGGTGTATATGTCTTCTTAGAAAGACTAGGATGACTCAAATTCTTTAAAATATAGGAGCCTATGTATCCAAGATTAGTGCAAGCATTTTTGCTGCAACTTCTAAGTTTAGGAGTGATGATCAATATCTTATAAAGGATATCAAGGGATACTCAATGTTACTCACCCATGGGTATATTAATGAATATGTACATGTCTTCAATATGACATGTTTCACAAAATATCTGCTGAGATTTGGTTCAACAGAATCTGCAGAAGGTACTTGCAGTATTCTGGGTTACTAGATCTTCTGCAGAAGGTTCTGCAGTAAGTTTCTAGTTTGAAATCTGTGTGAGAAAAGGAACAAGATCATTTCTTCTTTGCATGGAAGAATCTGTAGCAAGTGCTTCTCATGGGGTGATAAAGTGAAAGAAGAAAAAGAAAGAGGTTACATTGGAAAAAGATAGAGCCTCCATAGGCAAACTTTGGAACTAATATGGTAAACCAATTCCATACCTCTTCTATTCTTATATCCCATTATCTTATGATATGGTCCAAGCCCCTATTCTTGATGATTCAACTTAGTTTGGATAAAGGGATCTTATCTTCAACATCTTACTCATGAGTAAATTTAGCTTAAGATTGTGTAATATGCAAGAGAAGGAAGTAAGAATTATGTAGTATCAATTCTGGTTTAACACATTTGTGTTACTAGCAAGTGCTTATCATGTTCTACCAATGCCTTTACCTTACTTCCAACCATCTTAAGACATATAGATGGCTGCGATTTGATCTTATTTAGATTATCCCTCACATTCTAAGTAGTCTAGGATAGACAATGATGAGAACTTATTCCCTCCTATCATTTTAAAGCCCATTTTGATGGATGACAAAAGGGGGAGAAGAATATAAAGATTCAGTCATAACAAATTTCTATCTGAATGGCACAAATTTAGGGGGAGAAACAATTCTTTATTGTTAAATCTCATTTTTGTTATTTGAATGTTATAAATGGCATAATTTCAGGGGGAGATTTAATTCTTTATTGTCAAATCACTTGATTATTATTTCCCTCATTCAGAAAACTTAGAATTTGTTCATGAAAGTTTGTCATCATCAAAAAAGGAGCGATTGTAAGGTCCAAAACCCTTTGAGCAAAGGTTTTAATGACAACAAACTTTCACAACAATATTCTAAGTGTTCTAAATAATTTGGTACTAATGTTTTCACTTGAGAAAGAATACAAGAAAAGTTACAGAAAGAAGGTGCAAAGATCATAAACATCATTTAACATAAGAATATGTGTCTAGAAGCATGTCACATAGAGGTTTCATGTCAAAAGTGATGAAACAAATTCAAGAAGTAGCTTCTTAGCTTCAAGAAGATCAAGACAATTCATCTAAGATCCCATGAATATTAAACTGAGTTGTATCAAGCTTTAGAAGGAAGATTCACTTTTATAAAATATGAAGAAGAAGCATTTCACTTGAGATTCATGACTTCCTCAGCTTCCCAAAGATACAGTCAGCAAAATTAAATTCAGGAGACCTCCACAATTTTTATGAGTCTATGAAAATTGTCTGCAGAAGATGAGAAAACAGTTCTGCAGAAGAAGCATGTTGTCAGACATGCTGCAGAAGAAGCAGAATCAATCAGATTTCATTTTTTCTTATCTCTGAGGCTGCAGCTGAGTCAAACACAATTTAAATAGTTTATATCAATCAATCTAAGTCTCCTAGTATGCTTACAGAAGAAAAAGCTACAGAATCTACAAGTTTCTCATTCTGCAGAAGATAGAGCTCCAGAAGGTATGACCAATTGTTGGGATTTGATTTTTAGTTGTTTCGAATTCCACAAATGGTAAAGGTTTGATATTGTTTCGAATCTACAGAAGAGGTCAAAGTACCTTATTTCGAATTTTAATAATGAGTCTGCTAACTTAGAGAATTCTTGATTGGAGTTGATTCAAAAGAGACTTTAGAAATTCGAAAAGAAGATAAATATAGATTCGAGAAATAGCATATTGCAGGTATTCCAAAAGGTAAATGATAGTTCTTTTTATTCATAATCCAAATTCGAATTACATTAGTTCGAATACATTGGAAACTCATTAGAAAGGAAACTATCTTAAGTGCCTAAAACATTAGAAAGGAAACTGTCCTAAGCTAGAATGAGTCATTGACTCATGTCTTCCATGCCTCTTCCTCTTTTTCCTCTACCGCAAGCTTTGATTGAGCCAACATAAAGAAGATATCTTTCCCCAATTTGTTGTACCACTTTCGACTTGGGGAAGAAATCAAGGTCATCATGGGAAAACAGTAATAGATTCATTTATTATATAAATGAACCTACATTTGGCTATTACGTACAATCCAAAAGAAAAACTTCAAAAAGAAAGGATGAAAAAGCCAATAGCTTTGGCTATTTCGTCAATCCCATAAAAAATGAAATCATTCCAGATTGGATTGAACGCAATAGCCAAAGAGATTAACTTCTTCATATTCTTTGAAGAGTTTCTTTAGAGAATTTAGAAAAGAGAAGAAGAGAGAATGAAGAGTTATGAAAAGAACGTATAAAAGTACTCCTATTTATAGGAGTAAAAAGAGTTAAGTGTCATTAATAAGACCAATTTAACGTCCAATAAGAAGAACTATCAAAATTAAGATGAATGGATGGTGGCCGGTGGTCTTTATGACTTTTGGATTGGCCAAGTGGAGTTTGACATGTGGCACAGGGAAGAGTGAAGTCAAATCTCGAAATGAGAAAAGATTTATCAAGTTCAGGTATCAAGAAAAGACTAAGTGTTAAAGTTGAAGATGTTCTCAAATCCATGAAGTCAAAATTCCAGAAAGAAGAATTCGAGAAATCAGAAAGCAAGAATTCGAGAAGCAGGAACAGAGAGTTCGAAAACAAGATATCTGAAGACTTAGAAGATTTCTGAAGAAAGAAATGAAAGTTCGAAAAGTCAGAAGACAAAAGAAGACAGTTATTAGAGATCAGAAACAGTTTTTTGGTTAGCAGAAGACGTGGCAAGCATGCATGCTGCCAACACATGGGGCTAGATGATGTGTCAAATATACATTAGTTAGTCGTTAGGATTAGGAATCGATAAATAGAAGAACTTTCCATGTAATAAAGGTTGGCAAATCACTCATACTCAAACTCTCTAAAACACCTTATACGTCCGAACTCATTGCGACAAACAGGTTACAAGGAGAAGAAAGTATGTTATGAACCCATCCATTTCTTTTAATGCAATTGTTCTTACAATTCAATTTTCTTTTCTTTGTTTACATTCTGCAATTTACATTCTGTAGTTTATATTTGCATACTTTCTTTTTGAACTTTCGTTGATTTTTGTGAAAGTTTAATCTTTAGCTGATTTCTGAAAATACAATTTGGAACTTTGATGAAATTTTGAATCAAGTAGTTCTAAATCTTTTTGAAAGATAAGTTCTTTGATAAAATTCTGAATCAAATAACTTGAAAATTATCATTTCTGGATTTCTGCAATACTGAAATTGAATTGGTGAAATTCTGTACCAAATTGATATAATTTTATCTAGAAAAGTGAACTTTTGAAAGTTTGTTACAAATCAGAAACACCATAAATCTACTTTTTAAAACGAGTCCCGTAAGAGGATCTGATTCTAATCCCCAGATTGTTCTTAGAATCAAAGTGATAAAGTTAATTTTCGAATTTACATTTTATCACCACAAACAAATTGGCACGCCCGGTGGGACTAAGTTGCCAAAAAGTAGTGTGTGTTATGATTTCCTGATTATTCATCTTGCATGCGTTTGAGAAGTGGAAGAAAAATATCTGTTCAAATGGCTAATAGTGTAAGACAAACATGAACTGGAAATAATAATAGGGAGACAACTACTAATACTACAAATTCTGGTAATTCACCACCCCAAGGAAATGAATATGTGAATAATAATGAGAATAATGGGGTAAATGGAAATAGTAGTGTTAATAGAGATCAGGCAAATAGAGATCAAACAACAACTACCACTTTGCCAGAACATCCTGTAGTAAGTCAAATAGGTTCTACTATCCCTATACCCAATTTTATTTCTATGTCTCAAAATGGACAACCAATGTATGGTTTGCCATATGGGTTTGTCCCAAATTCTGGGACGGCTCCACCAACAATGTCAACAGCAGGTCCTACAATAAATCGCGGACCCATTTTCAATCCCTTTGTGGGAAGTTCTTCTTCATCCATTACAAATTCTACTTTTCAATCTTTGAGACAACAAATGGATGAAAGTAATCATGAAATAGTGAATATGTTGACACAACAAATGGCCGCAGTGTTTGATCCATTAGTACAAACAACAAATGTTAGAACCACAGGCAACACTAGAAGGGGGGTTGAATAGTGTTTTAATCTTCTTAAACTATTTTGGAAATCTTTGATTAAATCAATCACGTAAGGTGATCAATGTGCAAAACGAATCTTAAGATCAGAGTTACTTTTAAAAACTTGCGGAACATATGAAAGATAAAGATAGAAAAACTTTCTCTTAAACTTAAGATTGTTTTGATTGAAACGTTTCTCTAAGTATCTTCTGAAGATTATTACCAAAAGTACCTTCAGAACTGTTTCTGAAATACTTCAGATGATCAGAGATCATCCGTTTCTAACTTCTGAACTGAGCTCCTTTTGAACTCACCTCAGACAGTTATTTCAGAGGTTCTTCAACATACATTCTTTGTAATGCTTCAAACGATATAAGAGATGTTTTATGTTATGTTTGTGTGAAAACTTGTTTTATTGAAATCGCTGTGTTAATATTA
This sequence comes from Sesbania bispinosa, assembly GCA_026901365.1. NCBI lineage: Eukaryota > Viridiplantae > Streptophyta > Magnoliopsida > Fabales > Fabaceae > Sesbania > Sesbania bispinosa. Next base: position 106,341 of record QLOH01000812.1, read on the forward strand.
TTATGAAAAATACTTTTCAATCCCCAACGTAAATGTAAAGACTGTAAATAAAAGAGATTAAGGGATGAGAAAACTTAGGCACAGAATTTATCCTGGTTCACCCACCAACCCGTGAGCTACATCCAGTCCCAGAGGCAAACCACCACTGGATTTTCCACAAGTACCGCCTCTTCAGATAAACACGAGTACATTCTCTCCAGACAAACACGAGTACAGTCTCTCCAGACATCAACATCCAGGATCACACCGACCCTGAACACACTAGGTCACACCGACCCAGCAAACAAGGTCACCAAGACCTTCTCAACACCTACATGTATCTTCTAGGCCCCTCAGACCCAACACATGCATGTGTCACACTAGGTGACCAAGACCGAGCCAGGATCATACACAGATCCTACCAAGTATTCTTTTTTTCTACCAAGCCTCTCCAGGCTCTCAGACACTTATCCGAGTGTAGAGTATTTTACTACTCAATAAGCTAGAAGTTCGCTAGAACCTCTCAACTCAGATTCTTCTTGTACATAGGGATTACTGAGTACACACTCAGGGTACAGACATTACAAGCTAATTACAAGGATAGACAGTGATACAAGTGTTTGAATTTAAGTACAATTCCTGTCTTTTCTATGAGGAATACCATCCTCTGAGAGTAGGCTAACTAAGATATGAATTTAAGCTCCAGCCTCATTCTCCATCCATTGGTTTCCATGGGCTACATTCTCACCCGTATCATTGGAACACCAAGGTATGTTCAAGGCTTCAAACCATTCCAGGTTTGATAGTCAGTTTGCTCAGCATGGTTGTCTTCAGACTAACAACCAACTTGATTGATCTAACAGATCAACTGACAAACATGACTAACTGACCAACAGGTCAGTAGCCTGATTGATCTAACCGACCAACATGGTAGGTTGTTCAACCGAACAACTACCACATCCAATGTTTCTTTCACTCTGGTTGTGTTATGAATAACAACAACAACAACATCTTCAAATTCAATCTTGGGGCTATTTATATGTTCTGCTTGAATATAGCCGTTGAAGATGATTCATAATACCGTTGAGCTGATGATGATGTGGCTCATATCGCCGTTGTGTAATAGCTTCTCAAACAGTTGCTTCTACTTAAGCGAATAGGTGTTCAGACGATCCCGTTCTGACACTTCTATAGATGAGCTATGTTTGAGAGATATTTCATGATATTATTCTGCGTATTCTCTCTTTTTAATTTCTTCTGCTTTCTCCAGCTTTCTTCTATTTTCCTTAAGAGTGTGTATGAGGAAGTATCCGTTGGATTTGTCTCTTAGCCTATTCTGTATAAACTCCTTTTCTTCATTTGCTTCTGACATTGGTTCAGGATTTCATTCTGACAAAAGCTGACATTGTTCCTCTGCAAGAACTGCGTTGCAGAGATTTCCTCAGTGGTGTATGTAATTCAAAAACACCAGGAAAGGTCTCTATGTTTCTTGCCATAAATATGTTGAAAAAGAAACGTGTAGCAGAGAACGATATTTCTCAGCAATCTTCAGAGAGCAAAAGTCTTCATAGTCTTCAGCGAGTAGTGCCACGTCGGATTTCAGAAGGCCTCAATACTTCAGACGGATTGAGACTTCAGTCAGATTGAAACTTCAGACAGCTTTAACCCTTCAGACAAGTTGATGCTTCAGACAACTTCAATACTTCAGACGGGTTGCGTCCTTCAGACAGATTGAAACTTCAGACAACTTCAACACTTCAGATAGGTTGATGCTTCAGACAGCTTCAATACTTCAGACGGGTTGCGTCCTTCAGACAACTTCAATTCTCCAGATATGTTGAAACTTTAGAAAGCTTCTTCCTTCTGATAAGAGGATTGTAACTTCATTCTTCTTTGTATCTTCTTCTTCTTCTTCTTCTTCTTCTTCTTCTTCTTCTTGTATCTTCTTCTTCTGAGATAAATAAAGATGTTGAATTGTATGTACTTTATTCAACCATCTTTCTTGCTTGCTTTTGTTTAGTCTTCTAACCCATTCTGGTCATTGGCAGGCGTACATGCAGTAGGTCTGCGCACACAGATCCTTTTTGTTGCAGGTGCAGCAGGCGTTGCAGAAAGTCTTTGCAGTATTTCCTTATTTGTGTAAGACTTTGATCGAGGTAGAAAAGCATGTCTAGCTTTATCTACTGAGATGAGTGTACTCCATTTGATGGAGTGTGCTTTACGTTTTGTAACGTCTCCAAGAGATTATTTCTGGATTCTGATACGTTCAATCTTCAGATACATAAACTGCTTCATATTGTCTTCATTTCTTCAGATGATAGTTGTTCTTCAGATAGTTGCGTCTTCAGATGATAGCTAAACTTCCATTGTTGTCTTCAAGTCTTCAGTTAGTCTTCAGATCTTCTGAGTCTTCAGAGTCTTGAGTTCTTCAGACGAAGTCTGTCTTCAGTTGATTGCTTCTTCAATTGCTTCAACTTTACTCTTCTTCAGATTCTGCACTTCGTTCTTCTGATTCTGATCTTCTGATTCTGATCTTCTGATTTTGATTCTTCTTGATTCTGATACTGTTCTTCTGGTTCTGATTCTGTTCTTCTTCTGTTGTGATCTTCTACTCTTCTTCTTCAGATAAATATTCTAACCTGAAACACAATCAACAAACAAATACCTTTCTCAGTAGAACCTGTTTACTTAATCTTATAAAGTTCTTATATAAACTTATTTGTCCTTAATATAATCTTATTTGTTAATCATTAAAACTTAAGGATGTTAAGTCTTAAAGTCATGTTTAAATACTTAAACTGATTTATAGACTTCACAACAAATACCAATTATAATTTGTTGGCTAGGCAAATGGAGAGGATCACAGATGTGTTTGGAGCACCCGCAGATCCTATAGTAAGACAAGTGGCTAATATGAATCCTCCTGTAGATCAAGGGGATCAAAATAATCAAATACCAAGTCCTGTTAATCCAGTCAAAAATAGGGAAGAGAATGCTCCTAGAGTTATCCTGAATAGAAATCAGAATGCTGATGAAATTCTCGAAAGGATAAGAGCAAATAAAATAGGGGGCAACAAAATGTTGTTGGAATTGTTGAACAACTCCTGAATAGACATGGATTTAATGCAGGATTTGCGAATCATCCTTATGTAGTATCTCCTTTTACCCAGATGGTGTTGCAAACTGAATTGCCAAGGGGATGGAAAGTTCCCAAATTTACTAAGTTTTCTGGAGAAGTAGGAGAATCTACTGTCGAACACATTGCTCGATATCAAATCGAAGTAGGTGATTTGGCAAATAATGAAGAATTGAAATTGAGATATTTTCCTAGTTCTTAATAATGCAACCCCTGAAGATGAATATCCAATGTCGGTTGCTGATATGTTAATAGATTCGACAGCAGGAAATGAACTTTTAAGTATGTTAGATGGGTATTCTGGTTATAATCAAATTTTCATTGCCGAAGAGGATATTTCGAAAACAACTTTTCGATGTCCTGGTGCAATAGGCACTTATGAATGGGTAATGATGCCCTTGGGCTTAAAAAATGCTGGTGCAACTTATCAAAGAGCCATGAATTCGATTTTTCATGATTTAATAGGAAAATTTATGCAAGTCTATATAGATGATGTTGTGGTTAAGTCTGAATCAAAAGACTTCCATTTAGATCATTTAAGACAAGCTTTCGAAAGAATGAGAAAGCGTGGTTTAAAAATGAATCCTATTAAATGTGCTTTTGGTGTATCTGCAGGGAATTTTTTAGGATTTCTTGTGCATAAAAAAGGTGTTGAGATTGATAAGAACAAAGCTAAGGCAATTCTTGAAGCATCTCCACCTACCACCAAGAAACAGTTACAATCTTTTCTGGGAAAAGTGAATTTTCTTCGAAGGTTCATTTCGAACTTATCAGGAAAGACGAAGGTGTTTTCCCCGTTACTGAAATTGAAGAAAGAAGAAAATTTCAAATGGGAAAATGAACATCAACAAGTCTTTGAGGAAATCAAAAAGTATTTGACAACTCCTCCGATTATGACTCCTCCTTTGCCAGGAAAACCTTTGAAGTTATATATTTCTGGTTCAGAAGCCACAATAGGAAGTATGTTGGCTCAAGAGGACGAAAATGGCGTTGAAAGAGCTGTTTACTATTTAAGCAGAGTCCTTAATGATGCAGAAACTAGATATTGTGCTATAGAAAAACTGTGTTTATGTTTGTACTTTTCTTGTACAAAACTTAAGTATTATGTCAAACCCCATGATGTATTTGCAATCTCTCACTTTGATGTAATAAAGCACATGTTGTTAAAACCTATATTGCACAGTAGAGTTGGAAAATGGGCATTAGCATTGACTGAGTTTTCGTTTAAATTTGTCCCATTGAAATCAATGAAAGGACAAGTAGTTGCAGATTTCTTAGTGGATCATCCCCCAATTCCAATTGAAGAGTCAGTATATGTAGGTTTAGAGCCTTGGAAATTATATTTTGATGGGTCCAAACATAAGAATAGATCAGGAATTGGAATTTTAATAATTTCACCCAAGGGATTTCCTACTCGAATGATGTTTGAAATAAAACATCATTGTTCGAATAATGCAGTAGAGTACGAAGCTCTTATTGTTGGTCTCGAAATATTGGTTTCCATGAATTCGAGAAATGTACATATTAAAGGAGATTCTTAATTAGTTATCAAACAGGTAACTAAAGAGTATAAATGTTTAGATCCAAAATTGGCTAAGTATTTGGTCCAAGCCAATAAACTTCTGGATATGTTTGATGAAGTAAGGATTGAACACATTCCAAGAGGTCAAAATTTCGAAGCCAATGAATTGGCTCAAATAGCTTCAAGATATAGAATTTCAATTGGAACTCTCAGGAAAATTAGTGATATTCAGAGGAGGCTTCCAATGAAGGAATTTGATATCCACAATATAAATCTTCTAGATCAGAATGATTGGAGAAGAGAAATTGTGAATCTTATACAAAATCCTGCCCAGGTAAATAAAAAACACTTGAAATATAAGATTCTGAACTATTGTATTTTAGGTGAAGAACTTTATAAAAAGACTATTGATTGGAATTTACTTTGATGCTTGGGAGAAACTGAAGCTTATTTGGCTTTAGTTGAAGTACATGAAGGGGCTTGTGGAGCTCACCAAGCAGGAAAGAAAATGGAATGGATTTTGAAAAGAAAGTTATTCTTTTGGCCCTCAATGGCCAAAGATTGTTACAATTTTGCTAAGTTTTGTGAAGAATGTCAAAAGCATGGAAATGTGCAACAAGTTCCAGCAAGTGAATTGCATTCCATAATCAAACCTTGGCCTTTTAGAGGATGGGCTTTGGAGTTAATTGGAATGATACATCCAGCTTCTTCGAGAAACCATAAGTTTATTCTAGTTGGAGTTGATTATTTTACCAAGTGGGTAGAAACAATCCCTTTAAGAGAAGTTTCTCAAGAAGATATCATTCGTTTCATTGAAGAAAATATTATATTTCGATTTGGGTTACCAGAAACCATTACCACAGATCAAGGAACAGTGTTTACTGGGAGAAAAATGGTTAGGTTTGCTAAATTAAAAGGGATAAAATTACTTTCTTCTACACCTTATTATGCACAAGCCAATGGTCAAGTTGAAGTAGTTAATAAAGCTATTATTGCTTTGATTAAGAGACATATTGGGCAACGTCCCAGAAATTGGCATGAAACCTTGAATCAAATTCTTTGGGCTTATAGAAATTCACCAAGAGAAGCTACTCAAACTACCCCTTATAAGTTGGTATATGGTCATGATGCTATATTACCAGTTGAAGTAAATTTACAGTCAATAAGGGTTCAAAGGCAGTTTGAGTTACCCTCTCAAGATTATTGGAATTTGATGTTTGATGAGCTAAATGAACTTCATGAAGAAAGGTTATTGGCTCTCGAAAACATTATTAGACAAAAAGAGCAAATTTTCCGTTGTTATAATCGAAAGGTGAAGAAAAAGGGTTTCCAATTAGGAGATTATGTTTGGAAGTTAATTTTACCAATTGATAAAAAGTCTAAGAGATTTGGTAAATGGTCACCTAATTGGGAGGGACCTTTCGAGATTGAAAAGGTTTTTTCGAATAATGCTTATTCAATTCGAGAATTAGTTGGTGACTTGCGCATAATGTCAATAAACGGGAAATATCTAAAGGAATATAAGCCAAGCTTGCAAGAGATAAAGATTGTGCATAAACAGGTAAATTGTTCAGAAGTAATCAAAATTGAGCCCATGCTCAACAAATAAATTCGAGAACTACATCAATTTAAAGAGAGGTAGAAGCAACTAAAAGGGAGAATCCGTCTTCATCCTTGTGAAGTCGTGCATCAAGTCTTCATACTGAATTTTCAGGCTGTAGTTAGATTTCTCTAAGTTTTTTATGTCTTTGGATACCTCTACAGCATTTCTCGAAATCCCTTTTACAGAATTGAGAATTTCAGTTTGAGAAGACCTGTGCCTCGAAATAGTTACTTCCAGCTCATTTTGTTGAGTTTTCACTCTGGCAGCCTCCTCTTGGAGCTTTCGAATCTCTTCTTCGATTCGAAGATTCTCCTTCTTCAGATCCTCAACCTTAGACAAATTTTGCTTGATGGGTTGCTCGAATTTTTGCACTTTGACTTTAGAGTCTTGCATCTTATCCATCAACTCAACCTTTTTCGCTTCTCTGAATGCTCAACTTGGAAGTAGTCTCTTCGATTTGACCCAAAGTGTTGAGAGCATTCTGAAGCAATTATGAGAAACCTTTAACCCATTTCTGCTGAGACTCAGAGAATTCTTTAAACCTTTTGTCGAAAAGGGATAAATAACATTGAATTTCTTCTCTGTAGTATGAATCTTTTGGGATTGTCTTCAGCATAGGCTTCTCGAAGACTAGTTTCTTAAAATTTTGAAACACAGTTTTGATAGAATCTTCCTCATTCAATGGGTTCTGAACTGTTGCTTCAGATTGGGCTGAGGACAGTGAAACTTCTCCAGAAAGGACTTCCAAAACTAAGAAAGGATTTTCATCTAAACCCTTGAGGGAATCATCTAAGTCCATGGCATTATATACAGGAGTAGACCTAGATGAATCCCTCGAAAAGCCTGAAGCCTTTTCAGGAGTTCCTGACTTAGTTTGAGTGGTTTGGATTTCCTTCGAAGAGGATTCTTTGGTTCCTCGAGAATCAGGATCAGAAGAAGGTGATGGATCATCTTTTTCTTCTTTCATTTGAGAATCCACATTGGTTGGGCCAGGAGGAGATTGAACTTCTTCTTCTTCTTTTTCTTCTTGTTCCTCATCACTCTCTTCGATATTATCTAAAGATTTTCTCTTCAGCAAAGATTTTTTCGAAAAGGTAGCTAGAAGTGGACTTTCTATTGTTTTATCTTCATTGGCACCACTTTCAGCCTGGGAACTTGAAGAAATGTTTATCTGAAATCGGAAAATAACCAAAGTTAGATAAACAAAAAACATAAGGGAAGAATTTGGTATATTTCTTTTGAAAAGAGAGTAAAAGGTTTACTTGTTCCACAACCCCACTTGGGATTTGTTTCTTATAAGCCTTAATCTTAAACCTTTGGCCAACTCTTTGATGTTTTACATAAAGAAAAACAGATTTCAAAATCAGAAGGAGAGAAGAAAAGTTTCAAAGAAAAGTTTAAAAGATAAGTAAAAATGGAAACTTACAGCTCCAATAGTCTTTCCTGGAGGAATCACAGAGAGAATTTTTTGTTTTGGGGCCTTTTCTCTTCTTTGTATTTTTTCCTCTCAAAGGAACAATTTGTTTTTCAGGGGTAGTTTCCTGTTAAAAGAGAGAACAATTAGAATTTTCGAAATATATGAGATTTCGAAATCAAAACAAAAAAAAGAGCTCGAATTTACCTTTGAGGGAGATTCTTCATTAGACTCTTCAGGTTTACTCTTCTCTTGACCTTTTACTGCTTTCTTCTTGGAAGAATTCGAATCATCTGCTTTATCCTTCTTACCCACTTAAGCAGATTGGCTCTTATCAGAAGGTTCATTATTCTTTTCGACCTTGCTGGACATAGCCTTTTTCCGAGATTTGGAAGCAGTAGTCTGAAAGAAAATAAAGGAAAAGAGATGTTGAATTTCGAAATCCAAATGTAGAATAAATTTAGGTTTCGAAATGGAACTTACAGAAGGTTTTTGAGAAGAGGATGGAGTCTTTCTTTTCTTGGATTTCCTTTCTGCAACTTCTTCTTCTTCTTCACTTTCCCAATTTTCTTCAGCATCTTTTGAGAGTTTTCACTCTTGAGCTGAACATGAAAAGAAAATTATGAATATAGAATTGGGATAGGTTAAAGAAATAAGAAGAAATGTTTATATTATTACCTTGAACCATGAAGTTCTTAGAAACTATTCTCACATGTTCTATATCCACATGAGGTGTAAAGGGATAATTGTCCAAAGTATATTTGGTTAAAGTAACTCTTTTTGGAAGAGGTTTGAGATTGTTAAAAAGAAGATCAAGGGTTACAGGTCTAGTCCATTCAGAACCATATAAATTTTTTGCCAAACCAAATTTTGCTGTTGGTAAAGAAGGAAATTTTGGACAATACTTTTCAAAAATAGTGGTACCTTTGGGATTTATAAGTTTGAAGTTTTGTTGATTCAAAGAAATCTTTTCTTTTAAAGAAGAAGCTGCTTCAGAAATAGTTCTATGAATTTTATTAGGAATATAGAACACATGAAAATATTTCTCGAAAGCTTCAATTTCTTTGATATGCGTACCTTTTGATTTCTTCATGGATTTCTGCGAAGGAGCAATGTCTTTGGTTAGTTTCGAAAAGCAGGTAGCTTCATCAACTTGAATACTAGAATAGTATATAGACCACAAATCTTCAAAAGACAATGTGCGGTAGTATGAAAGCTCGAAGGAGACTGGGGAGATAGATAAAGGCTTTTGGGCCTTTGTGAGTTGGAGTTCACTGAAACCCTTTTCCCCATCAACTAAGTCTTCAATCAAGATTTGGTCTTTTGATGTGCAGAAAGGTGTGGGACGAAGTTGACTGAATCCAAATTGACGAGCTATCAATTGTGGTTGATAATGAAAGACTCTAAAGTCTTTAAGTTGAAAGCCACAGTATAAAAGGTCGTAAGATAAGAATTGCTTCCATATTTCCAGACTTTCAGATTCTTCACATGGAGAATCATAAGGGAATTTTCGAGTAAACCATTCAAGTCCTCGAGTTCGAGAAGAAAAAGGTGCAAGGTTGGGAGAGTATGTCTTGATTTTCAGAAAAGAAGAAACATAAGACTTAAAGAATTCGAGACGGTTCTTTTTTGAGGAGGAAGTAAAGAAAGACAACCTATAACCCTCAATGGAAGTAGGAAGTTTCGAATTTGGAGGTTCAGAACTCTCGAATTTATCCTGAAAAATGGCATTCAACCAAAGTTGAAGAAACCAAAAGGGACCACAAAGATTTCTAACGGGATCTTTGAGTTTGAGGGCAAAAACTACTTCAGAAAGCATGTCATAAACATGAGCTAAGAGACATCTATTTAGGTCTACTCGAATACCTTTGGCTAACATTTGAGCTAAAGGAAGGAAAGATTTTGGTATTTGGCTAGATCTAGAACAGAAAACAAAAGCAGACAGCCAATATATGAGGAAAGCAACATGTTCACTTTCAGAAACTTTTCCAGATTTGGCATTGTTTTGAACAAAACTGGAATAAGTCAGTTTATCCCAACATGGTTCAACATGAGGTTCTGGAACCTTCATGAAAGGAAGAATTAATTGGCCTTCAGGTCGAAGGCCAGTGATGGCAGCAACATAAAAAAGAGTTGGTGTGATCATGCCATAGGGTAAGTGGAAGGAGTTGGAAGATCTTTCCCAAAAAAGAAGAGAAGAAAGAATTAGAGCAGGGTCAAAACTAAGGTCAAACTTGCTTAGTTGAATAAGATCAAAAATACCAAGTTGCTTCCATAAAGCCCCCATAGTATTTTCAATCCTATTCAACCACATGACATAGGAATCTTTTCGAGCAGGAGGAGTTGCTCGAAAAACATCAGTGGTATTTTCGAGATGATCAATTCGAATAAGAGATTTGAAAATTCGAATTTTTTCCTCTTTCAAACTTGGAAAAAACTCATTATACTGATCAAGGGAAGAAGAAGGAGTGTATGGACCTAAGAAACCGTATTATTTTTTCTTAATGGAATAGGGAATAAGTACTTGGGAATTTTAGATAGCTACTTTTTCCTCAACATTTTCAGGATCGGGGACGAAAACTTTATCATCCCTGGCAAGGAAGTCACCTTTGACAATAGCAAGAGGCACTGGAGTAGGACCTTCAGAAGTCATTAATGGAGTTTCTTGAAGTTCTTGAGAGAGAAAGGGAAACAAGACAACGGTGACAATGAGCTGAAAATGCATCAAGAAAAGTATAATCAGAACCTTTGAGATGTTTAATCGGTGAAAATCAAGTTAAAAACAAGAAAAAATGATCAAAAAAGGATAAAAATCATACCTTGAGTAGTAAGCAAAAGACGCCGAATGAGAGAAAGAAGCAAAGGTTCTTGAGGTTGAAGATGAAGTGAAAGATGAAAAGTGAAACTGGAAGGTTTTACTTGGTATTTATATGAAAGACATTGACATGATTACGAAGAAGTTTAAAAGGTAATCATGATTGCACGTTTCTTGGGACGTGAGTTAATAGCCCAAAAACGTGAGAAAGTCAGTTAGCTTTCAAAAAAGTAACTGAAATATTAATTTAATTGGAAAATGAAAGGTTTTTATCTGAAACGAATATTTAAATAACTGTTATAAGGAATACCAAAAGTTTGTTCCAAAAATATCTCTTTCTGCAAAAAATAGATTAATTCTTGAAAGAGACTATTTTTGGGGGGGCATCTGTTGGGATTTGATTTTTAGTTGTTTCGAATTCCACAAATGGTAAAGGTTTGGTATTGTTTCGAATCTACAGAAGAGGTCAAAGTATCTTATTTCGAATTTTAATAATGAGTCTGCTAACTTAGAAAATTCTTGATTGGAGTTGATACAAAAAAGACTTTAGAAATTCGAAAAGAAGATAAATATAGATTCGAGAAATAGCATATTGTAGGTATTCCAAAAGGTAAATGATAGTTTTTTTATTCATAATCCAAATTCGAATTTTATTAGTTCGAATACATTGGAAACACATTAGAAAGGAAACTATCCTAATTGCCTAAAACATTAGAAAGGAAACTGTCCTAAGCTAGAATGAGTCCTTGACTCATGTCTTCCATGCCTCTTCCTTTTTTTCTCCACCGCAAGCTTTGATTGAGCCAACATAAAGAAGAATTATTTCCCCAATTTGTTGTACCACTTTCGACTTGGGGAAGAAATCAAGGTCAGCATGGGAAAACAATAATAGATTAATTTATTATATAAATGAACCTACATTTGGCTATTACGTACAATCCAAAAGAAAACCTTCAAAAAGAAAGGTTGAAAAAGCCAATAGCTTTGGCTATTTCGTCAATCCCATAAAAAATGAAATCATTCCAGATTGGATTGAACGCAATAGCCAAAGGGATTAACTTCTTCATATTCTTTGAAGAGTTTCTTTAGAGAATTTAGAAAAGAGAAGAAGAGAGAAAGAAGAGTTATGAAAAGAACGTATAAAATTAATCCTATTTATAGGAGTAAAAATAGTTAAGTGTCATTAATAAGGCCAATTTAACGTCCAATAAGAAGAACTATCATAATTAAGATGAATGGACGGTGGCCGGTGGTCTTTATGACTTTTGGATTGTCCAAGTGGAGTTTGACATGTGGCACAGGGAAGAGTGAAGTCAAATCTCGAAATGAGAAAAGATTTATCAAGTTCAGGTATCAAGAAAAGACTAAGTGTCAAAGTTGAAGATGTTCTCGAATCCATGAAGTCAAAATTCCAGAAAGAAGAATTCGAGAAATCAGAAAGCAAGAATTCGAGAAGCAGGAACAGAGAATTCGAAAACAAGATATCTGAAGACTTAGAAGATTTCTGAAGAAAGAAATGAAAGTTCGAAAAATCAGAAGACAAAAGAAGACAGTTATTGAAGATCAAAAACAGTTTTTTGGTTAGCAGAAGACGTGGCAAGCATGCATGCTGCCAACACATAGGGCTAGATGATGTGTCAAATATACATTAGTTAGCCGTTAGGATTAGGAATCTATAAATAGAAGAACTTTCCATGTAATAAAGGTTGGCAAATCACTCATACTCAAACTCTCTAAAACACCTTATACGTCCGAACTCATTGCGACAAACAGGTTACAAGGAGAAGAAAGTATGTGATGAACCCATCCATTTCTTTTAATGCAATTGTTCTTACAACTCAATTTTCTTTTCTTTGTTTACATTCTGCAATTTACATTATGTAGTTTATATTTGCATACTTTCTTTTTGAGCTTTTGTTGATTTCTGTGAAAGTTTAATCTATAGTTGATTTCTGAAAATACAATTTGGAACTTTGATGAAATTCTGAATCAAGTAGTTCTATATCTTTTTGAAAGATAAGTTCTTTGATAAAATTCTGAATCAAATAACTTGAAAATTATCATTTCTAGATTTCTGCAATACTAGAATTGACTTGGTGAAATTCTGTACCAAATTGATATAATTTTATCCAGAAAAGTGAACTTTTGAAAGTTTGTTACAAATCATAAACACCATAAATCTACTTTTTAAAACGAGTCCCGTAAGAGGATCTCATTCTAATCCCTAGATTGTTCTTAGAATCAAAGTTATAAAGTTAATTTTCGAATTTACATTTTATCACCACAAACACCAGTCAAACTGTAACAACTGTACCTGCAAGGAGACATCTGTATCTTGAAAGGGACATGTCAAGAGACACAGCTGGAGAGCTCCAACAGCTATTTCCTCCATTCTCCTATAAAAAGAGGTGTTCCCCTCAAGATCAAGACACACCTCTCTCCAGAAGAAGCATCCGGGCTTAGATTTACAAATCCATCTTCTGAAGACTTTCTCTCTCTTCACATTTTCTCAGATTCTGCTCTAAAAAGTTTAGTAAGAGAGAGATGGCTCAACCTTTTGCTATTGTGCTTAATTTGTAGAAGTTTTGAGCCTATTTTCTATACTCTCAGCAAATACATCTTCTGTAAACTCTCAAGAGTGCTTTGAGAGTGTTAGTGTCTCTTGAGAGAGTGTATAATTGCTGCTATGAGCTGCTGCACTAGTGTAGTGAGCTGAAAAGAGGTGTAACTCATGCAGAAGGAAATCTGCAAGGTATTTTGAGTCTGTACTTTCTGCAGAAGAAGCTGCAGTGGGTGTGAAGCCTTGAGAGATAGTTAGTTTGGGTCTGCAATGGTGAGGTGTGCCCTGCTATTTACATAAATCAGTTGTTTGAGCCTGAAGAGGCTGTAGAATAATACTAGTGGTGAGGTGCACCCAAGAAGTCATTGTATCAAGGTTGATATAGTGGAAAATCCTACAGGTGTAGGTACTGGACGTAGCCCAAGGATTATGAGGGTGAACCAGTATAAAAATCATGTGTGCAATATCTCTTACCCTTACTCTCTTTAATTTTATGCACATACATCTATTGCTTGGTTAGTTATTGTTCATACTTTAAACATTTAGCAAGCTATAAACCATATTTTGATAAACTTGTTTTTAAACTGATATTTTTACATGAATCACATCCATATTAGATAAAATATTAATCTGGAAAGTTTCATTACATTATGAAACAGTTTGTTGCTCCAAAAGCACATTTCTTGAAAGATGTTCATTGTTCAACATTGAAACTTGGGGTTCAAACTACCAGATTTTGATAAACCTATTTTTGAACTAATATTTTCACATAAATTACATCCATATCAGTTAAAATAATGATCTGGAAAGTTTCATTAAATTATAAAACTGTTTGGTGCTTCAGAAGCACATTTCTTGAAATTTGTCCATTGTTCAACATTTAACTTGGGGTCCAAACTACCAGCTCTTTATAAACATGATTTTAATTCAATCTAACTTGATATTCTAATTGGTTACTACTTAAATATATGATCTGGAAAGTTTCATCAAATTTCAAGTTCATTTGACCCTTCAGAAGATAGGTTTAAAGTGACAGATTCAATGTATTGCTTCTGCACAACTGCAGAAACTTTATACTATTCTTCTAAACAATTTTCCTCACATAATCTTATTAGTTATTGGTTAAATAATTACTCTAGAAAGTTTTATTAAAATACAAAATCATTTGACCCTTCAAAAGATTGGTTTAAAGTGACAAATTCATTGTTTTGCTTCTGCATAACTGTATAAACATTATATTATTCTTCTGAACCTTATTCTGAGTTGTAACTACATTAAATACATTATATGGAAGAATAAATCTTGATTATATCAGTCCCTATGATTTTGCTTGCCTTTAAGAAGATAGTTTTAATCTACTTAGTTGGCATTATACACTAACCACTATCTTCTAGAAGGAACTTCTGATAGCCAAGGCATTCCTTGAGCAGAGATCAGTAAGTTGTTCAAGGTACTTGCAGGTTGGACCAAAAGTTTTCAAGGGTCACAATTCAACCCCCCCTTCTTGTGACTCTATGATTTACTTCAGAGCCCATAGATGGAATTCTTAAGTTTGCAAACTAAATTCTTTGAATCCTTTGAAACAAAGTTTTCCTGTTGCACCATATAAATTGTCTCATCAATGTTATCATTGAGAAATGTTGTCTTTACATCCATCTGATGTAACTCAAGATCGAAATGGGCCACTAATGCGGTAATACCATTATAGTCCTGAAAGTGTCTTTAGAAGAAACTAGAGAAACAATTTATTTATAGTCAATGCCTTCGTTCTGTGTAAATCCCTTTGCGACAAGACGAGCCTTGAACCTTTCCACATCACCTTTCGAATCCCTCTTAGTCTTAAACATTCATTTACAACCAATAGGTTTCTCCCCTTCTGGCTATGGAATAAGATCCCGGACGCCATTATCCCTCATGGATTTGACCTTTTCATTCATGGCATCAATCTACTTTTGAGAATAAGAACTTTTCATAGCTTGAAGAAAGTTAATTGGATCATCTTCTATAAATCCAAATCCAACCTCATGTTCTTGAAGAAATACAACATAGTCATTTGGTATTGCACTTCTCCTTTCTCTGGTGGATTTCCTTAATGGCACAGGTTCTTGAGGATGAAGAGTTTGTTCTTCTAGAACAACTTCTTGCACAGGAGGTTCTACATTATCTTGATTTGTTGTTGTAAGGTCCAAGAATCCTCTTGAGATGTTTTCATAATGACAAACTCTCATAATT
The DNA here is from genome assembly GCA_026901365.1 of Sesbania bispinosa. NCBI lineage: Eukaryota > Viridiplantae > Streptophyta > Magnoliopsida > Fabales > Fabaceae > Sesbania > Sesbania bispinosa. The sequence goes on from QLOH01000812.1 coordinate 121,602, forward strand.
CGCTTAATATAATTCTAAATAATTGTATACTAATGGTTTCAATTGAGATTATCTTAAAAAGAACAGAAAGAGCTAAATGAACCATCAAAGAAGAATCTATTCAGAAGAAACAATCATAAGAAGAAACACTCTTGCAACAAATATACATGCTGAGAAGAAACAGTTTCAAGAATAAGTGCTTATAGTTCCAAAAGAAAGTTCTGCAAAAGTTTAAACTTCATGTTCAATGCCAAAAAAGGGAATGCTCTTATTCAGAAGATAAAACAAGCAACAAATATGTTGAGAAGGTTTATATGTAACCATACGTTAACAATTCACCAGACAGCACCAGAAGAAAGGAGTACTGACAACAACCTCCAAAAGAATAAATATGTTACAAATTCATTTTTCAGAAGTTAAAAACATTTTATGCTAAAAATAAGAAAATGTTAGTATTCCTACATGTCTCACAAACTGCTCCAGAAGAAGGAAGCTTAAACAGAATGAAAATCCTGGCTCTAGAAGATACGCTCTCAAGAAGATAAGACCAATCAAACCTGATGAGAGAGAAAAGCTGCCACATGAAAATGACAGCTCCTTCTTGTCCAACTAAGAGCTTGACCCTTCTCCAAGGCATTCCAACGGCTAGTTGAGCCATCCTCTTCCTATAAAAAGATCCCCTTCTTCATTTCAAGACACATGACACTAGAAGAAGCATTCTACGCATCAAAATTACCATTCATACCTTTTGGAGAAATTCCACTTTCTGCAAATCTTTTAGCTTTGTTCTCAAACAGTTAGGAAAGTGAGAATGAGTGTGTGTAGGCTCATTATAATTTTGATGTGCTTCAATGTTTATTGTAATATTGAGCCTTTGATTGTAATTTTTATTCAAACCATTGATTGTAACTCTCAAGACTAACAAAGTGTTGTTAGTTCTTCTTGAGAGAACTGTACAGAGTCTAAAGCAGTTAGGTGAGCCCTCTTGCTGTGGATTAACAGTTGTATACTGTGATTAGGAGCCTGCAGAGGTTGCAGAATAATACTGTGTGGTAGAGCCTGCAGAAGAATATTGACAGAAGCCTGTAGAGGCTGCAGAATAATACTGAATACTAGTGTGAGAGCCTACAGAGGCTGTTGATGGGTTTCTGGCAAGCGAACCACAAATCCAGCAGTATAATAGTAAGAAGAGTATCGTATCCACAGGGAACGGTGTCCCAATAAATGGAACCCACGGACCATATTCTTCTCCAATCTGAGTTTTGCTCACATCTCGAATGAATTCAAGGACATTATGTAGACTGTGATCTATTTATCAAGAGAAAGCACGGTTTAGAGAGTATAGTTGCGGAACTGTAAATAGAAGGTAAATATTCAATTGGAATTAGAAAGGAAGAGTTAGAGACACTTTACTTGGATTAGGATTGGACTTCATCTCATCGCACCCTTTGTGCATGTAAAAACTATCTATTATTTTAGGTTTACTCTATAATAATGTAGACAAACTTTATTGCTAAGACCCCGAGTTACCAGCAGCCTCACACACTCAAAGGTAATCCATGCGGGCTCTCCCAAGCGACAGACTTACCCTCGGCTTATTTTGCTCTCTTTTGTTCAGTTTGTAAAGGACTAATTGAAATACAGGGCCTACCAAATAAAGTATACCTTCGCTAGAGTACTGTCACTACCCAACGCTCATCAGATATACCCACCTCTCGCTTCCAGGATTCACAATCAACTAATCCTTTGCTATCGGTAATTCAAAAACCATGCCTAACATATTGGAACGCCCTTCATTAGAGTACTCACACTACCCATCAATCATAAGCAACGCCCCCGTAAAGGAACCCTGGTTACCGAGTCCTCTTATCCAATCAGAGAGTGAGTTTCTTCAGAATCCGCTCCCCCACTCTCAATCCTAGTCAAAACTAACTAAGTCAAGACTAGCCTATAACTCCAGACGCAAGCGTGGGAATTAGGAATTAAGTACAGAATAAGATTACCAATATTATAGACAGAGAGCACAGAAATAATAATATAGAATTTACATACACTTGGGGATAGAATCAATTACATCCAATCCTAATGGAGAGTTAACTACACAAGGTAGCCATACAAACCACCGAAGATGTTGTCACCATCTTCAATCCTTGTGAAGCGCTCCTCCTCTCCTACTCTAAACTTAGCTCTGGTACATTATCACTGAAATAAGACTGAATTACAATGATCGTGCACACTGGAATTGGTGCAAGAGGTTCCTATTTATAGACTAAGGAAAGACAACGCAAATTGGAGAGAAATCTATCTAGAAAAGGCAACAGGGAACAAATCAGTGTGAGCTGCGCTCCAGGCTGCGCTATAATGCAGGATTGAGCGCAACTTCCAGAGAGTCTGCGCTTCACCCTGCGCTGTAGCGCAGGTAGCGTCCTGCAGCTCCAACTTTCTCTTTTTAATCTTGATTTCTCCCCGAGACTGGTTTTGGCATGTTTGTCTTTCCTTGTTTCCCTTTATTTGATGGTATCCTTGCATTTATTGAGCAATCCTTGATTTATTTGGGAAGCTTGTCTACAGAATCCTTGATTGATTGGCAATGATCTCGTCATTAATGATCTCAAATCTTCTTTAAATCTTCATTAAATATCTTCCATCAATCTCAAATCTTGTAGATATCTTCCTCACTCGATGCTATCTTTCCTTCAAATCAAATCTTTGCAATATCCTGCAAAAATCAGCAATATTTCTATCAAAATAGCATCAAATTTAAATCTTAGATTAATAAATACAATTTATCTAATATTTAATAAAAAGGGATTAAATTGGGGTAAAATTATCATTTTATCCTTGATAAGTGAAATAAAAAGTGCGCTAATTTATTAACTAATTTTCACTTATCAGCTGTAAAAGAATATTGGGTTGATCCTGCAGAGGCTACAGGAGAATACTACGTGGTGTGCTGCACCAAGAGGCCCGTTGAGGTTGTTTGTATCAAAGTTGATATAGTGAAAATTCTACTAAGTGTAGGGACTAGACGTAATCCTAAGATTTAAAGGGTGAACCAGTATAAAAATATTGTGCATACTTCTTCTCTCCTTACACTCTTTACATTTGAAAGCTTCTTATCAATCACTCATAAGATAGGCCAATTCTCATATTTGCATAACAAACTATTTTCAAATCTATCTAATACCTAAGTAAGTGTGACTTCCAAGAAGGTCTTTCCAAAGAAGAAAGACTATATTATCTTAATACTAGACTCATTCATATAACTAGAATTATTGCATATTGTCTAACTTGTATATCTAAGCTTCTACTATTAGCCAAGAAATTCTCTTGAGCAGAATATATTAGAAATAATTGCAGAAATTTAAAAAGGTCACAATTCAACCCCTTTCTTGTGACTATAATATTTACTTCAATTGGTACCAGATTTTGCCTCAAGGGTTGAACGCACTTAACATTGTGAGAAAAAAATATCAATAAAGAAAGATGGTGAACCATGGAGCTAGAATGTTCATACATAGTTTGTGAAGAACTAGAGTTTATAATTTATACTTTTATTATCTTTTATGGAGCTAGAATGTTCATACATAGTTTGTGAAGAACTAGAGTTTATAATTTATACTTTTATTATCTTTTATCACTCTATCTATTTTCTCTGTCTATATTATTTACAATGAAATACTCATTTTTTTTGTCACCGCTGATATTAGTGTTATAATAATATTTTTTTTATCAATTTTTTTAATAAACACATTATAAAAGGCATATTTAAGTTAACTAACATGTGACTAATAGATGTAAACATACATAAATACACTTAATGAGCAAGATAACATGTATTGAAATTACAATCAAGACGAACATGACTTGGAATATAAATATAAATATATAGTTTTTTTAATGAAATATATAAATATTTTTTAAAATTAAAGTACAAGAACATGTAATGTAACCTTGTGATCTATATATCCAATCTATTATCATCTCTAAATGAAAGTGGTAGTTACGAAATAAAATGGGAAGAGAAGGGTGGTTTGGAAAGATGACACATGGGAAGTAAGAAGAGAAGGATAGGAATAGGATAGGGACGAGGTGAAAAAAACAATGAGGAAGGTGCACCGCACGTGACCACACTTTAAAGCTTTGCAATTTCGTGCCTCCAATCATCGTGGTTGCTCCCTAATCATACAAATGCTTTCCTTGCACCCCACGCGCCTTACTAATTTATCTTATATTTTTTCATGATATTTATTGCCTATGCTTATCATTTATGTTACACAATATTTCATGATATTGCTTAGAGAAATTCAATTTTTACAACAAATTGTACAACAATTAGTTACAATAATGAGAGATACAGAAATAGAAAAGAGAAGTGTAAATGTGATAGATGATATGATGGAGAAAAATAAAGAGAAAAAATATATTGTATAATTATTGTATATATTTGTTGTATAAATAATACATCTCTATTGCTTATTCTCGTCATTTATATTACACATTGAATATTTATCAAGACATGTTGATTTAAGTGATAAAAAATTATTTTTTTTCAATTTTGAATGTGAATAAAAAATATTGAAAAAGTGTGTCTTTAAATAAATTTATTCATCTCAATTCAAAAGAAATATAAAACTCCAATATAATTTATGATTAACAAGACTAAAAATATTACGGAGTGATTATTCACACTAGAATATTTTTTTTAACAAAGCGTAAGTATTATTGTTTTTATTTAAAGATAATACTCATTAGAAAAGATAGGGAAAAATATGTTTTTCGTCCCTATAGTTTCAGTTAATTTTGGTTTTTGTCCCTATACTTTTAAATCCTTTGTTTTTATATCTGAACTTTCTAAATCCCCAATCCATGATCCCTGTCCATTAGCAAGATCTATTAACCTGATAAACTGACCAACAAAAGTTACAAGTCTATCTCAATAGTAACCCTAAACAGCTGACTCTTTTAATTCATATTTTTTATTAATTTTTAATTATTAAAATAACCCTAATTACTAAATTAGGTTTTTTATTAGGTAAAATTGTTGAGTCAAAAACCTAATTTAGTAATTATAGTTATTTTAATAATTAAAAATTAATAAAAAAAGGTTAGTTACATGTATCCGCAGTTATTTGTGACTATTTATTGAAGCTTACATTTAACTTTTGTTACCCAGCTCATTAGATTAACATATCTCACTAATAACAGAGACCACATTTTGGAATTTAGAAAGTTTAAAAACAAAAAAATACAAGATTTAAAGTATAGAATTAAAGACTAAAATTATCCAAAATTATAGGGAAAAAACTTTTTTTCCCGAAAGATAATTTAGACATTTTGAGTGGAATAATGCGTTGGTGACCTCAAGATTGAAAGGGAAAAAAGCTGGAAAAAAAAAGATAACGGGCTAAAAAAATGCAGCAACGCATGAGAAGTTTGCTGGCACGCGCATGAAAAGGAGAGTAGGTTATAACTGTATAAGATTCTAAAAACAAGGACCCGTTTGGGTAGAACTGTGCTGTTTACTATGCTCCCCACGTATATCATAGAAATCTGCGCACACGTGGCGCGTGGCAAAGAAAGGGATCGGCTTTGCGAAAATCAGCTGCGTAAGGAATCACGTAGCTAATGTCTAATTGAAAATGTTTAGTAGTTTGTAGTATGAGATTATAGGGTCAAATTTTATTGCCATAATTGTATTTAAAATAAAAGACTAATTGAATACGTTAGTCATTTGCCTCCTGCGTAATGCACGCAAACCAGCTCAATTTGATCTAAGTTCCTGAATTAATTAAATCATGGTGTGCAAATAGTTACAGATTATGAAATACCCTTAACCATCCATCCATCTCTCTTTTTCTTTTCTTTATTTTTTTTTAAAAAAATTTGTTCATGACAATCCATCTCAACTCACGTCACATGCAACAAAGAGAAAGCATTTAATATGAATAGGTTAGAGGGGTGTGGTCCAGCTTGATGAAAAGCCCACAGTGAAAGAGAGAAGCACGACACAACACATCCTATGATCCTAACTCCAAAGTTGAATGATAACCAAAATAATAAGTGGGTCAAGGTTACTTAAAAGGAAGGGGTTTGACCATACATTTACACCACAACATGACAAAACTGCTCCTAAAAGCGTATTATGGAAACAACGTCTATGGAAAGGAGATTGTGTAAATAATAATATTTTATGGATTTATATTATGGTACAATTTAAGATAGTTTGTCTGGCATTTTGGGCTTTTCTGCATGAGGCCCGGCTTTGAGGTAAAGCCAACACCAAAAAGTGGCCTTCGAGGCTTTTTAAGGTGACTTCATATTTTCAAAAAGATGATAATTATTCACTTGATTAGTGGAATACTACTATAATACAAGATGGGCACCCCTAATTTAATGCTACATAGTACAAAATAATCAAGTTGTCCATTCTTCCCTCCTAGCTGGTTTGGTGACCACTGCTAGGGCTTGTCAAATTGTCCATACAGCCCATGTTAGATTGTGCCCCACCAGACCCTATATAATTGAATAGTTGTATTCAAGCGAGCTTACAAGTTTTAATTTAGGAACCACTTTGTTAAAGTAAATGAATCACGAATGGCACACGTTATCAAGAAATAAAGCTCGTTCATAGCACTTCAAATAATGAAAAAGTAAACGGACAAATGCTGCCTAACAATGTTCATAAGATCTGGCCATTTCATTAACAAATAATGTCTACCTCTCACTCTCTAGCACTATAGGTTAATACAATTCACTAGCTTTCTGCTAATAATTCAGCAGTGTTCTCTTTCAATGTCACAATTCAAGAGAACATCGATTTGTTAATGAGGTGAGTGCAACTGACACATGGAAGTTATAGAGGTATAACGTCATACCCGCACCTTTCACAAGTGGACAGGACTGAAAAGAGAACAGTAATAAAGGAATAGTGTCACAAACTTCTCAACCAATATACAGATTTTTATGATTGGATATTATGAATCAAAATTTACAAAACGTTCCACTTTCTATAATACAATGAAAACCCAGAAAAAAACACTATCCATTTCTCAATTAAATGTGGAACAATCCATTAAAGAGGAAAACAAAATAAGAAACAAAACTTCTACTTTGAGCAACTTCCTGATGAGCTTGAGCTTGAGGGCGTCAATCAAGTTCCAGCACCACTTTGCCTTGAATGAGCTTCTTGTCTTTTGCCTCATGAGCCTCTTTTACTTGTGTTATGGGAAACGTTTTATCCACAGGTATCTTCATCTTCCCAGCTTCACATAGCTTTCTAATCTCAACTAAACCTTCTATGTCAGCCCTCATGAATGTCCATGAGTATTCTGTATCAAGAGGAAAGAGAGGATTTGGCTTCACATTTTTTACAAAGAAATTTCACATCACATTTGTCAGCATGGGTTGAAAGTTGAAACAAGGAGATAAACACTACCCATAGTTCTAACTCATGAAGGAACCAATATACAAAATAAAAATTATGATCAACATTAAATATTATGCACATAAATTATTAGTGAGAAAGATTGAGTGAGAGACTGCATGTATTAGCTAGGTTATGCCTAATCAGTTACTGATCTTAATTTATTAACTGAAAGTTTAGTTCTAAGACAACATGTAGTTGTCCAATACTGAAGGTTATTGCCGCTTGTCCAGTGCAGGCTTTTGCCTCAGAATAAAAGAGCATTGAGTATAATGAAATCAGTTGGTTCAGCTCCAGATTTTATCAATGCATTAGATTCTACTTCGAAACTTCTTTTTTCCCAAGGTGAGGTAGGGGTAGGAGGAAATTTCCTGTGACACTTTTTTAGGTTAGACACGGCATTATGTCAATTAGCAAAATAAATAATAAATTAATAATTTTTCTCCACCTTATTCACTGCTTCTTTGGCCTAAAATGGAGAAGAAAGAGGAGAGGCATAAAATATATATTATGCTTAGTAAAAAGACTATGTCAAATAGAATAGAGAATAACATATGGCATATTGACAATGTCTACCTATTCCATGAGTGTATCGGTATTGAATCTGTTTTCTAGATAAAACAGCTATAGCTGCAGGAAGCCCAAAAGTCAGTCCACACTTATCAGCCAATGATGCTGCCTCACCCTTCAAAGAAAGAGAAAAGCAGGTTTGAAGCACAGGTGTCACTTTCTATGAAAAACATCTAAGAGGTGTTTATGGCAATGAGCCAAGTAGACACCTGCAAGTATGATAAAGATGAAAAACGTGATTTTTATATCCTACCTGAAGAGTCATGTAGTGCCCCCCTCGTTTCAGAAAACTAATGCCCATCCGTTCAGTCTCCAGCACACCAATGGTGTCCAAAACAACATCAAACTTCCCCTTTATAGCCAATTCAACATCCTGTAAATCAACAATGAAGTTATTAAGACAGAAGTCTTTGCAAGATGCACTAGCATTAAGAAAGCAAAAGCTTAAAGATTAAATTATCTTAACATTTTGGTTTAGTTTTGATTTTAGGTTGACTGTAACATTCCATAAACTTACTGGATGACTATAATATACCATTCTTAGGTTTAGTAATCTGTTACTTCAATTAATTTCATTTTTTCAGTCCTAAAAGGAATTCTTCTAAATTTTGTATATCTGGGTCTGGGATTGTATTTGGGCTTGGGATTTATGTTAGTTAGGTCATATTGAGTCAAGTCAAATCCCAAGTTTCCCTTATGGGTTTGGTAGTATTGGAGAGTCTCAATCGCCATGGTATTAGGATTTATTAGTATTTCTTGAAAAGTTAAATTGAGATAAGGGCATAATTATTGTTGTTTTATGTAAATACAAATAAACGAGTAAAATGAAATAAATCAGCTTATTTAGATGATGAAACCCCAATTGTCTCTCTCATGTTCTCACTTGTCCCCATTTTTTTCATCATCTTCCTACTCACTATAATTTTAATTTTAAAAAGCAATTATACATTTTATCCATGTCCACACAGTAACAGTCAGTCATTTGTCACACTCATCAAAGGCCAGTTATCACCTCTTTCAACACCCGTTTGCTTTAGTTTCCTTTCTTGCATCTTATTTTCTGTTTTTGATAAATGAGTATGCTAAGTATCGTTATTTTACCTTTCACAAAATTTCATTTCAAAACAAAGGAACATGAATAGCATTGTCTGTCATAATGAAATATCTGAACTAATGTCTGGAAATATGATACAAAAGCAAATTCAATACCACCTCAGCAACATAATCAACAGCTTGTTCAGCACCAGCTGCTAACAATCGGTCAACGCTTTGGCTTCCACAAGTAGTTGTGACAGGGCAACCAGCAGCTACTGCAAGCTGAATTGCAGCAAACCCTACAGCTCCTCCACCTCCCACTACTAATATCCTTTGTCTGTTTGAGATAAGCTAAAGGATATAAGTGAGTGAAACAAGAGTGTTTTTTGCAAGCTGAACATTACAAAAGATGAAAGCTCTAAATGTACAGAAAACGTTATATAAGAGAAAAAAATTAATTTTCACTCTAATGGAAATCATAATCTCAACACAATATAAACATACCCCTCACTTATTCTAGCAGTACTTTTTAGAGCACGCCAAGCTGTCAGTGCAGCAAAAGGAATGGCACTTGCTTCCTACAAGATAAAAAAATAACAAAAAGCGTGTCCTTTAATGGTCCAAAGTAAATAAGGGAAACAAATCATGGTCAATTGTTTAATTATAAAACACTGATAATATGGTAACACATAATTACGAGAGTGATGGTAAAACCAATGAATTGGACATACCCAGGCAAAGACTATTGCTATATCTCTCACTTTAGCTCTCCAATGGATGTAAAAGAAATAAGCACAACTTTGGACAATATGCAGTTGAAGGACATTTGAGAAAGACTACTAGACTAGCATCATGTGCATAAGTTGAAAATGTTTTCCTACAGCAAACACAACAATCTATAAGAAGTTGCTTATCACATTGTAATCACCTCTCACCTAATTTGATCAGGAGAAGAAAGAAAAATAATAGATTCAATATGAAATGAGTGTATAGAGTAATTCAAGATATTGCACGATCTATAGTATAGTTTACCCAACCTTAGGCACACTTTGAAATGTAGCCTTCTAGCTGCTGAAGTACAGATCTTAAAACAATGATGTTTTTCCAAATACTGGTAGATACATAGGGAAAATTTAATTACTGTTAATCACAGTAAAATAAATCCCTCACTACTGCTGAACCTGTGCCCATATTGGCTACAACACAGCTCTATAGTTCAACATATTCCAACTTATGCACCAACTATTGGTTCTTCTTCTTCTTCAATCAATGAGTGCTTCATTCCCTCAGTGTATACAACCCCGAGACAATGGTGCAATAAAGGTAATATATACAATGGTTACACATACACACAAAAAGAGAGCAAGAGCTTTTACAGTGAGTCATTTGAAATACACTTTTATTGTCTGGTGCCATTCATCATAAACAGTGTTCTAACTGATCTTGACAACGGATTCATCAAATCAACAGGTTACAAACAGCTGGATGAAAAAAGTTAGTAAAAGAAAGGGATTTAATTCCTCTAAAGTTAGGGGTGTACTTTCAAAGAAGAAAGTGTATGAAGTAGAATTTAACAACTTCCTTGTTTGTAATACATGTGCATGTATTTTATCGCAAGTCGCAACCTTAATAGTTGATTTTTCAATAACTAACGATTATAACTCGCACTTTTTCCTGTAAAGAGCATCACTCACTTCGGAGTAATCATGTTCAAATGAAAGTTAGAAGTAAACTTTGGAAATGCTCCAGGGGATCAAAACAGAATTAGGAGGACTCCAAACATCAAATTCGACAGACCTAATCTTTGTCGATGACAATGCATGAAATCACAACCTTCCTAAAGGTCTTCATACCATATTGAAGGTGAGAAAATGATAGAAGGTGCAAGAAAGTGTAAGAAGACAGAGAGAAGGAAAAAGAAAATGAGAGATTCTGAGACTCAGAGTCAGATTGGAGGTTGTTATTACACTTAGTCTTCGGGTGAACACAAGTATTTATAGTGTTGTTGGTCACAACTCACACAGCTAGCTGATTCTATTATAACTGATCTGAGACAGTTAGTAACAGAACCTAAACTAACTAAAACAGATTCTGTTACAACTGAGCTGTAAGCTAACTTAAGCTAACTGTGTACTCACGTGAAGTACAGTAACGAATTGAAAAGAAAGATGCAAATAAAATTCAGAAATGCTCAAGTGATCAAAACAGAATTAAGAGGACTCCCACCATAAAATTCAAGACCTAGGGACGTTTGGAAGTGCTGCTTTTTTTTTTTTCTGAAACTTAATTGGACTTCTCTTTTAATATAAGCAATGTTTATGACCCATATATAAACTCTTCTCAACTTATTTTAGTAAGCTTATCAGATAAACTTATAGAAAAAAAATCAGTTTACTATATAAGTCATTAATTAAGCTATTTAACCAAACGCATCCCTAATAACTGTCAATGACAAATCATGAAATCACAAGCTTCCAAAAACACATACCACGTGAGAAAGTGAATCTGGTTTTGGAGTAACCTCCTCTTCGTCGAGAATTGCATAATCAGTATAAGTGCCCCTCACTGCAGTTGGATGCAATGCCCCAAAAACTTGTTGGCCCACGCTCACCGACCGCACCGAACCTCCAACCGCCGCCACCTCGCCGCTGACGTCACGGCCCAAAATGATAGGCAGAAGCGGCTCGAAAATGGAACGCCCATATCCGGAACGCATCTGAAAAGAGAAAACAGCGTTATTATAAAATTTCAAGAAACACAGAGACCCATTACGCTGCTCGAAGAAAAGAATCAATCTTTGTCAAGAATCTCACTCGGGTGTCCAAAGGGTTTACAGAAACGGCGCGAGCGTGGACAAGTACTTGGTCGGGTTTGAGAGGAGGAACTTGCACATTGGAGTGAAGCTCGAGCTTCTCAGGTCCACCGAAAGAGGGAAGGAGCACGGCTCTGCAGGTGGAGATATGGGATTTGAGATGGTAATTGGAAGCAGAGAGTGTGATTCTTCTCAATCCGCGATTGTTTGGAATTCGCATCTTGTCAATCAGTGTTAGGTTGAGTGAGTTTCAGAACATTGAGGTTGGAATTGGATGCGTTTGGGGTATTATTGAAGTTGAGGAGTGTGCAAGTGTGAGTGAGAGAGAGAGAAAGAGAGAAGGGGAACGTGTCTGTGTTTTGGTCCGCAGAGAAAGAAAGAGTGATGTGGTGGTTTCGCTGCTTTGCTTTTAGTTTTAAACGTTTGGTGTGTAATGGCGCCGCTGGTCGTGAGAAACTGTTAGGTATGTCTGTATGTCTAAATTATCAAATAAAATGAAATAAAATTAACATTTTATTGTCTTTTCCCAGGAAAAACGACTCATTTCATCTCATGAGAAATTTTAACAGTAAATTCTCTGATTTATTAGTTTTTTTAATAAACTTTTTACTATTATTGAATGAAGTTCTAATTTATTTTACTAATAACTAATAATTTAGCCAAAGTTCCTTATAATACTTGGTGGAATGATTCGGGAGTACAACTCATATTTCTAATACGATGCAGGGATTCCTTATGATTCGAACCACAAAGCCAAATGAAAAGTTTGTCTTTATGGTCAATAGAGTGAAGGTTCCGGTGGAAGCATTCGGGACTTATCGTTTAATCCTGACATCATTTAGATTTGATTGAAACTCTTTATGTACCTAGTATTTCTAGGAATTTAGTTCCTTTTATCTAAATTTGGTGTTAATGGATACTCTATTAAATTTGGTAATGGATGTTTCAGTTTGTATAAACATGATCATTTAATTGATAGTGGTATATTATGTGATGGATTATATAAGTTAAATCTTGATCATCTTTTTGTTGAAACACTTTTGACCTTGCATCATAATATTGGCACTAAACGTGGTTAGAGGAAGAACGTTATGCTTACTTGTGGCATAAACGTTTAGGACATGTTTCCAAGGAAAGATTACAAAGACTAGTGATGAAGAATGAAATCCTTCTGGATTTTGATTTCATTGATCTGGATGTATGTGTGTATTGTATTAAAGGTAAACAAACAAAAACGGTCATGACTCTTATTAGTTCTTGTTCTTAATTATGACTTATGATGTTATAAATGTATGATACATTTATTCTTGTTAATGCGCATTATGATTGATACTTTATTGAACTATGATGTTATATTTTGTCACATGAGCCAAGTGGGAGAATGTAAGAAATTAATGTCTCATGTGTATGACACATGTATGTGGTTTAATAAATTAAATAAAAGAATTATTATTCAATTATTTGAATGAAAGGATATGACTTTTGGGAAGGAATTGTTATGTTTTAATGAAAGGGTATATTGTTTGATGAAAACAATATATATAATTGAAGGACATGAATGGTCTCAATCTCTGCCTATTAAAGTTTGGCTCTTAAAATTACCATCAAGAATTGAAGAGCACATGAAAGAAAAGAAAATGAAAGAGATAGAAAAGATTCTTCTTACAATTCTATGAGATTCAAAGGCATCAATCTTATCATGGAAGTTGGTGTTTCTATCTAATCTTATATGTGAAAACCATAAATTCTAATCTCCTATTTGATTATTCAAATATCATGATTTGAAAATACAAAAACCCTAATATAATACTTTAAAATTGCAAATGTGAATTGTATTGATCTCTCTCCAAGACTAATATATCTAGGGTTTAACGTGACAAAACATTGTGATTATTATATACTAATGTGACATTTTTATATTTATGAATAAAGTAAATAGTCTTATGTCAATCTTTTTCATAGACAAATTCGGGATTTACTAAAGAATATAGTTGCGAAAATGTGGCCACAAAAGAAAATGTGGCCACAATTTAAGGGAACCACGAAAGTTGCATTTTCTGCAATCTCTCTCAAAATTTTTAATTTTCAGTGTTTAGATAAAACAAACTCATTCATGTACAAGCACTATGTGCACAAGATAATGCACGTACCGAGTCTCCTCAATAGGGATGACAATGTCTAACCGAGTTTGGGGATATTCGTGGGGATTACCCCATCTGGGGACTCGAGAGTGGGGAACTTTCCCCCGCAAGGATGGGGATAAAAAAACCCTGAAGCATATTTGGGGATGGGGTGGGGATCATTCCCCCCGTTCCGTGGGGTCTCTGCCCCACCCTAACACATAAAATAATTAATACACATGTACGATTGACAATTTCTCCTATAATTTTAGGTTTATTATATAACCTACCTCATTTAGAATTTTGTGTTTGGAGATTTTTCCGTTATAAGGATAGGGCTAAGTATGGAAAATTCTATCCTTACCTCATAAAATCCATAAATAATTAAAATAACCAAAATATACGTAATTATATGCATATATATAATTGACTTTTAATTTTTTCTTTAATAATTAACCTAGCTATAGGGATCTCCGTGGAGACCTGTGGGGATATGATGAATGGAGATAGGGGAAATATTGCCCCAAGGTGGAGAATGAGGGTGGGGTGAAGTAAATCAGAGAGTCACAAGAAGGGAGGTTGAATTGTGACCCTTGAAAACTTTTGGTTCAACCTGCAAGTACTTTGAACAACTTGTTGATCTCTGTTCAAGGAATGCCTTGGCTATAAGAAGTTCCTTCTAGAAGATAGTGGTTAGTGTATAATGCCAACTAAGTAGATTAAAACTATCTTCTTAAAGGCAAGCAAAATCATAGGGACTGATATCATCAAAATTTATTCTTCCATATAATGTATTTAATGTACTTATAACTCAGAATAAGGTTCAGAAGAATAATATAATGTTTATGCAGTTAGGCAGAAGCAAAACAATGAATTTGTCACTTTAAACCAATCTTCCGAAGGGTCAAATGATTTTGTATTTTAATAAAACTTTCCAGAGTAGTTATTTAACCAATAACTAATAAGATTATGTGAGGAAAACTGTCCAGAAGAATAGTATAAAGTTTCTGCAGTTGTGCAGAAGCAATACATTGAATCTGTCACTTTAAACCTATCTTCTGAAGGGTCAAATGAACTTGAAACTTTATGAAACTTTCCAGATCAGATATTTAAGTAGTAATCAATTAGAATATCAAGTTAGATTGAATTAAAATCATGTTTATAAAGATCTTATAGTTTGGACCCCAAGTTCAATGTTGAACAATGGACAAATTTCAAGAAATGTGCTTCTGAAGCACCAAACAGTTTCATAATTTAATGAAACTTTCCAGATCAGTATTTTAACTGATATGAATGTAATTTATGTGAAAATATTAGTTCAAAAATAGGTTTATCAAAATCTGGTAGTTTGAACCCCAAGTTCCAATGTTGAACAATGAACATCTTTCAAGAAATGTGCTTTTGGAGCAACAAACTGTTTCATAATGTAATGAAACTTTCCAGATTAGTATTTTATCTAATATGGATGTGATTCATATAAAAATATCAGTTTAAAAACAAGTTTATCAAAATATGGTTCATAGCTTGGTAAATGTTTAAAGTATGAACAATAACTAACCAAGCAATAGATGTATTTGCAGAAAATTAAAGAGAGAAAGGGTAAGATATATTGCACACATGATTTTTATACTGGTTCACCCTCATAATCCTTGGGCTACGTCCAGTACCTACACTTGTAGGATTTTCCACTAAATCAACCTTGATACAATGACTTCTTGGGTGCACCTCACCAGTAGTATTTTTGTGCAGCCTCTTCAGGCTCTTTTCCAAGTATTATTTTGCTGCCTCTTCAGGCTCTAAAACCAGTATTATTTGCTCAGCCTCTGCAGGCTCTACACCCTCTCAAACCAACACCAACTCTCTCTAGTTAGCTTGGGAGATTACAAACACTCTTCAACAAGAGATAGGTTTTTTACATATGGCTCACAAAACACTCATTGAGTGGATTAATCTTTACAAAACTGAGCCTAAACACACTCTCTAAGAATTATGCGCAGCAGCTCTGCATATTGGAGTGGTTGAAGGAGAACCTCACTCTAGAAGGGGATTTCTACATTATGACTCTTTGGATTTCTTCCCTTTGTTCTCCTTGATTTTGCCCAGCTGAATGGGGCTATATTTATAGAGTTATGGTGGTCAAACTAGCCGTTGGAAATGCTTGGAGAGGAAGACAAGTCCCCAGCTGGCCATCTAAGAGTTGTCACTTTCATGTGACAGCTTTTCTCTTTCTTCATCTTTGACTGGTCATATCTTCTGCAGACCTATCTTCTGCAGAATGCAATTCTAGTACTTTCCGTGGATCTTTCTTCTGTAAGCATATTGAGAGCATTCAATGGATGATCATGGATTATTTCAAGTGTATTTAACTTAAGCGCAGCCTCAGAAATGAATTTAGCAAGTTATGATGGATTCTGTATCTTCTGCAGAAAGTCTATCATTAGGTTTCTTCTGCAGAATTGTTTTCTTCCTTCTGCAACAAACTGCATCTTCTAGAAGTGTGCAGAAATTCTGTTTCTTCTGCAGAAGCAAACTGCATCTTCTAGAAGTGTGCAGAAAATTTGTTTCTTCTGCAAAAATTTTGTTTCTTCTGCAAAAGCAAACTGCATCTTCTGAAAGTGTGCAGAAATTCTGTTTCTTCTTCAAATATGCTTGTAAAGCTTCCAATCTTTTATCCTTGCTTTATTTGCATTGTGAGAGAAGTAATTATGCTTATGGAAGCTCCTTTTAGTGTTCTTCAACTTGAAATATTCAAGGATAATATCTTGAGGAGTGTGGGAACTTGTTCAATGCTTCTAGAGATACTTTGATCTTGTATGCAACCTCAAATAAGTATTTGATACTTCTGCAGAAACTGTAAGTTTTGCTTCTAATGACAAAACTGTGTTTCTAGTGATATTGATCTTCTCCAATTGCTTTGTTTGCATCAGCAACACTTGGAATGACTATGCTTGAATTACTTAAATGATCTTTCACATTCAGAAGGTGTCCAATATCATGAAAAGCTCCTTCTCATGCTTCTAGTGGTCTTGAATGATCCTTCCAAAGCTTCAACTTTGCTTCTGAAGCTTGATACAACTCAGTTTAATATTCCTGGGATCTTAGATGAATTGTTTTGACCTTCTTGAAGCTAAGAAGCTATTTCTTGAACTTGTTTCATCACTTTTGACATGAAAGCTCTATGTGACATGCTACTAGACACATATTCTGATGTTAAATGATGTTTATGATCTTTGCACCTTCTTTCTGTAACTTTTCCTGTATTATTTCTCAAGTGAAAACATTAGTACCAAAGTATTCAGAACACTTAGAATATTGTTGTGAAAGTTTGTTGTCATTAAAACATTTGCTCAAAGGGTCTTGGACCTTACATGGGGTGGGGGAGATAATTGAGAGGTGGGGGCGGGGATTGTGGACAGTGCCATCCCTACTCCTCAACAGCTTTGGAAAAACTAACCCCATGAACGTAAGAGAACCCAAATAACATCCCCTCGGTTATTTTCCCTCAGCCATATTGTTATGTTAGTGTTGAGATGTCCACGTGTACAAATAAATAGATGCGACAGTTATGAAGTTGTTGACAGTTAGGAAGTTGTTAGGGGAGAGTGTGTAGAGAACAATCTAATAAGGAAGCACCGTTAGTGCATTGTGTATTTTTCCCCCTTTGTGCATACTCTGAAACACAGTTTCATCACATAATATCACTGTGTTAAACTCAATCATCCTGCATCTGTTACCCCTTATAAGCTATGTAAGTTAAAAAAATCAGCTCAAATGAACCTGGAGCTAATATTTGGAAAATGAGATACATGAGTTTTCATTCTTCTACAGCTGAAAAGTCTACTGATAAAGGATTTCAGTATCTCTGTCATTCATGAAGCATACAAGTATGTAGTATGCATATGATCAATGCAGTGAATCCTACATATGCTTTAACACATGACACAGGAACATTGAGAAACTTCATTAAAAGGTGATAACATCATTACTTGTTTACTTTAGCGATGAGCTTTTTCTACCCAACAATAGTTGGAGAGAAAGTTCAAAATAGAATGAGAGTAAGTGAGCTACCATGCAAAAATATTGATCTTTATAGTAACTCTGTCAAAAACTTCTCTTTTAACTGAAGTTCTAATTCAGTTTAAGCAATACAATAACTATGGAAGCAGAGAACCCCTGACAAGAAATTTTTGAAGTATAAGGGGCAGCTAATGCTATGATTCAATTCCAGTGTGGTTGACAGTTGAAGCATCTTCATTCTTTTGCTTCTTTTTCTGCTTCCGTTTCCTTTGCTTCTGTTTTAACCGAAATTGATCTTTTATGCTCTTATCCCATTCTTTTCTATTTCTTTGGTAAAGCAGCATGGCAGCACGGGCATCTTCTACCTGAAACAACATGAGCGTGTTAGACTTCTGATCCACGTTTTACAGATTTAGCTGGGTTTTCAGCAAGCTGACACCAGAATTGCATGCAGGTTCACAGAGATGATAAAAAAAATAAAAATTCAAACTTATAAGAATAGAAACTTCATTTTCTTAAAGCTAGTGCAATTTTTAGCCTATACTGATGGTTATATTGGTCAAGTGATCACATAAAAGAAGAGGGTAGGGGAATAGGGGGGAGAATCAAAAAGCTAGATGGACTAACAGGGCAGTGCTCTCCTGTTTGGATCTTAACACCAAGATGTTCTGCGGCGAGATGCCGCAATGCTTTTCTGCTACTTGACCTGCTTAAACCCAACAGCAAGTTTATCAGAACATAATACGGTCACATTTGGCATATATAAAATACAAAGTGAAACAGCTAGAAGAAGCAGCAAGATGACAGTACTTCAAAAAGGGTTGGTACTCGGAGGTATCCCGTATATCCTTTTTGGGATGACTTAATAATAATGCCTGTAAAAGTACAGTCAAAGATTTACTCATCACAGACTGATAAGAAAAATATACAAGCAAATCAAAGAAAAGAAAGAGAATAACCAGTAAAATGCAGACCTTGAGATCATTCTGCAAGGCATGACCAACAAGGATCCTTCCTTTCATTATCTCTGCCACTTTCTTCTGAGCAGTCCAAAAGTCCTTCGCTACAAATTGTATCATCATGTTGAAAGACATATTTGGTAATCAGCATATGAATCATAATGCTAATTATAGAAATGGTCAGGAAAATTCCTGATCCTCATAGTAATATTAAGCATTTATAGCCGCTTTTAAGAACTAAGACATGCTAATAGCTGAACCCTTGGACCTCAACCACTAACATTAGTATAGACAATGACTCCTTCTCAACAGCTAATAAAATTAACCTATACATCATATATACACATTATGTTATATTGACCATAATGGAATATTTAATGTTATGACTGGAGCATTTTCCACATTCTAATTCCTACCAAATAGCTAGACCACAAGTCCACAACTAGTTAAGGGGTAATACAGGACAGCACTTGAAAGTTTTGTCCTTGGTACATGATTAGGAGCAAATAAAACACTGAAGACGTGCTTTGATAAAGCCACTGACTGAAGATCTTTGAAATCAGAGATAAAAAAAAAGGATCAAGAGATTCTTGATAATTGTCCAAACTTTATCAGTAAAAGTAAGATGACATCCACTAAAGTTGAAGTTCAAAGCTACTATTGTACAAAAGAGTCGATATGATAGTTTCCAACCTCTCCCCGCCCACCCCCAAATCTTTCAAAACTAGCAATATAAGAGGCTGAACATTCTCTTATACTCCATGAAGCATGCAGGAATTTCATAAAGTGTGAATGTAAGAAAATTTAGGGCCTATTTGGTTTGAAAAAATGTTTACTATTTTCATTTTTTGTTTTCACTAATAATTGCAAAAAATGTCATCTTGTTTTTACCTTGCCTGTTTTTAAATATTTGCACAGGTAATGGTGAATAGAAATGTTTAAAAACAAAAATCTCAGTGAAAACAAGACATCATTTTTGCAATTACCAATAAAAACAAAAAATGGAAATAGAAAATATTTCCTTAAACCAAACAGGCCCTTAACTTTAAACTACAACCAAGATTGATGTTTCTATAGGGTAAGTGAAGTTGGTATAATTCACTCTAAACAACATATCTCAACTTGACCATTAGATGTCAAACTACTTCGTAAACTTAAGTTTGGTAAAATTAAGTTTGAGATAATGAAGTTGTGTATGAGAATGATAAGAAAATGATTTTTGTTTGGATGATAATGAAAAATTACTTCTAACATGTAAATATAGTTATATTTTACAGGTCCTACACCCAATGTAATTCTTTTCAACGGAAAAAAAATTACTGCTCTCAAACGTATGTTTGGTCACCTGCAAACTTACTTTTTCTAAACGGAAAAAGCTAGCAAACACAATCACTTTTTTAACGTCATTTTGGAGTTCCCAACATATGTTTAGCCAATGAAAACTATAAAACAACCGGACCCTTCATGTTTTTGAAGTTTTTATGTTTTAATGCTTTCAACTATAATTTAAAATTGTAGAATGTAGAAAAAGAAGTATAATGCGAACCTTTTTTCAAATCCCGAGGTCTTATGCCACTAATTTTTGTGCGGAAGTCAACAACTCGCTCAATTGGCCGCACAAACTCATCATAAATAACATTTCCCCACTTATTAACCTGCCATCAACTGAACTAATATTAAAAACTAAATGACTTAACAATACAATTGGAGATGAAATGGATACACTAGCAATAATTGTAATAATTCTTTATGTCAAAAAATCCAGAAACCAATATT
The DNA here is from genome assembly GCA_026901365.1 of Sesbania bispinosa. Taxonomy (NCBI): domain Eukaryota; kingdom Viridiplantae; phylum Streptophyta; class Magnoliopsida; order Fabales; family Fabaceae; genus Sesbania; species Sesbania bispinosa. Next base: position 142,296 of record QLOH01000812.1, read on the forward strand.
TAGTCATTTAGTAATTTGGATTTATTATTAAATGTTAAATTAGAATTCTACGATTTATAATTAGGACCACATGGATCTTAAGTAAGGATTTCTTCTCTAGTAGAGTTCAGATTGATTTAACTTTACATATATATAGGATATTAGGATGTAACAATCTTAGGGCTCTCGATCTCAAGATTATTTTTTATGCAGGAAAATAGCTTAAAATAACTCAGACAAATTTAAAGTTATCAAACATGGGCTCTGTATCACATGGATAAATTTAATGTAGTATCATAGTTGTTGATAATGGGCTTTCCTAGGGCCAAATAATGCTTATCTAACACTTGCACTTAAACAATATGTTCATGTAAGGTGATAAAATACAAAAAATCAAGTTCTTATGGGCTCGTATGGGAGACAAGAAACTCAAAAGAAAAATCAGGTAAGAGCATAGATAAAAAACCTGAAAGGACTAGATTGGTTGGTTCAATTCAACTGGTAAACTGGTGGTGAACCAATTATGTTTATAATCTATTCAATCCAAAGAACCAGTTCCAGTTGATTTTAAAACTTATGAGAATCAGTCCAAAAACAAACGAAAACCAGTGGTGAAAAATTGGTTTGAAGTACTCGGTTTCTAATATTTATTTTTAATTTAACCTAAAGTATGTTTTAGCTAAATACAAGTCCAATGCCAATTTACAAAGACCCATATACATGGATTGTTATTATTCATTTTGTTATCATTGATATTTTTTATCTTACAAACCATATAATATGATCATTTTATGTTAGTTTAAAATTTGACTTAGCTTGATTTCTTAATATTTTATACTTGCGTAAAATATTACTCCCTCCGGTTCTTTTTATATGACACTTTTTACAAGTTTTTGTGGTCCTTTTTATAAGACACTTTCCAATTTCAAGACAACATTTATTACCATTTTCCTTATTTACCCTTATTAACTTTAATGTTTTTTCAACTATCAAATGGTAGTGGAATTAGTTAGTGATATTAAATAAGGGTAAAACTAGAAAGTTAAATTATTTTTTAAAACTCCAATAAAATTAACTAACTTTAACCACTTTTATTGGTATGTGTAATTCGGTTAAGTGTGCCTTATAAAAAAACCGGAGGGAGTATATAATATTAAAAATATATATTTAATTATCACTGGTAGGACCAAGGTTTAACCACAATTATACCAATGAGGCAATGAATCATGAATTAGTGCCTGTTCCCCAATTCAATGACTAGTCCAATTTTTAAAACATTGGGTAAAAGACAACCAATGACGATATATCTTTCAAACATATAATTTTTTTCCTTAGGTCTCCCATGAGGTTTCCATACACACTTGGTGACACTAATCCCCACTTAAGAGGCTGATGGTGCAGCCTGGCCATTCAAGTGGGATTTGAAACCCTGTACGGCAGGTAATGTCCTCCCACATGGAGCTCACATTGCCATCTAAGACACACCTCATGGTTAAATAATATAAGGCAGTGTTACTAACATGCATAGAAACAGAGTACAAAGGAATTCATCAATGCCTAGAAACTAACTCAGGAAAAAACAAGTTTCTAACATGCATAGACAATAGCAAGATGAAGAGGAACAAATTGATACCAGTGTTACTCTTCCAAGGGCACTTTGTTTCCTTGACCAACACCAACCATTTCACAATCCATGGCCACTGCATCTGTCAGACTGCCAAATGGTTAATAAGTTAAATGACTGAACTTTAAAACAGAGTACAAAGCACCATCATAACATCACATACCTAGATAAAATGAACAAATGCAATACAAGAACAAACAAGTTTCAGTTCTCAATGAGAATGGAGTTTTAAACAAATACAATGGCAGGGCAAATTCTTTGTGTAAAGATGCAGCTTAAATTCACAGATTTAGTTACTAACCACATACTCTCTTTCCAATGGGGGAAATGCATAGAACTAAATACCATTACCATGCATTCAAAAAGTACAATTTTAAGAGCAAACAGCCTCAATGTCAAAATCAAATTGCAAATGCAGTCAATTTCCAGCATCAAATAAATGTAAAACATTATAAGACAATCCACCTCCCCAAGTTACACTATCACATAAGCATCACTAAATTCACCTTGAATCGTCGTTTACAGGAATTAGAGGATTAATCTGACAATCATTGGACTCATCATCTGGCCTCTCTTTACGTTTCCCTGTCCAAACAAGGGGAGAATAAAAAAAAAAACTCCAAGCTGCATTATTTTCAAAGCCTCACATCTTATATCCACCACTCATTATATAAACCAAACAAGGCACAACAAGGAAAAAAAAATCAATTTTTTACCCAATATTGATGTTGGGGTGTTGTCTTCTTCTGATTTTTTGAAGGGCCTTGGAGCCTTGGAGGCATTCAGCTTCAGCTTCTGCACAAGGACATACACCAATAAATTGATGCAGAAACATAGGTGTGTCTCTATATATGGAGAATAAGCAAGAAGAAGAATAGAGGAGGCACCTGTTGGAGTTGAACCCAGTTGGGGTTGTGGTGGGTTTGGTTCGGTTTCTTCATGAGTTCGCCGTCAATATGTGCCTTTTGCGCGCTTCACAATCAGGGTTGCAGTGCTGCTGGATTTCAAGTTGAAAGAAAAAGAAGCATGGGCACGGAACGACGTCGTTGGTTTGTGTTAGAGAAGTGACAAAAAAAAGAAGCCTTAATTGCATTTTGGTCCCCCTATTATCATTAATCCGCGATTTTGGTATCCCTACTTTTTTTCTCGATTTTGATCCCCCTATTATTTCAAATTTGCGATTTTGGTCCCTCTAACACATGTATTTTGAAAATAGGGACCAAGATTTTGAACTAAATCGCGAATTGGGAATAATAGGGGGACAACCAATAAGTCTTCATCTAACTTAACAGTTTTTACTGACGTGAAACTCATTTGATGACATAATTGCTACTATAATTTTGATGACATAACAATAATAATTAATTTAAATATTTTATTATTAATATTTTTTAAATTATTTAGTCATTCGAGGAAAAAAGTGAGTAATATCATGTAAAAATTTCAAAATGAATAAATATAATTTAAAAACATTAATAATAAAAATTTAAATAAATATATTCTAATTACTATATAGTATCCTGATTATACATTATTCACGTGTCAAGTTCTTATCAATTTTTTCCCCGCTCAAAGACATCACTATCAGTGATGACACAACTCATGAGTCACATACTAAAGCAGCTTTTAGAGACATGAGTGGCCTTATGACTAGAGGAAGGATGATGAAGATATGGGAAAACTAGTGTCCTTTATTTTTAAGGACACTACCCTTCAGAAGGGCACTAGTAACCTTCTTATAGGACACATGGTCCTATGTTCCAACTTAGAATAAGATTTCTTATGTATTTTTATTTTAATTGTATTTTTCTCCTAATTTTCTAGAGTGGGGTGCTACTTTAGGGGTGTTTAAGTGGTTATGAGCTATTCCTACTACTTGGGTTAGGAGCCATGGGTTCAAGTACCCACTAAGATAGGAATTATTTTTCTTTTCTTTTCTTTCTTTCCTTGACCACCCACATGGGCTATATAAGGAGGTCTTCTCCTCTCTTTTAAGGTAATCATCATTTTTAATTTAGAGGCTTTGCTTCATTTTCTACCTTGTGAGGTTGAGAGGCTTGATGGTTATTGCTCAAACCATAGTGATTCTTATCCTGCTCCACGGGCTGGTAGCGAATCTGCACTCTAGGTTTATCTGCTGAAGGGGTTGCCTTCATTGTGGTGCCATTCCACTTCTCTTTTCCTTCCATTTTTCCACTTTAATTCTCTTATTTTTCTGCATTTTCTTACTGTTTTCCAGTTGCACATTCATGGTTCTAAGTGGTCTTTAACAACTCTTTTTGCTCAATTCTAGATCCACACCTTGTCTGCTATCAATCACTCTCATCTTGATTTTCTATTCTTTTTTATTTACTATGTAGAATCCTGATTACACACTCTCCACGTGTCAAGCTCTCATCAAAATTTTGCTTGCTCAAAAACATCACTATCACTCTCATCCTGATTACACTTTCTCCTTTTTTTCTTGTTTTTTCTTTCTCTGCACAAAACCCTCAAATGCCCTGTGAAAATTTTTCTACTCAAATCGGTTCTCTTCCTTTGAACATTACCTTTTCTCTTTATTTCAAATTTCTCATCCCTCTGAAAATTGTCTTTACTCTTTTCTTTATTTTTATTCTTGATCTTCTTCCTGTTAGAACCACAGGAAACACTAGAAGAGGGGGGTTGAATAGTGTTTTAAAACTTTATTGAGTAATTTTGGAAATCTTTGATTTAATATATCATTTAAAAGGAACAACGTTTAAAGACCAATCTTAAGATCAGAGTTTAAATGAAACATGCGGGAAATAAGAATGATAAGATTGATAATCTTTCAAAACGGTCTTAAGATTGTTTTAAATGAAAGTTTCTCAAAGTATCTTCTGAATATTATTACAAGGAGTATCTTTTAGAATGGTTTCTAAAATACTTCATCAGACTGAAGATCGTCTGAAGTTTAATTCTGGTTCTGAACTGAGTTCTTTAGAGACTCACTTCAGACACCTATTTCAGAACTTCTTCAAGATACATTCTCTGTAATATCTCAAATGATATGAAAGAGATTTGAGTTTTAATTATCTTTGAAAACTTGTTTAATTGAAATTGTTATGTTATGGTGATTATGAAAATACTTTTCAATCCCCAAAGTAAATGCAGAACTGAAAATAAAAGAGATTAAGGGAAAGGAGACTTAGGCACAAAATTTATCCTGGTTCACCCACATCACCGTGAGTTACATCCAGTCCCAGTGGCAAACCACCACTGGCTTTTCCACTATCTGAAACCACAGATACAAGTATTCTTCACAGTCTCTTCAGGCTAACTGAGTATTCCTCACGGCCTCTCCAGACCGACCAAGTATTCTTCACGGCCTCTCCAGACCAACCGAGTATTCTTAGGCACACATGGTCTATCGAGTATTCCTCACGGCCTCTCCAGACCAACCGAGTATTTCTTTGTTTTCAACTACCTCTCCAGGTAACCTATGCAGTAGTCTTTTCTTCCGAGCCTCTCCAAGCTCTAGACCAAGTGTACTTTCTTTCATCAAGCCTCTCCAGGCTCTCAGACACTTATTCAAGTGTAGAGTATTACTACTCAATCTAAGTTAGATGTTCGCTAGAACCTCTCAACTCAGATTCTTCTTGTACATAGAGATTACTGAGTACATACTCAGGATACAGTCATTACAAACTAAATACAAGGATAGACAGTGATACAAGTTTTGAATTAAATACAATCCCTGTCTTTTCTATGAGGAATACATCCTCTGAGAGTAGGCTAACTAAGATAAGAAATTAAGCTCCAGCCTTTTCCTCTAACCATTGGTTTCCATGGGTTACATTCTCACCCGTATCATTGGAATACCAAGGTATCTTCAAAGCTTCAAACCGTACCCAGTTTGATAGTCATTTGCTCAACATGGTTGTCTTCAGACCAACAACCAACCTAATTGATCAAACAGATCAACTAAACAACATGACTAACTGACCCAGTAGCCTGATTGATTCGAGAACCAACTCTCTAATCAAACTTTGTTGACATATTGATGATCCACTTTAGCTCAAGTCAACTCTTATTAACCATTTGGCACTCAGCCTAGTTAAATCTATTTGGTTGGGCAGTTAATCTAACTCCCACCACTTGTTGGGCAATCATGCCAACTTGGTTGTGTTAACAATAACAACAACTGGTTGGACCGACCAACTTGATTGATCCCTTCGATCAACATCTTCAAATTCTTTCTTAAGGCTATTTATATGTTCTTCTTGAATATAGCCGTTGAAGATGATTCATAATACCGTTGTGCTGATGAGGATGTGGCTCATATAGCCGTTGTGTAATAGCTTATCAAACGGTTGCTTCTCCTTAAGCGAATAGGTGTACAGACGATCCCGTTCTGACACTTGTTATGTGCTTCTTTGTGATAGATGTTTCTTGATATTAATCTGCGTATTCTCTCTCTTGAATTTCTTCTACTTTCTCCAGCTTTCTCCAGCTTTCTTTTGGATTGTATAAATGAGGAAATATCCGTTGAAATACTATCGTTTAGAGATAGCATTGAATCCTCCTTAATCCATTGTGAGACACGCTTCTAAGGGCCTTGACATGTCTGACATAGTACAACGTAGGTGCTGCTACAAAGCTGCCACCGTTGTTGCTGCGAATGCTGTGTTGCAGAAATTTCCTCAGTGGTGTATGAAATTCAAAAGCACCAGGAAAGGTCTCTGTGTTCATTTCCATAAATATGTTTGAGAAGGAAACGTGTAGCAGAGAATGACTTTTCTCAGCAATCTTCAGAGAGTGAAAGGTCTTCATAGTCTTCAGCGAGTTAGTGCCACGTCGGATTTCAGAAGGCCTCAATATTTCAAATGGATTGAGACTTCAGACAGATTGAAACTTCAAACAGCTTCAACACTTCAGACGGGTTGATGCTTCAGACAGCTTTAATACTTCAGACGGGTTGCGTTCTTCAGATGACTTCAACACTTCGGACTGGTTGAAACTTCAAAAGGCTTCTTCCTTATGATAAGAGGATTGTAGCTTCATCCTTCTTTGTATCTTCTTCTTCTTCTTGTATCTTCTTCTTCTGAGATAAAGATGTTGAATTGTATGTATTTTATTCAACCATCTTTCTTGCTTGCTTTTGTTTAGTCTTCTAACCCATTCTGGATAGCAGCAAGTGTAGATGCAGTAGGTCTGCGCACGCAAGTCCTTTTGTTGCAAGTGCAGCAGGCGTTGCAGAAAGTCTTTGCAGTATTTCCTTATTTGTGCAAGACTTTGATCGAGGTAGAAAAGCATGTCTAGCTTTATCTATTGAGATGAGTGTACTCCATTTGATGAAGTGTGATTTACGCTTTGCAACGTCTCTAAGAGATCATTTCTTGATTCTGACATCTTCATCTTTCAGTCTCAAGACTGCTTTAGATCATCTTCATTTCTTCAGATAATAGCTGCACTTCAGATAGGTGCATCTTTGAATCTTCACTTCTTCGTGTCTTTAAATTCTTCAAGTCTTCAAATAATCTTCGATTCTTCAGATAGTCTTCGAGTCTTCAACTTGGTTATAGATTCCTCTTCTTAGGATTCTGCATTTTGTTCTTCTGATCCTGATCTTCTGAATGTGATTCTGATTATCTTCTTCTTCAGATAATTATTCTGACCTGAAACACAATCAACAAACCAATACCTTTCTCAGTAGAATCTGTTTACATAATATTATACAATTCTTATATAAACTCATTTGTCCTTAATCATTAATATAATCTTATTTGTTAATTATTAATATAATCTTATTTGTTAATCATTAAAACTTAAGGATGCTAAGTCTTATAATCATGTTTAAATACTTAAACTGATTTATAGACTTCACAATCTCCCCCTTTTTAATGATGACAATTAAATTATATATTACTGACAAAATGTGTATAAAAAGAAACGATAGATAATAAGATAATTAATTTTATTACTCTCCCTATCTATATTACTCCCCCTGAGACAGACATTGATTCTTTTAGATATCTTCTGAAACAATTAAGTCTTTAATTAATCAGTTCCAATTGTTAAATCTTTATTAACCAACTGTTACAAGTTTATTGTTCATATTTTAAACTTTTACTTGTTAAGATTTCAGATACCTATTGTTATTAGAAAATTAAAATCGTTTCTATGCCAATTGTTGGTTAAGGCTTTTAGATATCTTTTCTATACCAATTGTTAAATTATTATTATTAAATATTTTAGATACCGATTGTTATTCTGATTGTTATTATAACTTTTAGTTTGTTATCCTTTGAGCTTCCTTACTGAATTTTATATTTCTTTCCTATTTATTTCTGCTTCCTATATATTCCCCTTTTAGTTACATTCTTTTTTTTTTAGCATTTTGTTAGTTTATATTTCTCCTTCTTTTGTCATTGATTAAAAAGGTTTGGTGATTACTCCCTCTTTTGTTAATTAACTTTCCTCTGTATCTTGCATTAAACAGAATAAGGTTTAAGACTACTAGTTTTATAGACTGTTATAAACCGAAAAAGTACTATCCAAAAAGAAGATTTTATTAGATTAAAATGTTACAATTTCTCAGATACAGGTTTGAAGAGAAACAAAACACAAAAGAAAAAGGAAAACATTTTCTAAAAACATTTTATATGAACAAAAGCAGGTTTTCACAGAAAGGAAGGGAGGATACATTTCAAAAACAAAATACATCCATCCATTCCTTCCTTCTTCTTATTCCTATGGAGGCCTTAGGCATAGCCTCAGAGACTTCATCTCTCCAAAGCTTCACCACTCCTTCTGCTGCAGAGCTTCAGGAGTTGCCTTAGATCCCCAGACTTCATCCCTAACCGTGCTTTGCTGCACGCATTTTCCTTCTGACACCAGACACAAGGGAGGTACATCATTTAGGACAGTGGTGCGACCATCAGCAGCAACCACTAACATCAGGACCACTTTAGAAGTGATTCCCTTTATTAGGTTTGCTTTTCTGGGATCTCCCAGTGGTCTTCCAATGCCCTGAGGATGTAACAAGATCACCATGGTCCAAGTGAAGAGAAATGGGTTTTCCGAAGAAACCTTTTCCTTACTTTTCATTCCAAACATTATCATCCAAGATGATTTGATCTTTGCTCCAACATGTTCCAGAGATCCTTCTTTTATTTTCCTTTGCTTCTTCATTGTCCTTCAGAGAGCAACACACTCAGATCATTTAGACAAAGCTATGGAAGAGCTTTGAGGATGTGAGTTTGTGTAGAGAGCTCTTGTGAATTTATAGGACTTGAAGCAAGGGTAAAATAGAGAAGTAAGGAAAATGAATCCATTGGATTGTTGTTTACGAGATGTCCATAGGCTCAGATAGCTTTGATGATGACGTTTTCAGACTTTGGGAGTCTCAAAACGTACATTATTGATTGGTCATGGATGAAGTACCATAGGAAAGAGAGTCATTAGCATAGATAGAGTAAGTTTTGGGAAAATGTTTTTTTTTAAAAAAAAAATTCAGAGAAGGCAGATATATAGAAACAATTTTTGAAAAACATATTTGAAATACTTTTCGAAAAGAGAGAAGATAAAATGTTTGAAAAAGAATTAGGGTTTATAAAATCAAGTATCTGAGATATTGTTAAGGTTTGATTATCTTAGGTTTTTACTTATTAAAGAATTAAAGGTTTGTTATCAGTTTTTAAGGGTTTTACTAAAAGACAATTTTCACAGATATTTAAGTTTTAAGATGAAGTGATGTTACCGAAGATCTGGTTATTGTTCACTGGATGAATCGGTGTTATCTGACATTGCTTCTTGCCTTGAAGACTTTTTCTCCATCTGAGGTCGCTTGATTTCTGCACGTCCTACTTTTGTCTTTTGTCTTTTCTGCTTCCGAGAATCTTTGAACAATCATCTTAACCTTTCCTTAAGAAATTGAGATAGACTTTAATGGCTTAAATATCAGTCACCTTAGCATTCTTGACCCACAATTTCAGCAAGTCCATAAGACTTCCTGAACAGGTTCAGAGAATAGGGATGTTACTAAGTCATGATTATCTTCTCAAGATTTGAGTTAGGCTTGATGTATAGAGTGTTAATCATCTGATCATTGTTTAACCCATACTTTCAGAGAGTTCATTTTGAACTGTCTAAAAAGGTTCAGACAATGAAGATGTTATCATACTACACATAATTTTAAATGATGTTATCTTCACTTTTTCTTCTGTTGGTTTTCTTGAGGTTATCTTCAAAAACTTGTTTTTCTGAAACATTCAAAAGCAAATACCTTTCAGTAGCACCTGATAAAGTTTGATAAGTATTTTAATTTACATATATCATTTTATCAAATTTAGAAATTATCTTATTAAGATGGTTAATTTTAATTCTCTTATTAATTTTATCTTTGCGAAATCAATTTGTTAATTTGTTAGAGATAGAATTGAGTTAATGATATAACTAAACATGCACAGATATAAACACATAGAAATTAATCAGGAAAACTTAAGAATCATTAATTTTATAAAGGACATAGATACAAAGACTCAGAAACAGAACACAAGTGTATCATTGATCACTAGGTTGGTTTTCATTTTTACTGGCTTCACTATTCTTCATTTCAGCCTTAAGCTTTTGGAGCTCTCTCTTTGCAGTTTTTAATTTCTTTCCAAGCCTATCCACCTTATCACTTCTCCTCTTCACATTGTATGCACCAGACGTCATTCCTTTCCTTTTATGAGACTTCAAGTGGGTATCTTTAGTTCCTTCTTCAAAGAGAGGATGAATGTCCACTTGATTCTCAGGAGCTTCTTTTCTTTCTATTAGAGTCCAGTTTAATTCAGCGTATGCATCCGGAGTGAAGAAGTCAGGAGACGGTTGATCAAAGAGACTTTCCATAGAAAATCCCTTGTGCAACAAATTTTTCATGATTAAGGTATTGTGAAGATAGAGATTCTCATTTCCCATCTCATCTCTGAACATCATCTGATACAACAACACCCATGGGAGATTTATTTTCTTCTTTGACAGCAAGAGTCCCAATACAAACCTCTCCATCATGCTTATAACCAAATTGTTTCTTCCCCTAGGGAGAATACAACAGTTTAGTATAGCAAGGAGGGTTTTGGGTATGCTCAGAAGTTGAGAAGGTCTGAAAGGGGAAAATCTTCTTCTTCCAAAAAGATGTTGGTCAAGAACAAATGTTCCACGATGTAACGATTCCCATTTTTGGAAGTATTGTTCCCCTCTGTCAGGAACACCTATAACTTTAGCAATAAGTTTGGTGTCCATAAACAGTGATCTTCCCATTACCTTCGTTTCAATCCCAGTTCTGTTGGGTTCAGATATGATCTTGATATTGTCCCAAAACTCCATTACACTTTTCTTATGCCAGGAGGAGGAAATGTTGTTGAAGTATGGAATCCATCCAACATCAAAATACTCAGAAATCTTGTAATCTGCCTCATCAAATTTTGAGAGATTTACCATCCTACATGGGATGATTCTCTCATTAAAAACTGAGAGAGTAGGGTTACTTGATAATACTGAAGTATTTGCCATGAGTACTATGGAACAATTGATCTTTCTGAGATGAGAATGCTTTGGCCTTTTTGGAGAAAGGATTTGAATGGAGTGTGATTTCCATGTTGAACATCCAATCCTTTTATATAAGCAAGAGAGCGTGCTTCAATTTATGAGGAGAGCGGTTACAAGCCCTGAGCAGTTATGGAGAGGTGTGCATCGTGCCAGTTATGAGAAACCGGTTGATGATTCAATGATTCAAATCGTGTCGTTTCACATACCTTAAATAAAGCAAATAATACCTATGACTCTTCATTTACTTAAATAAATGTACACATATATTCATACATATGATACAGAAAATAATCCATAAATATACGCGACCATTCAACTTTAATCAGATGATGAAGACATTCAACTAGTATATACACAAAACGGATTAGACAATATACATATAAAACACATAGCATGCAATAGTTTATTTTCACATAATTAAAATAAATATATATTTAAGAATTAATGAGTTCAAACAAACAGATCATGAAGCGCATTTTTATACTATAAACAATTTCAATAAAACAAATCATGCAACAGATAGTTAACTGTACTTGAATTTAAAATTTAAATTTAGATAGGAAAGGTGTTACCAGTTTGTGATCTAGAGATAGATACACTTTCCTTTTCCAGTTACGTCCTGTGCTTTAGTTCTATGAATAATGAGTTTTGGAAAATGATTTTCCTATTCTCATTATCATTCTTCAGAGTTGCTTCAGCTTGGTGAGATTTCCATCTTCTGAGGATCTACTCCTTCTGCATTTGTTAGATGCTCAACCCGAAGGTGAGCTCTGATACCAATTGTTAGAACCACATGAAACACTAGAAGGGGGGGTTGAATAGTGTTTTAAAACTTTATTGAGTAATTTTGGAAATCTTTGATTTAATATATCATTTAAAAGGAACAACGTTTAAAGACCAATCTTAAGATCATAGTTTAAATGAAACATGCGGAAAATAAGAATGATAAGATTGATAATCTTTCAAAACGGTCTTAAGATTGTTTTAAATGAAAGTTTCTCAAAGTATCTTCTGAATATTATTACAAGGAGTATCTTTTAGAATGGTTTCTAAAATACTTCATCAGACTGAAGATCGTCTGAAGTTTAATTCTGGTTCTGAACTGAGTTCTTTAGAGACTCACTTCAGACACCTATTTCAGAACTTCTTCAAGATACATTCTCTGTAATATCTCAAATGATATGAAAGAGATTTGAGTTTTAATTATCTTTGAAAACTTGTTTAATTGAAATTGTTATGTTATGGTGATTATGAAAATACTTTTCAATCCCCAAAGTAAATGCAGAACTGAAAATAAAAGAGATTAAGGGAAAGGAGACTTAGGCACAAAATTTATCCTGGTTCACCCACATCACCGTGAGTTACATCCAGTCCCAGTGGCAAACCACCACTGGCTTTTCCACTATCTGAAACCACAGATACAAGTATTCTTCACAGTCTCTTCAGGCTAACTGAGTATTCCTCACGGCCTCTCCAGACCGACCAAGTATTCTTCACGGCCTCTCCAGACCAACCGAGTATTCTTAGGCACACATGGTCTATCGAGTATTCCTCACGGCCTCTCCAGACCAACCGAGTATTTCTTTGTTTTCAACTACCTCTCCAGGTAACCTATGCAGTAGTCTTTTCTTCCGAGCCTCTCCAAGCTCTAGACCAAGTGTACTTTCTTTCACCAAGCCTCTCCAGGCTCTCAGACACTTATTCAAGTGTAGAGTATTACTACTCAATCTAAGTTAGATGTTCGCTAGAACCTCTCAACTCAGATTCTTCTTGTACATAGAGATTACTGAGTACATACTCAGGATACAGTCATTACAAACTAAATACAAGGATAGATAGTGATACAAGTTTTGAATTAAATACAATCCCTGTCTTTTCTATGAGGAATACATCCTCTGAGAGCAGGCTAACTAAGATAAGAAATTAAGCTCCAGCCTTATCCTCTAACCATTGGTTTCCATGGGTTACATTCTCACCCGTATCATTGGAATACCAAGCTATCTTCAAAGCTTCAAACCGTACCCAGTTTGATAGTCATTTACTCAGCATGGTTGTCTTCAGACCAACAACCAACTTAATTGATCAAACAGATCAACTAAACAACATGACTAACTGACCCAGTAGCCTGATTGATTCGAGAACCAACTCTATGATCAAACTTTGTTGACATATTGATGATCCACTTTAGCTCAAGTCAACTCTTGTTAACCATTTGGCACTCAGCCTAGTTAACTCTATTTGGTTGGGTAGTTAATCTAACTCCCACCACTTGTTGGGCAATCATGCCAACTTGGTTGTGTTAACAATAACAACAACTGGTTGGACCGACCAACTTGATTGATCCCTTCGATCAACATCTTCAAATTCTTTCTTAAGGCTATTTATATGTTCTTCTTGAATATAGCCGTTGAAGATGATTCATAATACCGTTGAGCTGATCATGATGTGGCTCATATAGCCGTTGTGTAATAGCTTCTCAAACGGTTGCTTCTCCTTAAGCGAATAGGTGTACAGACGATCCCGTTCTGACACTTGTTATGTGCTTCTTTGTGATAGATGTTTCTTGATATTAAATTGCGTATTCTCTCTCTTGAATTTCTTCTGCTTTCTCCAGCTTTCTCCAGCTTTCTTTTGGATTGTATAAATGAGGAAATATCCGTTGAAATACTATCGTTTAGAGATAGCATTGAATCCTCCTTAATCCATTGTGAGACACGCTTCTAAGGGCCTTGACATGTCTGACATAGTACAACGTAGGTGCTGCTACAAAGCTGCCACCGTTGTTGCTGCGAATGCTGTGTTGCAGAAATTTCCTCAGTGGTGTATGAAATTCAAAAGCACCAGGAAAGGTCTCTGTGTTCATTTCCATAAATATGTTTGAGAAGGAAACGTGTAGCAGAGAATGACTTTTCTCAGCAATCTTCAGAGAGTGAAAGGTCTTCATAGTCTTCAGCAAGTTAGTGCCACGTCGGATTTCAGAAGGCCTCAATATTTCAGATGGATTGAGACTTCAGACAGATTGAAACTTCAGACAGCTTCAACACTTCAGACGGGTTGATGCTTCAGACAACTTTAATACTTCAGACGGGTTGCGTTCTTCAGATGACTTCAACACTTCGGACTGGTTGAAACTTCAGAAGGCTTCTTCCTTATGATAAGAGGATTGTAGCTTCATCCTTCTTTGTATCTTCTTCTTCTTCTTCTTCTTGTATCTTCTTCTTCTTCTTCTTCTTGTATCATCTTCTTTTTCTTCTTGTATCTTCTTCTTCTGAGATAAAGATGTTGAATTGTATGTATTTTATTCAACCATCTTTCTTGCTTGCTTTTGTTTAGTCTTCTAACCCATTCTGGACAGCAGCAGGTGTAGATGCAGTAGGTCTGCGCACACAAGTCCTTTTGTTGCAGGTGCAGCAGGCTTTGCAGAAAGTCTTTGCAGTATTTCCTTATTTGTGCAAGACTTTGATCGAGGTAGAAAAGCATGTCTAGCTTTATCTACTGAGATGAGTGTACTCCATTTGATGAAGTGTGCTTTACGCTTTGCAACGTCTCTAAGATATCATTTCTTAATTCTGACATCTTCATCTTTCAGTCTCAAGACTGCTTTAGATCGTCTTCATTTCTTCAGATAATAGCTGTACTTCTGATAGGTGCATCTTTGAATCTTCACTTCTTCGAGTCTTTAAATTCTTCAAGTCTTCAAATAATCTTCGATTCTTCAAATAGTCTTCGAGTCTTCAACTTGGTTATAGATTCCTCTTCTTAGGATTCTGCATTTTGTTCTTCTGATCCTGATCTTCTGAATGTGATTCTGATTATCTTCTTCTTCAGATAATTATTCTGACCTGAAACACAATCAACAAACCAATACTTTTCTCAGTAGAATCTGTTTACATAATATTATACAATTCTTATATAAACTCATTTGTCCTTAATCATTAATATAATCTTATTTGTTAATTATTAATATAATCTTATTTGTTAATCATTAAAACTTAAGGATGCTAAGTCTTATAATCATGTTTAAATACTTAAACTGATTTATAGACTTCACACTTCCCTTTTTTTTAACCGGACCATCTTTTTTTCCCTGTAAGCAAGAAGGAAAGAATTCATTTCCTTTTTTACCCCCTGTGAGTTTTTCACTCTTTCACAAACTCTATCAAGGAGCAGGGATTTAGAAAATAAGAAAGAAAGGTTCAAAATGGTAGTCTCTACCTCTAATAAGGGCCAAATCATATGCTACGTGTGTGAACACCCTATTTTAACCAGGTTTATTTAATTGTTTTAAAAAAATAGGTTGAAAGAAGTTGTGTATAAAATTCCAATCAATCCATATTTGTCCACGTATGCACACTCTTTATAGCTTAAATATTCCTTTTTTACTAGTAAAAAAAATAAAAAACAATAAAATATATAAAAATGTAAAAAAAACAAGTAAAAGAAAAATAAAAAACAAACAAAAAAATTAAAAAATGGAGTGTGCTTTTTCAGACAAATAATAGCACATGTTGAGTTGTCGGAAGCATAATTAAAACACATAATTGATGAGAAATCAAAGTGGAAATTTAATTGGCAAGGGGGTTTCATAGGGATAAGATATTTGTGGTGGGAAGTGTTAAGTCTCAAGACTTGAGTATCCCTTCACTTAGATTTGATGATAATAAACTTAAATAAACAGTAGGAAATTGCGCCAACGGAACTTAATATGTTTGTTGTTATTTCAGACCCATCTGAAGTTGGATGCAGTTTAAAGCATCAATTGATCTAAAGTGGGAAAGCATCTGAAGTGTCAACCCATCTGAAGTTTGTGCATATGATTTCTTGAAGGAATCTAAAGTTGTTAGCGTCTGAAGAGCTGAAGTTCTCTGAGGAACTTCTGTCTGAAGACCACTTATCAGAACTCAAGGATGAATGACGTGGCAAAAATATTCTGCGACATTATGTTATTCCTGTATATTTTTCAAATGTGAGGACGTGTCTTTGTATGTATGTCAAAGGTGAAGACGGCGCTTGCACCCAGTGTACGTTTGTCAAATTTATTCCTAACAGATTCAAATGATTTCACAATCATTCCCTCCTCTAACGGATAAATTCAAAATCAGCCTAACCCATGCCTATAAATAGCTGAAGACCTTCAAGGGTCAAAGTTAGAAGAACCCAAGAGAAACTACGCGCAACAGAAGAAAATCGCTGTAAATTTCTTACTAGAAATCAATCTCTAATAATTTCGTTGTACTCAAAATTTCATACTCAGTGTTTTACACAAATTCTTGTACAATTCATTGATCAAGGACTTTGCTAAAGTTCAAATTCATTTCTTTATTTGTAAACACTCGGATGGCATGATGCTAGAGGAAGCAACCGGAGTTCAGAGAGGTTGTACTAGTAATACCGGGGCTTGTGCGCATGAAGGCCCAAGCCAGGAGAGTTGACTTTTATTAAGTCAACATTGACCACACTCTTCGTCAACACTTATTTTCCCATTATTTTAATTGTATTTTAAATTCCCTAAAATAGAGTTTCTACTAGTCATCTATACTGTAGTTTGATAGGAATTACCAATGTTTTTAATTTTGATTGTAATTTTCCCTCTTACTCTCATATTGGGGTTCTAAATTGTATGGGTTTAGTGGCTAAGACGATATTTAGCTATTAGGCATAGGAGACATAGGTTCAAATCCCATTAGGAATAGAATTTAATCTTCCTTTATTTTTCTTTTGAGTTGGTCGCCCTTTCTTGGCTATATAAGGGGAGCCTCTCATTCTTGTAACACTTAATCTTCATTTCTAATAGAAAGCTTTTGCTTTGAATTCTCTCTTGTGAGTTGACAGGCTTGATGGTTCTTGCTTAATCCATAGATCCTAAAGAAAATTCAGGGATGTTACAGTTTTCCTGATGTGGTTTATGACATCATGTCCCTTCAGTCCACATCTTTTACAAGTAACATTTGATTTAGATAAAGAGGGTCTTGAAGACTATGATGACTTCTTTTCCACATATTTTAAGCCAATTTCCTTTTTTGACCTTCTTTAAACACTTAATAATTTATTTGATTTTGTGTCCTTGAATGAAATTGGCTAAGTCTTTAGTGAGTTCATCAACCTTCATTTGATGTTTTTAAATTTTAGATGAATATGACTAATTGTTGTTGACTTCAGACTAAAGTTTTATGATAAGAAGAACATTTTCCTCCTCTAGTCCATCATTCTCAACACTATTTAGCTTGTATAGAATTCGGACCTTAGTAATTAAAGGGTAAATCTAACTATATCAACTTATTATTTCTTAGTGAAGTTATTGGAATGATTGACTCTTGTTCACTACAATTTGGTTTCAATATATATGGTGTGGTTAGGAGATGTTATAACCCAAGAATGGTTGGTGTTACAAGGATAAAATGAGGATTTAGGCCTTATTTAAACCATGAGAATGATGGACATCCTACGACACCCTATGTATCGCACCCTTTAGGGCATCCCGGGTAGAGAATGTAAAACCATATGGAGATGAGTGAGGGGAGTAAGAGAAATCATTGAGGTCTGGAATTGGTCTAAGAGAATTATTTATTTAGTTTAGATGAATAAAAGAGTGTAGAATAAAATGCCTAACGAGCAATAAAACATACTCACGTCGAGATGTCTAAAGTTAGGGGTAATGACTGGATCTTTTTGCGGAAAGTCCGCGGTTTAGGAAAGTTAGGAATTAGTGGAAACTTAATGATAGCAACTAATTTCTCGGATCTAGAAATTGAAGTAAGGAGCCAAAATGTGAGTTAGAAATCGGCCAATATGATGAAAATGTGCAGCAAAGTCAACGCTCAAATGTAAAGGAAAATGAAGAAGAAATGATAAGAATGGGAGGATATTGGGAGAGGGATGATCGCCACTGCAGCGGGCAACTCCTACGACATATAAGATCGGTGCAAGATGCCACCAATTCGGGAGAATTAGATAAGTCTCAGATGGTTTGAGCAAGAACCACCAAACCTTCTCTACTCACACAAGTTGAGGAGGAAATTTAACATAATGTCATTACTCTCAAAATCAAGTTATAATACATGAAGTTGAACCCCCTATTTAAAGATAGAGGTGGGCATCCAAATGGGAAGGAAAAATGAGAAAGTGAGGAAAAATAAAAGATGACTAAAAACTATTCCTAATTGGGTGTTGAACCCATGTCCTAAAGCTAATGTAGCTGAAGTAGCTACTAGCGACAAAACCTACTTAAAATTATCTCCCAAATCAAGAGTAGGAATTAGGAAAATTACAAATAAGTCCTAATACAAGTAAATCCTAATTAATTCCTAATTAAGATGGAGTCTTCATATTGACTTGGTCAAGTTGGTCAAGGTTGACCAAAGCTTGGTTTAGCTCCAAGCACCCCTAGTCAGGCTCAAGCTATCCTCCAGCTCAACAAATCTCTGCTCCACTGGCAGTTGCCTCCATTCCCTCCCCCTTAAAGCTTCATTTAGGTGAGTATGGCACACACACTCACCCCCATTTTTATGAGAAATCCCCAATAATCCCTATTCTTCTATTTCTTCTTCTTTTGACTTGTGTTTTGATTGGCTGAATGTATTTTCTCTATCTATGCCCATTTGCATGGTTGTAATTGCCTAGGAGCATGAGCTAGGGTTTGTCTTAGGGCTTTTCCCAAATCCATGTTTATGTCACAAGCACTTATGATTCAAGTTACATGAGCTATGGGAAGGATGAAAGATTTGGGTTTCGGCCCCCAGTTACTATTTGGGTTTCGACCCGAGTTAAAACATGAGTTTTGGCCCCCCAAAAATGATGGATATTAGTCCTAGTAACGTGATAAGATCCCTTCTGCTTGGAAAAATGCAGGTCATGCGCATTTATGCATTATCATGAATTGTGATTTAGCTTGTTTATGCATGATATGGTGATGTATTTATTACATCTCATCTACTTGAATCTCCTACACTGCATGCATAATTATGCTAACTGAGACAGTAGTCTCACCACACGTTTGTGGTTTCATCATGTGAAGTCTATAAATCAGTTTGAGTATTCAAACTTCACTCAAAGACTTAACATCCTTAGGTTTTAATGATTAACAAATAAGATTATATAAGAACATAATATTAATAAATAAGATATTATAAGAACTTAACAAATAAGATTATAAGATTATGTAAACAGGTTCTACTGAGAAAGGTATTGGTTTGTTAATTGTGTTTCAGGTTGGAATACGCATTAAAAGAAGAAGATCAGAATAGAAGAAGAAGAAGAATAGAATCAAAATCAGAATATCAGGATCAGAAGAACAAATGCAGAATCTAAAAAGAAGATATCTACAAAACAAAGCCGACTATCTGAAGACATGAAGACATGAAGACTACATAAAAACTATCTGAAGACATGAAGTTATGAAGACTACATGAAGACTATCTGAAGACATGAAGACCGTCTGAAGAATATATGTATAAAGGAAGCTCGTCAATCTAAAGCATTTACATCGTCTGAAGACCTGGAGATCAACTATCATCTGAAGATATGAAGTCAATCTGAAGCAGTCTACGAGCAGAATCAAGAATTGAATTCTTGGAGACGTTGCTAAGTGTAAAGAACACTCTTCCAAATGGACTACACTTATAAAAGCTAGACATGTTTTTCTACCTCGACCAAAGTCTTGCACAAATAAGGAAATTCTGCAAAGACTTTCTGCAACGCCTGCTGCACCTACAACAAAAGGGATTTGCGTGCGCAGACCTACTGCATCTGCACCTGCTGCTGCCCAGAATTGATCAGAAGATTGAGTGAAAGCAACCAGAAAGATGTTTGAATAAAACATATTAAATTCAACATCTTTATTCATCTAAATCTCAGAAGAAGAAGAAAATGCAAAAAGAACAGAGTTGCAATCGTCCAGAGAAAAGAAGAAATATATTATCAGAAGAAAAGAGCTTATTGAAAGCATCTCAAGTTGGAGGATTGAAATAAGCTTGAAATAATTATATGAGATGAGCACATGTTGAAGCTGATGAAATTACAGCGAGATAAAAGCAAGCATCTGAGTATATGTGAAGATTAAAGAAATCAATTGTCTGAACATATAAACTCTCCAAATGCTTGGAACAGATTTCAACATAGAAGAAAACGACACAGAAGCTAAGACTATATGATTCAATGAATATAATATCATATGTCTTTATTCAAAGAGGAAACAACAACAACAACTATTAGACAAGACACCTCACTCAAAGAAGAAAGAAGAAATGGTGTCAGGAGCAAGTGAAAAAGGAGTATATACAGAATAGGCAAAAGGACAAATCCAACGGATATCTCCTCATATACACTCCTAAGGAAATCAGAGGAAATATGAAGAAAGCAGATGAAAGCTGAAGAAAGCAGATAAAAGCAGAAGAAAATCAAGAGAGAGGAATAACACAAATATATCGGGAAAATCTCTCAACAGAGCTCATCAACAGAAGTTTCAGAACAGGATCGTATGAACACTTATTTGATTAAGAAGAAGCAACTGTTTGAGAAGACATTACACAACGGCTATATGAGCCACATCATCAACATCTCAACGATATTATGAATCATCTTCAAACGGCTATATTCAAACAAACTTATAAATAGCCCCAAGATTGAATTTGAAGATGGTTGGTTGAAATCACAATTTAATCATGCCGCTGACCTACTGGTCAGTTGAACAATCAACCACAGTGGCCAAAATGACAATGAACCAATAATGGTTTGAAGCCACGAAAGTACCTTGGTTATTCCAATGATACGGGTGAGAATGTAACCCATGGAAACCAATGGTTGGAGAACAAGGATGGAGCTTAAAGTCAGTATCTACCTAGCCAATTCTCAGAGGATGTTATTCCTCATATTAGAGACAGGGATTGTACCTAAACTCAAACACTTGTATCACTGTCTTACCCTTATACTTAGAATTCATTCATTGTATCCTGAGTAGTACTCGGATAACCTCTAGTACAGGAAGAGATTAAGTTTATGTTTCGTGGAAACTTAAACTTAGTTTAATTTGTAAACACGATATGTGTCTGAGAGCCTGGAGAGGCTTGGTGGAAGAAAGAATACTCTACACTTGGATAAGTGTCTAAGAGCCTGGAGAGGCTTGGTGGAAGAAAGAATACTCTACACTTGGATAAGTGTCTGAGAGCCTGAAGAGGCTTGGTGGAAGAAAGAATACTCGTTGTAGAGCCTGGAGAGGCTTGATAGAAAAGAATACTTGTTGTAGAGCCTGGAGAGGCTTGATAGAAAAGAATACTTGGTATAGAGCCTGGAGAGGCTTGGTTGACAAAGAATACTTGGTTAGAGCCTGGAGAGGCTTGGTTGACAAAGAATACTTGGTTAGAGCCTGGAGAGGCTTGGTTGACAAAGAATACTCGGTTAGAGCCTGGAGAGGCTTGGTTGACAAAGAATACTTGGTTAGAGCCTGGAGAGGCTTGGTAAGAAAGAATACTTGTTGAGCCTGGAGAGGCTTGTCTATAAAAGAATACTGCATGAGTTGCCTGGAGAGGCAGTTGAAAACAAAGTAATACTCGTGTTGGCCTGAAGAGGCTGTGAATAATACTTGTATCTGTGGAATTCAGATAGTGGAAAATCCAGTGGTGGTTTGCCCTGGGACTGGATGTAGCTCACGGGTTTAGTGGGTGAACCAGGATAAATTCTTGTCTAAGTCTTCTTTCCCTTAAACTCTTTTACTTTCAGTTTTCGTATTTATTAAGGGGATTGAAAAGTATTTTTCATAATAAACTCTAAGTAAACAATTTCAATAAAATGAGCTTTCTAAGAAACGCTAACACAAAGTATCTCTTATATCATTTGAAGCATTATAAAGAATGCACTTTGAAGAACCTTTAAAATAACTGTCTGAAGTGAGTCTGAAAAGGTTTCAGTTCAGAAGTTATTAACAACCTTCAGAATATTTATAATCATCTGAAGAAGTCCAGAAAAGGTTCTGAGGAGTTTCTATATAATAACCTTCAGAAGGTACTAAGAGTAGTTGTTCAATTAAAACAATCTTAAGCTTTTAAATAAAAAGAATATTAATTCTCTTTATTATTAACTTCCACATTTTAACTCTGGTCTTAAGATTGGTTTTGAACTCATTTTATTTTACACGTTAATTTAATTTTAAGATTTCCAAAATCCATCAAAAAGACTTAAAACACTATTCAACCCCCCTTCTAGTGTTTCCTGTGGTACTAACACATCATAGATATGTAGGGTACACAGCCGAATGCATGATCGGATAACTGATAAGTGAAAAATAGTTGATAAATTAGTATATATTTTATTTCACTTATCAAGGACAAAATGATAATTTTACCCCATTTTTATCCCTTTTTATTTAATATTTACTAATTTGTATTTATTAATCCTAGTTTTGAATTTGATGCTATTTTAATAGATTTATTGCTGATTTTTCCAGGATTATTGCAAAGATTTAATTCAGAGATTAAATGACATTAAATGAGGAGGATTTATGCAAGATTGTAGATTGATTGAAGACAATTAATTAAAGATGTGAAAAAGATTTGAATCATTAATGAGGAGATCAGAGTCAATCAATAAAAGATATTGCAGACAAGCTTCCCAAATAAACAAGGATTGCACAATAAATATAAAGATATTAGAAAATAAGGGGAAACAAGGAAAGGCAAATGCGTGAAAACCAGTCTCGGGGAGAGATCAACAAATAAAAGAGGAAAGTTGAAGCTGCAGGACGCTAGCTGCGCTGCACCCCGCGCTGTAGCGCAGGTGAAGCGCAACTCTCTGGAACCTGCGCTACAGCTTGCGCTGTAGCGCAACCTAAAGCGCAGAACACGCATATCGCTTCCCAGTTGCCGTTTTTAAGAGGATCTCTTCCCAAATTTGCTTTGTCTTTCCTAATCTATAAATAGGAACCTCTTGCGTCAGTCAAGAAAGTTGGTTAGCGAGATAGACAGTCATTGTAATTCAGTAATGATGTATCAAAGCTAAGTTTAGAGTAGGAGAGGAGGAGCGCTTTCATGAGGATTGAAGATGGTGACAACGTCTTCGATGGTTTGTATGGCTACTTCATGTAGTTAACTCTCCAGTAGGATTGGATGTAATTGATTCTATCCTTGAGTGTATATAAATTCTATATTATTATTTCAATGAGCTCCCTATCTATAATAGTGGTATGTCTTATTCTGTGCTTATTCCTAATTCCCACTCTTGCGTCTGGAGTTATAGGTTAGTCTTAACTAAAGCAGTTATTACTAGGAGTGAGGATGTGGGAGCCTAGACATAGGAAACTCATTCTCTGATTGAATAAGAATACTCGGTTACTACTGACGGCTGAAAAGAGATGTTTACTAATGAGCGAGGGGTAGTGTGAGTACTCTAAGTGAAGGAGCATTCGACCAATAAGACTTGATAATCGGTAGCAAAGAATTAGGGGGTTGTCAATCTAGGATCCGAACATAGGCGTGTCCTAATGAGTATAAGGTAGTGACAGTACTGGAGCGAAGACGCGTCTACAGCACTAGGCCTTGTTTATCGTCTAATTCTTTACAAACTGAATAAAAGAGAGTGAAATAAGCCGAGATAAATCTATCGCCTGGGAGATCCCGCATAATTTATCCTTGAGTGTTAAGGTCGCTGGCGAGGGGCCTTAGCAATAAAGCTTGTCTACATTATTATAGAGGAAACCTAAAATAATAGATAGTCTTTATATGCACAATGGGTGTGATGAGATGAAATCCAATCCTGATCCAAGTAAAGTGTCTCTAACTCTACCTTTCTAATTCCAATTAATTATCTACTCTCTTTATCATTCTGCAATTATACTCTCTAAACTGTGCTTTCTCTTGATAAATACGATTTCGTTCTACATAAATAACCGTTCCCTGTGGATACAAT
Source organism: Sesbania bispinosa (assembly GCA_026901365.1). Taxonomy (NCBI): domain Eukaryota; kingdom Viridiplantae; phylum Streptophyta; class Magnoliopsida; order Fabales; family Fabaceae; genus Sesbania; species Sesbania bispinosa. The sequence goes on from QLOH01000812.1 coordinate 166,348, forward strand.
ACTCTTTCTTACTATTATACTGCTGGATTTGTGGTTCGCTTGCCAGAAACCCATCAAGTATTTTTGGCGCCGTTGCCGGGGAACGGTTCTAATTTGTGTAGATCCTTGAGGTCTATTTATCAAGATTTATTTTATTTATCTTAGGATTTTTGTTTAATTATTTTTATTAGGATTCCCCTTTATTTTCTTATTATTTCAAGGATATCTATCTTAGGATTTCTTTTATTTATTATTCTTATTATTTTAGGAAACGTTATTATTTAGGAAACGTTATACTTTTAAGAACTATACTTTATTATTTTATTTACTTTCTTTTTATAAAATATATATATATATAATAATAAATAATATTTTAGTTTTTTTTAAAAATATATATATATATATATATAATTAATTAAATAAAAAATTTATTATTTTCTTCCTCTTTCCTGAGCTAACATTTGTTTGAACTTCTTGAATAGTGTTCTTGTGAAAGACAGGAGTCTCAAGAGCAATTGAGAGAAGTGGCCAAATAGAGAGAGAAAAAGGGGCAAAGGAGACAAATTCAAGACTCTCCATAATTTAGGAAAGTTGTATTATTTTTAGGAAATTTATAGTTTTTCTATTTTTTTTAATTTTTCTTCCACATTTACCTTTTTTTTAGTTTCCTGTTTATGTTTTTTGAGAGGCCAGGTGTCCCCCAATCAATTGAAGCAAAAATAGGAAGGACATCAAGGAAGAACAAAAGTAGAAACAAGGAAAGGAGACAAAGAAAAAGTCGAGAAGAAAACAAAAATAAGTTATTTTTAATTATTTTATTTTAATTATTTTCTTAAAAAAATATATTATTATTATTATTTTGAAAAAAATATTTATTATTATTATTATTTATTATTTATTAAAATATATATAAATAAATAAATATTTATTATAAAAAATATATTATTTTTTTGTTATTTTGTTTTTCTATTTGTTCAAGCTTCTTGATTATTTCTCTTGAGAAGACAGGTAACAGAAAAAGGGGTAAAAACTCAAGGAGACAATTTCAACACTCTATGTTCAACCACCCCAAGTGAAGTAATTGAAAAATATGGAGGGCACTCAACCAAAAAGAATCTTGGGGGACTATACGAGGCATCAAGGGCTACGTATTGTCCTCCCAACTTACCCAAATTCCTTGAAAATAAAAACATCACATGTCCAACGTGTTCAAGCTCATCAGTTTGCAGGATTAGAACACGAAGATCCAAATGACCACCTGGCTATATTTTTTGCTTTAGTTGAAACTATGGGTTTCGAGGAAAAAGACAAAGAGGTTGCTCACTTACGTTTATTTTCCTTTTCTCTTACAGGGAAAGCTAAGGAGTGGTTGAAGTCACAACCTAGTCAAGGTCTGAAAAATTGGAACATGGTAGAAGAGAAGTTCTTGGGAAAATTCTTTCCCCTACCACGTTACTTTCATGCCCAAACCAACATCTCCTCATTCAAGCAAGAAGCAAACGAGCCCTTATATGAAGCCTGGGAGAGGTACAAATCCTTGCTGCATAAGTGCCCTAATCATGGCTCGGATGATGCTATACAAATCAACACTTTTTGCAAGGGACTCAAGCCAAAGTACAAATCCTTCATAGATACCGCAGCAGGAGGAACAGTTCTATCAGTGAATGTAGAAAAGGCACTTAGAGTCATTGACAACTGTGCTTTGCGCAGTCAACAGGATCCATGTTGGGGACATGACATTCAAAAAGAAGAACTTTTTCAAGATAATATCAAATTCCTCGAGCAACAAATGGAGAAGTTAAGCAAACAAGTGCAAATGATCCTCCAACAACAGCAAGTGATGCAAGCTGCCGCGGAAGTGACTTCAAGCTTGGTATGCGACTTTTGTAAAGAAAATCACCCCAATGGGCATTGCACTTACCCTGAATTCCGGATGGAACAAGTTTGTTTCGTAGACAACAGAAGGAGCCATGACCAAAATCAGAATCAAGGGAACAGCACCACAGTGCCTGATATCAACTCCAGGATTGAAGAAAAGCTCAACAGGCTCACACAAGATATGACAGCCACTCAGAAAGTAATGCAAGAACCATTCATGCATCTAGCAAAGCAAGTGGAGAAGATCAGAAGGGAGTTTGTTGAACAACAAGCAGTCTGCAAATCAATATCCACTAGAAGCGGCAAGGAAATAGGAAAAGGCATTGGTGACAACTTGACAACAGAAAAGGAGGTCCTATGAAGAAAGGAACAAGAGGTTGACAAAGAGAGAGATGAACTAGAGCACCGAGTTAACTCAAGAAATAAAAAAAAAGAACTTTCACCAAAGCTTTATCACCAAGAGCTACCTTACCCTAGGATTCCCACCAAGAAGAGCCAAGATAGAGAGTTTTTCAACTTTCTAGATGCTATAAAGAAGCTGGAAATGAAGATTCCCCTATTGGAAGCTATGAATCAAATGCCACTCTATTCAAAATTCATGAAAGAAGTGTTGACCAAGAAGAGGAAGATCCCTGAAGAGACTGTAGAACTGGAAGCAGGATGTAGTGCAATCATCCATAAAGAACAACCGCCCAAGGATGACACATCCAAGGAGATTGTTCAGCAAGATGAAGAAAAAGCAGCACAAGAGGAAGAATATCATGAAGAAAAAGTCTATATCACTAGTAAGCCATTTGACCCAGGTAAGTTTACTATACCTATCTCTATTAGTAATCTACCTCCTACTCAAGCTTTATTGGATCTTGGAGCGAGCATCAATTTGATGCCGCTATCGTATTTTAACAAGTTGAGTAATGTGAAGGTCAAGCCTGCAAGGGTGAAGTTGCTTCTTGCAGATAAATCCTCTCAATGTCCTTATGGGGTAATAGAAGATATTCAAATCAAAGTGGATAAATTTGCATATGTTGTAGACTTCTACATTGCAGAGACAGAGGAGGAGGATACTGGTGTCCCCCTAATTTTAGGAAGACCTTTCATGAAAGCTGCTAAGATGATTATTGATGTTGATCAAGGAAAATATGAACTGAGCTCAAAAGACGAAAGTCTTGTGTTTCATATTGACAGAGGTATCCCCAAATTACAACAAACTGATGCTATTTCCAAAACTCAAACAAAACTGCCAGGCTTCGAATTTCTGAGGAAGCCTAGAATGAGAGTAAAGCATCCAAAGTCAATATGGGAATTCCAATCCAAGAAAGGAAAGGGATCAACATCTGATACTGGGGAAAATAGTGACAGTGATGGAAGAGTCAAGAATTGGCATGGAGGATGGGAGCTCAAAGGAAGAACTGGAATGGAGCCAAACATGATCCTCCACTTGAGGCCACCATAAAAGGGTTAAGTAACCAGGCGTCGAGCTATCAGACGTTAAACAAGCGCTTTTTGGGAGGCAACCCAGAGATTTTTTTTAAGTTTTTAGTTTTGCTTTATTTTCTTTTTATTAATTAGGATTTTTTATTTTTTAGGATTTAGAAAATTTTCAAAATTGATTGAAATAAGTTTGTGGAAAATAAAAATTTGGAAGTAGCAGAAAACGTGACTGAGAATTGCAAAATTGCATTCTGTTTTCTGCGCTTCAACCTGCGCTGTAGCGCAGGTAAAGCGCAGAAATGCAATTTTAGTCATTGTATTCTGCGCTTCACTTGCTCTATAGCGCAGGATATGAAACTTTAAAAATCTTTTATTTTCTCATGTACTACTTCCTCAGCTTTTCTTTTCACTCTTTCCACTCACAAACTTCCATCAATTTTGAAACTTTCAGTTATGTTTTACTTAATTTTTACCAATTGAAATCTTCATTTTCTCTATTTTTTATGAATTGCACAGACTGCTGCAGAGTATAAAGACTAGTTGACCTCAGACCAATCAGGAGTACTAGACCCATACCTAAGCTTGCTGCATGAAGATTCTGGATATTCTTGCAGTGGCCTGGGGACAGGCCTATTTTCCCAGGGAGGGATGGAGCAGCAGCAGGACAAGGACTTACAAGATACAAATGATGAAGATTGATACTGGTGTTTTCTTTCTTTTAGAGAAGTTCCAAAGCACAACCACAAGATGCTCTCTATTCAAAGTGTTCCTTGAATATCCAGAAAAACCATGATTTCTTGATAGCCCAGCCTCATTACAACCTAAAGAAAGACCTTTTGATCCATACTAACTGCTTGCAGGTTCAGACCTTGGAAACGACTATCAATTCTAGTTGTTCAACAGTGGGTGAAAATGATTGAGGGAAACACTTACCCGTGAGAATGAGAGATTTCCTTGGTTTATCACTTACTCCTTTAATTGCTATTATTGAGAAAGTTTAATTGATGTTGTATTTCTATCCTAACTGCTGATTGGTAATATCTCTTGATTCTGATTTTTTCTTATGTTTGGGAAGTGACTTCTGCTTAGGAAGGAGTTGAGGGATGATTATTTTGAATTATTTTTATTTTTATAAAAATACACTAAGGATTATAATTGATTGTGAATGCAAAGAGGTCTCTTGCTTGAGGACATGCAAGAAGTTAAGTTGGGGGGAATTTGATAAGTGAAAAATAGTTGATAAATTAGTATATATTTTATTTCACTTATCAAGGACAAAATGATAATTTTACCCCATTTTTATCCCTTTTTATTTAATATTTATTAATTTGTATTATTAATCCTAGTTTTGAATTTGATGCTATTTTAATAGATTTATTGCTGATTTTTGCAGGATTATTGCAAAGATTTAATTCAGAGATTAAATGGCATTAAATGAGGAGGATTTATGCAAGATTGTAGATTGATTGTAGACAATTAATTAAAGATGTGAAGAAGATTTGAATCATTAATGAGGAGATCAGATCCAATCAATCAAAGATATTGCAGACAAGCTTCCCAAATAAACAAGGATTGCACAATAAATATAAAGATATCAGAAAATAAGGGGAAACAAGGAATGGCAAACGCATGAAAACCAGTCTCGGGGAGAGATCAACAAATAAAAGAGGAAAGTTGAAGCTGCAGGACGCTAGCTGCGCTGCACCCCGCGCTATAGCGCAGGTGAAGCGCAACTCTCTGGAACCTGCGCTATAGCTTGCGCCGTAGCGCAACTTGAAGCGCAAAACAAGCAGATCGCTTCCCAGTTGCCGTTTTTAAGAGGATCTCTTCCCAAATTTACTTTGTCTTTCCTAATCTATAAATAGGAACCTCTTGCGTCAGTCAAGGAAGTTGGTTAGCGAGATAGACAGTCATTGTAATTCAGTGATTATATATCAAAGCTAAGTTTAGAGTAGGAGAGGAGGAGCGCTTTCACGAGGGTTGAAGATGGTGACAACGTCTTCGATGGTTTGTAGGGCTACTTTGTAACGTCCTAATTTCTAAATTCAGAAATAATGCCTGTTGGAAGCACTATTTCCAAATTCGTGAAATTATTTCATTCATTTCGCGTATCGACATACAATACCATCGCTTGAGTAACCCAACAATTACTAAAGCTCCAACAATACATATATAACTCAAGGAAATAATAACATAATGTTGCCATCAAGGCTCCAATACAAAAATATTAAACCAACATAATGATTCCTAAAGTAGCTTTAACAAATAACACTAGTGGTTCTAAACAACATGAAGAACATCAAAGTAAAGTAAACAATAAGACTACTGGTCTTCACATGCCATCTACTACTCGTCATAGCTCTGATCAGTATCCTGCACCACTAAAAATATTGTTCCCATGGAATGGGGTGAGACCAACGTCCCAGTGAGTGTAACAGTGTGTGCAGTGTGGGGGAAAGCAACCAAGAACCATCATGGCATACATATAAATTTAAGAGACATAATAGAGATAATGATACAGAATTCAACACAAAGAAAATCAATCATCAAGATGCAATGCATGGCTGTGAGGTGTTGTTCCCGACACCCGGGGTCTTTTCTCTGTAACGTGTCTGTGATGAGCGCTCGGCCATGTAACCAAGGACCGTCGTCCAAGGTTACCTATGATTAAATTTTAAATAGCATTTAAATATAATTCTGTGATTGGGGACCCCATCTCCCTCTTGGCCATGAGTTCGATGTGGTTACCCCGTTGTTCTTAAATAATTTGCCCGAAGGCCTGTGATGGTCAAAGACCCTGTGATAGCCCGAAAGCTCTATGATTTCTTAAATTCATAATTCCATGACTGTGATGGCCAAAGGCCCATGAATTCCATAATAACATAATCAAATCCATCATACAGAATCATCCAATCACCTATCCTAAGGTTTTGGCAATTCAATACATACAATTCTCAATACATTCATAATTCATATGTTCATACTACACATATATCATTAATTCATAGAAGGAAAGGGGAAAAAGAATGGGGAACATGCAGTGGCAACATCCAGAACAGTCAAGTGAGAGTTACACCCACCTCAATAGAAGCCCTAAGAGAAGGGAAGAAGGTTGGGGAGGACTAGGGTTGGAGAGCCTTAGCTTTGATCCTCTTCCTCCAAGTTCCCAAGGCGTTCCTCTCTCTAAAATGAAGAAGAAACGGGAGAATTTAAGAAAGAAACCGTAACTTATGTTTTTAAAGTGCAGAGATCGAGCCTGCGCTCAAGCCTCGCTTAAGCGCAGCTCAAGCGCAAGTTCTCGCTCAGGCTGCGCTTGAGCTCAGCTCAAGCTGAATTTCTCAAATTGCTCTCTGTTTTTCTGCGCTCAGGCTGCGCTCGAGCGAGAAAACCAGATTGAAATTTTCCCTTCTTACTGATATCCTCGCTCAGGCTGCGCTTGAGCTCAGCTCGAGCGAGAACACCAGATTGAAATTTTCCCTTCTTGCTAAGGTTCAGTTTTCATCCAAACCCCATCATATAACCTATCAAACTGAAGCCTCGGAAATAGGCTTTCTAATGAGAGTGGAATCACCTCAATCGGACATCTACAACTCTAGATATTTGCAATTTAGTGCACCAAGGTCATTAGGCTTAGAACCAACATCAAGCAACAACCTTAGTTTTTGCCTCTTAAGCTTTCCTGTACCTATTCTTTTCTTCATTCTACTTTAAGTTATGATATTCCTATGAATTAAGGTCTTAATTAGCGGGATGTTACAATTTTACCCCCCTTAAAACAATTTTGTCCTCAAAATTGACTAAAGAATGTTGAGCAAGGGAGAAAATGGAGAAAATAACTTTCTTACCTCAAACGAATAACTCTGGAAATTGGGAGCGGAGGTCTTCCTCTTTCTCCCAAGTTGCATCTTCTGGCGTCTGACCCTCCCAAAACACCTTCACTAACGGAATGATTTTATTCCTCAAGGTTTTAACACTTCGGTCAATAATCTGTGCAGGCCTTGAGGGAATAGTCAAATCCTCCCTCAATTGTACCGATTCTGAACTTATGACGTGAGGAGGATCATGAAGGTATTTTCTGAGCTGAGAGACATGGAATACATCATGGATGTTGGCTAAATGGGGTGGAAGGGCTATCTTATATGCAAGGGAACCAACCCTTTGCAATATTTGAAAAGGACCGACAAAACGGGGATTTAACTTTTTGGCTTTAATGGATCTTCCAATGCCAGTGATGGGAGTAACTTTCAAAAACACATGGTCACCTTCCTCAAACTCTAGGTCCTTCCGCCTCCTATCAGCATAACACTTCTGGCGGTTCTGGGCAGTTACCAACTTTTCCCTAATCCTCTTAATCTTTTCTGTAGTTATCTGTACCAACTCGGGTCCTCAAAAGCTTTTCTCTCCCACCTCACACCAACATAAAGGTGAGTTACACTTCCTACCATACAACGCCTCATAGGGTGCCATACCTATACTACTATGGAAACTGTTGTTATAGGCAAACTCTATAAGAGGTAGGTACTTATCCCAACTACCCTTCTCTTCCAAAACACAGGATCTAAGCATGTCCTCTAAGGTTTGGATTGTTCTCTCAGACTGCCCATCAGTGTGAGGGTGGTAAGCGGTGCTAAACTTCAGTTTAGTACCGAAGGCTTGGTGTAGGGCATTCCAAAACCTAGAGGTAAATCTGGGATCTCTATCTGACACTATGCTGGAAGGTACACCATGAAGCTTCACAATCTCCTTGATATACAATTCTGCTAATTTGGTCAAAGGGTAGGTTGCCTTGATTGGTAAGAAATGAGCTAACTTGGTCAGCCGGTCCACAATCACCCAAATGGCATTAAAGCCTGCTGGGACTCTAGGAAATCCCATCACAAAGTCCATGGATATGGCTTCCCATTTCCACTCGGGAATTTCTAATGGTTTGAGCATACCCGAGGGCTTTTGGTGTTCTATCTTAACCTGTTGGCATACAAGACACCTAGAAACAAACTCAACTATCTCTCTCTTCATTCCATCCCACCAAAACATGGTCCTCAAGTCTTGGTACATCTTGGTAATACCCGGATGTACCGTGAACTTGCTCTTATGAGCCTCCTCTAAAATCTCCTCTCTAAGACTACCCCCCTTAGGGATACAGACTCTCCCTTGGAAGAGAATCATCCCATCTCCTGATACAGAAAATCCTGTTTGTCCCTTTCGGGACTGGAGTTCTAAGTCTAAGATCTGAGCCTCTCTAATCCTTGTCCTTAACTCATTAACCACTTCTAGCCTATGGAGTCTCATACTATCTCCCTCATAGTTCCCCTCAAGTTTCAAATCCCTAAACTTCTCTAACAATTCTAGCTCATGCACCATCATGAATGACGCATGCAAGGATTTCCTACTTAGGGCGTCAGCCACTACATTGGCCTTGCCTGGGTGGTACTTAAGTTCAAAATCATAGTCCTTTAAAAATTCCATCCACCTTCTCTGTCTCATGTTAAGTTCTTTCTGGTCAAACAGGTACTTTAAGCTTTTGTGATCACTAAAAACCTCAAACTGCACCCCATATAGGTAATGCCTCCACACCTTAAGAGCAAACACTACTGCAGCCAACTCTAAGTCATGGGTTGGGTAATTTTCCTCATGGGGTCTAAGCTGTCTAGAACCATAAGCCACTACCTTCTTATCCTGCATCAAAACACAACCTAATCCCTTTCCTGAAGCGTCACTATACACTTCAAAGGATTTGGACAAGTCCGACAATACCAACACCGGGGTGGTGGTCAACCTCTCCTTGAATTCCTTGAAACTCTTCTCACATTTCTCATCCCAAACAAAAGCATGCCCTTACGAGTCAGCCGGGTGAGAGGTAAGGCCAACTGGGAAAAACCTCTAATAAATCTGCGATAATACCCAGCTAATCCCAAGAAACTCCTAACCTCAGTGACTGATTTGGGCCTCTCCCAACCAATCACTGCCTCTATCTTACTGGGGTCCACCGACACACCTTCACTAGATATCACATGTCCTAGGAAGTGGACTTTATCCAACCAAAACTCACATTTCTCAGGGTTAGCAAACAGTTTCTTCTCTCTCAACACTTCCAAAACCACTCTAAGATGTTGCTCATATTCTTCTAAGGTTTTAGAATATATGAGAATATCGTCGATGAACACAACCACAAACTTATCCAAGTAGGGCCTAAAGATCTGATTCATGTAGTCCATGAATACTGCTGGAGCATTGGTCAAACCAAAAGGCATCACCAAGTACTCATAATGCCCATATCTAGTTCTAAAAGCAGTTTTGGAAATATCCTCACTCCTAATCCTTATCTGGTGATAACCTGACCGTAAGTCTATCTTAGAAAATACTGCTGCTCCTCTAAGCTGGTCTAACAGGTCATCTATCCTAGGCAAGGGGTATTTGTTCTTAATTATTACCTTGTTCAACTGCCTATAGTCAACACACAACCTCATGCTACCATTCTTCTTCTTGACAAGGAGCACTGGAGCTCCCCAAGGGGATACACTAGGCCTAATGAACTGCTTCTCTATTAATTCCTCTAGTTGCTTCTTAAGTTCACTCATTTCCAAGGGTGACATTCTATAGGGAGCCTTAGAAATAGGCCCTGTTCCCGACACAAGGTCTATGGAAAACTCAGTCTCTCGGTCCGGAGGTAAGGTGGTCACCTCACTAGGGAAAACATCCTGGAACTCCCTAGCAATGGCTATGCTGTCTAGGTCGGGTTTTGACTCTACAGTTGAGGAAAGCAGTAATATAAAACAATAACTACCATCAGTCAGGCATTCAGAAATCTGAGTGGAGCAAGATAACAAATATGATGGCCTCTCCTTCGGGGAAGGAAGAAGAGTAGGGAACACGATTTCTTTATTGCAACAATCAAGCATGACCTGGTTACGGGATAACCAGTTCATACCCAAAATAACATCAAGTTTTTTCAATGGCAAACAAATCAAATCAACTTCAAAGATCCTACCTTGAATTTCTAAGGGACATGCAAGACACACTAAGGAAGTGGGAATGGCTTCCTTAGCAGGGGTATGCACATTCAAATGAAAAGGTAAAGGAGTGGCATGAAATTTCATCCTTTCCACACAGTCACAAGAAATGAAGGAATGAGTTGCTCCAGAATCATACAGTACAATCAAAAGAGGTGTCATTTAGATTACAAGTACCTTGCATCAGATCATCGGCCTGAGTTGCCATCTCACCGTTGAGGGTAAAGACCCTTCCGGTAGCTTGGGGTTTGGGTTGGTCCTTCTTCTTCTTTGGGCAGTCCCCAATCATATGATTTGGTTCCCGACAGTAGAAACAGACTCGTTGTCCTCCCAGGCACTCGCCCCGATGGTGCTTGCCACACTTGGGACAAGTAGGAAAAGCTGTAGTGGAGGGAAGGGCGACCTGCTTGCCCTTTCCTCCCTGGAACTGAGGTCGAAAATTCTTACTGACAGGTGCATCATCTCTCTTCCTCTTACTCTCAACCCAAGTCCTAGCTGCCGGCTTGGGTGCCTCATCCACCAAACTTTGCTCGACGACCAGACACTTGCTCACCAAGGCTGGGAATTCCTTGAGCTGGAAGGCTGACACAATTTTCCTGATCTCGGGCTTGAGGCCTGCTTCCAAGTGAGAACATTTCCAACCCTCATTAGGATTGGCTTGCAGCAGGGAGTGATACTTGGAGAGTTCTTCAAACTTGGCCACAAACTGGCCCACGATCATGTTGCCTTGCTTCAGATTGAGAAATTCTAGCTCTTTCTGTTTCTTGACTGGTTCAGGGAAATACTTCTCTAGGAATACATTCTGGAATGCATCCCAAGAGAGTAAGGTTTCAGGAGTGTTCAAATTGATCTTCGCATTCTTCCACCAATTCTCTGCTTCTCCTTGTAACATGTAGGTAGCAAATCTCACCTTCAGGTCGTCCGCACAGGCCATCACCTCAAAGATCTTGTTCATGGCATTAAGCCAGGAGTCTGCTGCTGCTGGGTCATAAGCCCCATTAAAGGCTGGAGGGTGGTGTTTCCTGAATTCTGTTAATCCCTGAAGAAAAGGATCTACTACTGTCCCCGGTGGAGGAGTACCGGTGAACTGCCTGTGCAAGGCCTGAAGTACTGCGGCATTAGAGGCGGCTTGCTCCCCCATGATTTGGGTGAGCATTTGAAGGGCCACCGCCACGGGATCCTGAGGTTGATCCGGTGAGGGTGGAGGTGAATTGGCATGAAGACGTCCCCTCCTACCGTTAGCCATGACCCTATACACATCATTAAGAAATATCCAGGTGATCAGTCTATCAATTCCCTAATAATGCATATAAAATTATGACTAACTTAAGGAGTAACACATAACCACAGTCCAACTGGATTGAACTGCTCTGATACCAAAATGTAACGTCCTAATTTCTAAATTCAGAAATAATGCCTGTTGGAAGCACTATTTCCAAATTCGTGAAATTATTTCATTCATTTTGCGTATCGACATACAATACCATCGCTTGAGTAACCCAACAATTACTAAAGCTCCAACAATACATATATAACTCAAGGAAATAATAACATAATGTTGCCATCAAGGCTCTAATACAAAAATATTAAACTAACATAATGATTCCTAAAGTAGCTTTAACAAATAACACTAGTGGTTCTAAACAACATGAAGAACATCAAAGTAAAGTAAACAATAAGACTACTGGTCTTCACATGCCATCTACTACTCGTCATAGCTCTGATCAGCATCTTGCACCACTAAAAATATTGTTCCCATGGAATGGGGTGAGACCAACGTCCCAGTGAGTGTAACAGTGTGTGCAGTGTGGGGGAAAGCAACCAAGAACCATCATGGCATACATATAAATTTAAGAGACATAATAGAGATAATGATACAAAATTCAACACAAAGAAAATCAATCATTAAGATGCAATGCATGGCTGTGAGGTGTTGTTCCCGACACCCGAGGTCTTTTCTCTGTAACGTGACTGTGATGAGCGCTCAGCCATGTAACCAAGGACCGTCGTCCAAGGTTACCTATGATTAAATTTTAAATAGCATTTAAATATAATTCTGTGATTGGGGACCCCATCTCCCTCTTGGCCATGAGTTCGATGTGGTTACCCCGTTGTTCTTAAATAATTTGCCCAAAGGCCTGTGATGGTCAAAGACCTTGTGATAGCCCGAAAGCTCTATGATTTCTTAAATTCATAATTCCATGACTGTGATGGCCAAAGGCCCATGAATTCCAGAATAACATAATCAAATCCATCATACAGAATCATCCAATCACCTATCCTAAGGTTTTGGCAATTCAATACATACAATTCTCAATACATTCATAATTCATATGTTCATACTACACATATATCATTAATTCATAGAAGGAAAGGGGAAAAAGAATGGGGAACATGCAGTGGCGACATCCAGAACAGTCAAGTGAGAGTTACACCCACCTCAATAGAAGCCCTAAGAGAAGGGAAGAAGGTTGGGGAGGACTAGGGTTGGAGAGCCTTAGCTTTGATCCTCTTCCTCCAAGTTCCCAAGGCGTTCCTCTCTCTAGAAACCGCTCTTTCTCTCTCTAATGAAGAAGAAACGGGAGAATTTAAGAAAGAAATCGTAACTTATGTTTTTAAAGTGCAGAGATCGGGCCTGCGCTCAAGCCTTGCTTGAGCGCAGCTCAAGCGCAAGTTCTCGCTCAGGCTGCGCTTGAGCTCAGCTCGAGCTGAATTTCTCAAATTGCTCTCTGTTTTTCTGCGCTCAGGCTGCGCTCGAGGTCAGCTCGAGCGAGAAAACCAGATTGTAATTTTCCCTTCTTACTGATATCCTCGCTCAGGCTGCGCTTGAGCTCAGCTCGAGCGAGAACACCAGATTGAAATTTTCCCTTCTTGCTAAGGTTCAGTTTTCATCCAAACCCTATCATATAACCTATCAAACTGAAGCCCCAGAAATAAGCTTTCTAATGAGAGTGGAATCACCTAAATCAGACATCTACAACTCTAGATATTTGCAATTTAGTGCACCAAGGTCGTTAGGCTTAGAACCAACATCAAGCGACAACCTTAGTTTTTGCCTCTTAAGCTTTCCTGTACCTATTCTTTTCTTCATTCTACTTTAAGTTATGATATTCCTATGAATTAAGGTCTTAATTAGCGGGATGTTACATACTTCATGTAGTTAACTCTCCAGTAGGATTGGATGTAATTGATTCTATCCTTGAGTGTATATAAATTCTATATTATTATTTCAATGAGCTCCCTATCTATAATAGTGGTATGTCTTATTCTGTGCTCATTCCTAATTCCCACGCTTGCGTCTGGAGTTATAGGTTAGTCTTAACTAAAGCAGTTATTACTAGGAGTGAGGATGGGGGAGCCTAGACATAGGAAACTCATTCTCTGATTGAATAAGAATACTCGGTTACTACTGACGGCTGAAAAAGGATGTTTACTAAATAGCGAGGGGTAGTGTGAGTACTCTAAGTGAAGGAGCATTCGACCAATAGGACTTAGTAATCAGTAGCAAAGAATTAGGGGGTTGTCAATCCAGGATCCGAACATAGGCGTGTCCTAATGAGTATAAGGTAGTGACAGTACTGGAGCGAAGGAACGTCTACAGCACTAGGCCTCGTTTATCGTCTAATTCTTTACAAACTAAATAAAAGAGAGCGAAATAAGCCGAGATAAATCTATCGCCTGGGAGATCCCGCATAATTTATCCTTGAGTGTTAAGGTCGCTGGCGAGAGGCCTTAGCAATAAAGTTTGTCTACATTATTATAGAGTAAACCTAAAATAATAGATAGTCTTTATATGCACAATGGGTGTGATGAGATGAAATCCAATCCTGATCCAAGTAAAGTGTCTCTAACTCTACCTTTCTAATTCCAATTAATTATCTACTCTCTTTATCATTCTGCAATTATACTCTCTAAACTGTGCTTTCTCTTGATAAATACGATTTCGTTCTACATAAATAACCGTTCCCTGTGGATACGATACTCTTTCTTACTATTATACTATTGGATTTGTGGTTCGCTTGCCAGAAACCCATCAATAACTTAGGAGCATGTTAGTAATTTAGTCCATAAGGATTCTTTATCTCGCCTTGCCTTGAGGTTTTTGAGATTGTATAGGTTTAGTTATATGTAGGATTTAACATGAGATAGACAGTTATGTATTTGTGCCAATTATGGGTATTATGATTATGTGTTTTTGTTTTAGCTTATGTAATCATTGGATTTATTAAGCGTTGATTGTGATTGTATTCGATATCGTTAATGTCACGAGAAATAATTCCCTGAATTTGGGACTTGTGCTTCCAATTGGCATAAATCCTAGATTTCTGGAATTAGGATGTTACATAAGGCTTTATTATCTAAGTCCCTTTACATTTTTCTAGCTTCATTGATTTCAATTACTAAATTTAATTTTGGTTAGTAGAGTCTAGTTTCCTTATGATAGGTTTCATGTATCATTTATGTTTTGCATTCATTGCATTCATTTTGTCTTGCTAACATTGTGTTCCAAATAAAATTCATCTATTCATCCATTCATTTTTGTCTTAATTTATTTTTTATGACTTCTGAATGAATTATTTAACTACAATTTCTTATGGCAACTACCAGTGGAACCCTGAGCTAGCAGCAGAGATTTTGAGCTGATGGAGAGTCTGGGCCTGACCTGGGTGCATGGAGCTGGACCAAGCCTTGGTCAACTTTCCTCATGGTCAACCTTAGTCAAGTCAACATGATTCCCATCATCTTAATTAGGATTATCTCAATATTAATTAGGATTTAATTGTATTTTGTTTTAATTATAATTTCCTAAGCTAGATTAAGGGAGATAGGCGTTATTTTCCATGTTTTTGTAGCTAGTAGCTAGTTGTGCTACTTAAGCCTTAGGACTTGGGTTCAACACCTAAGTAGGAGTATTTTCATTCTTTCTTTGTATTTTCCTACCATTTTGGCCACCCCTACTCTATAAATAAGGAGGCCCCTCTCTTGTATCACACACTTGAATTTGAGTAATGACACTGTCAAATTTCCTCCTTGAACTTGTGAATAGAGAAGGGTTGGTCGTGGTTGCCTAAATCATTTGATACTTATCCAATTCCCCTGAACTGGTGGCGTCTTGCATTGATCTTATATATAGAAGGAGTTTCCTGTTGCAGTGGCGATCAACCTCTTTAGTCTTCTACCATTTTTTCCGAGTTTTCTTCACCCTTTTCTTCTTCATTTCTCACGTACACTTGTTGCACCATTTTCGCCACTTTAGTACTCATTTTATCCGATTAAATTGCTGACCCATGTCTCCTGGTTCCATTTTCTAGATCTGGTTACTTGTCTGCTATCAATTGGTAATTAGAGCTCTGCGAAATTGGAGCTGTTTGGGGAATTTTGGAGCATTTCATCCGCGGGCTACTGCAAATTTTAGGTGCAGAATTTTTGGTTTTTCTCTTTTAATTTCCATGTATTCAAGCTCACTTTTCATGTAATTTTTGGACTGTTGGACTGTTCTCAGCTCGAGGTGCTTTTCTACTACTCAGCAGCTCTTGTTTGCATATCTTCTTTCTTGATTCTGGGTAGAATTGGGGGCTGTTTTGGGCCTCTAATCCCACCCCCTTAGGTGTTTGTTTAAATGCCTCTACAACTTTTCATAACTGTTCTTACTTGTGCTTGAGTGTTTCTTGAAATAACTGCTTGTTGTTCTGGTGGAGTGTGGTAAGAGGAGGCATGGTTGTCTTCATTTTCCAGATATCTTTCTACATAAGTTCAATCCACATTCATCCTCATTCCTATATTCTTATCAGTCATTTAATTCTGCTCATCATCATCCTTTTAATTTTTACTCATCCCCTTTATTTTTCTGTCAATTCCCCCATCCTTTTAATTTCTGCTCATCCCCTCTATTATTCTTCTATTTATTTTCAGTCTTCCCCAACCTTTTAATTTTAGTTCATCCCCTCTACATTTCTGCTCTTATTTTGCGCATTTTTCTTCATTTTATGTGCTATTTTTGCTGCTCGTTTTGTTCAATTTTATGCTTCTATTCTATTTATTTTTCTTCTATTCTGATAGAAAATTTGAATTGCTCGCTAGCACTACCTTAGGAAACTTGTGGTTGATTATGCAAAGTGCTTATTTTTAGGCTGGGTTTTTGCACATAAAACTAGTAGAAATTCATCATTTTCATGGTAGAATTTCCATCAAAATTCTTAGTTTGATCCATACAATTAATCAAGCACATTTGTTTGTTGTTTGACCACTTTGTGTAATCAAGGGAAATGCTAAGAAATTTTTTGGTCTAATTTTTTACTTAAGTTGCCATCAATTTCCAATATTAGTTTTTAGAAAACAACTCAATTATACTAGTCTTGGTACACCATTTTGTCCTATTTTTAGGCAAGATACACACATTTTTGTTCTAGAATAGGGATCATTTTTAAATTTCTGTAACATCTTGTTGGGTCAAAAAGCAATATACAAAATATACAAAAAAATAAAGAAAAGTCAAAAGAAAATAATGATAAAAAGAAATATTCAAAAGAAAATAAAAAAGAATTTCAAAGAAAAGAAAGTATATATATATATATACACATACATACACATACACATATATATTTGTTGAGGAAAAGTTGAATCTTCCAAGTTAAAAAAAAATGAAAGAAAGTGCCCAAAAAATCATTCCCTTTTCTACTGTAATTGTGAATTTGCTTGCATCAAGTTTCATTTGAGTTGTAATAGTTGTTTTTCTAAAAATGTTTTGGCAACTTACCTCTTTGAATCAAAACCAAAACCAAAAACAAATCTGTTTGCAATTTCTTTTTGTTTTGTCTTATTTGCCTTCCAATCTTGTGTATAAGCCTTTTTCATAGCTAGTTTTTCTTGTTTTTCAACTCAACTCTAGTTTTGTCTTAGGAAATTTCTAGCTTCTTTGTAGTTAATTTTTTCTGCTAGTGCATTTTCTAGTTTGGATAGAGTTGTTAAGACTCAACTTTGATTTTCGCAAGCCTAACCAAACCTTACCTGAGTATAAAAGACTAAAGTGGATAATATAGAAAAAGCCGAAAAAGAGTGACATACACGAGTGAATATACTTTGACTGTAAACACTTAGTGAGTGGAATGGTCCTTTAAAATTTAATCAAAGAAAATCTTAAAAATGGATGCTAGGAACCCATCACCTCCCTCACTTAAGACTAAAATATATAGGGCTGAGTTAGAGTCTGTGTCTCAAAAGTTAGCAAGGATGATGAGGATGGAAATAGACAACCTTAGGAGGGAGTTAAATTTGAGTAGAAGAGACGAGAGAAGACACTATTCTCGAGCTGAAGAAAGTGATGGTAGGAACTCAATTAGGTATAAGGATAGATACCACATGGAGAGTAGTGAAGGAGAAAAGAGTTCTAGTCATACCTATAGGAGAGATGAAGATAATGATAGAAGGAGAAGGAATGGAAGGTGTGGTAGGCGTGAGGAGCCTAGGGAAGAATGGGAAGATTACTATGAGGATCGGCCTAGGAGGCGAAGGAGGGAACCTATGAGGGAAGAAGGGCCTAGGAGGGAACAAGGCTTAAGAGGAGTTAAAATTGAAGTGCCAACCTTCAATGGGCGGAATGATGTAGAACAATACCTTGAACGGGAACTTAAAATTGAACAAATGTTTTATTGTCATAGGTATAGGGAGGAAGAGAAGGTCAAAATTGCTTCTCTTGAGTTCAAAAACTATGCCTTAGTTTGGTGGCATCAGCTTCAAGTTAATAGGAGAATGTGTAATGGTCCCTTAGTTTCATCTTGGGAGGAAATGAAGTCCATCATGAGAAAGAGGTTCATACCTCAACATTACACTAGGGAGTTACACACTAAACTCCAAACACTTAAACAATGGACCAATAGTTTTGATGAGTATTACAAAGAAATGGAACTTGCACTAATTAGAGCCAACATAGTGAGGCTATTATGGCAAGGTTTATCAATGAATTTAATTTTGACATAAGGGGCATAGTGGAGTTGCATCCTTATGTTGAAATAGAGGACTTGGTTCCCTAAGCCATAAAATTAGAAACCCAACTTAAGAGGAAAGGAAGTTATAGGCGCTCAACTTCGAGCTACCAATCCAAACCCAACAAAGAATTGGTAAGGAAAGAATAGAGCAAACCACAAGAGAGAGAGATATTGAAAACTCCTAAGGTAAATCCTAACCCATCCTCCTCTAAAAGTGTGAATGCTAATGTTGCTTCTTCTTCTAATACTCGTGAAATTAAATGTTTCAAGTGTTCAGGTAAGGGTCATATTGCTTCCCAATGTCTTAATCAGAAAACAATGCTCATAAAAAAAAGTTGGGAGTATACTAGTGCAAGCTCTCAAGAGTCAACACCAAACAATAGTGATGAAGAGAGTGAGGGAAAAAAGAAAATAAAATTTATAGGACTGAAGATAGTATACTCATGATTAGGAGGTCTTTAGGTAGTCAATCTATTAGGGAAGATGATCAAAGAGAAACGATCTTTCACAGTAGGTGTATAGTTGATGGTCAAGTTTGCTCCCTTGTCATTGATAGTGGGAGTTGCACAGACATAGCTAGTGTAAGAATGATTGAAAAACTTAGATTCAATACCACCCCCACCCTAAGCCCTACAAATTAACTTGGATAAGTGATGAAGGGGAAGGGGAGGTTAATAGGCAAGTCCTTGTAGCTTTTTCATTAGGAACATATCAAGATGCAATTCTTTGTGATATTGTTCCTATGGAAGCTACACATATCTTGTTAGGTAGACCTTGGAAAATGATAAGAGAGCTATCCATGATGGCTACTCTAATCAATTTTCTTTTAAACACAGAGGGATGAAAACCACTCTAATGCCAATGTCAACTCAAGAAACATGTGAGGATCAAGCTCTTATGAGAAGGGGGATTGAAAATGAAAAAAATTGAAAAATAAAAAACAAGAAATTTAGAGAAAAAGAAAAGGAAAGAAGAAACTCCAAGTGATAAGCTAGGAGAGAAAAAGAAAAACAAAGAAAAACAAAAGAATAAAAGGGAAGCAATGCTCTAATTTCAAATACCTGAAACTGTTAACCTTTTTCATTGTGAAAGAAAGCAAAAGGAGGGTCAATTGATTCTATCTAAGGAGAAAGGAGAGCACATCATTCAAGGGGGGGGGGGTTCTTTACCCTTTTCTTCTTCTCCTCCTCCTCCTGTTTACATGATCCCCAAGTACTTTTGCTATGAGGTATCCCTTTGACTACTTGGAAATAACACTCATGGGCCTTCTTTTTTTTTTTGCCTAGGCTCAAGGAAGATATTCAACATGAGGAAGCCTAGTGGTACTCTCCAAAGGCTAAGGGAAATCTCTTCTTACTTTCTACTCGTGTCATCCATCACTTGCCTTTTTTTTCTAAACTTTCAGATTTGAGTTCAAATCCTTTCTAAGGGGGAGGGAATGATGGCAACTGCTAGTGGAACTCTGAGCTGGCAGTAGAGATTCTAAGCTGATGGAGAGCCTGAACCTAACTTGAGCGCATGGAGCTGGACCAAGTCCTAATCAACTTTCCCCATGGTCAACCTTAATCAAGTCAACATGAAGCCCATCATCATAATTAGGATTATCTCAATAATAGTTAGGATTTAGTTGTATTTAGTTTTAATTGTAATTCCCAGATCTAGAGATAGGCGCTAGTTAAGCTACTTAAGCCTTAGGACTTGGGTTCAACACCCAAGTAGAAGTATTTTCATTCTTTTCTTGTGTTTTCCTACCATTTTGGCCTCCCTACTCAATAAATAGGGAGGCCCCCTCTTGTATTACACACTTGAATTTGAGTAATGACACTGTCAAATTTCCTCCTCAAACTTGTGAATAGAGAAGGGTTGGTGGTGCTTGCCTAAACCATTTAAGACTTATCAAATTCCCCTGAATTGGTGGTGTCCTACACCGATCTTATCTGCAGAAGGAGTTGCCTGCTATAGTGGAGATCATCCTCTTTAGTCTCCTACCATTTTTTCTGAGTTTTCTTCACCCCTTTCTTCTTTATTTCTCACGCACACTTGCTGCACCATTTTGGCCACTTTATAACTCATTTTAACTGATTAAATTGCTAACCCATGTCTCCTTGTTCCAATTTCTAGACCCGATAACTTGTTTGCTATCAATTTATATCACACTAAATAAAATTCTATGGTATGAACAACTTCGAATTTTAAACCAAGAGTTATCGTAATGAAAACCAACACAATATGGACCATGGTTGAACAAATCGGTTGAAGTTTTCATAAGTGTGATAAACTTGATTGATTATGATGATGGTTGAACCACCCCACAACCAATGTTGAACTTGATTGGTTGTGGGGGTGGTTAATAAAAATGACAATTGAACTCCACTAATGCTAGAGTGATTTTGAAAACAAAGAAACTTGAGTATAGTTATCAACTTCATATACTATGTTTCTTTGTATCTAACACAATAAAGGCATTTACTAAATCTATGGTAGCTATAAGCCATAACATTAAGATCAAGTATCAATATAATATTTGGAAACTCACTACACCAAGTATTTTTATAATAAAATAAAGTGAGAAAAAAGTTACAATGAGATATGTTTAAGAACTAAAAACTTTTAATAAGGTTTTGACTAAAAGCATAATATGGACATGCAACACACCACTTTAGCAAAGCAAATTTGATTAAAAATAACTTTCAGTATATTGGATTGTTAACTTGAAAATGGATGATGATCAAAATCATATGTATAACGTCCTAATTCCGAGAACTAAGGAATAATGCCCGTTGGAAGTACATTCCTGAATTTATAGAATTATTTTCGTGACATTGCCGATATCATTAATACATTCATCACATAAAAATTGCTTAAATAACCAACGTTTACATAAGTGGGAATTTCAAAACATCAAATTATACAAATACTAGGTATTGAAGTTGCCAACAATGGCTACAATCCAACTAATGTAAAATTTCTCAATTAAACATAATATTCCATGTACAACAAAATATAGGTATTCCAATCAAAATAAATCATGTGGGGGAAAACATCCACCCCTGGACATCAAGTCCTCCTAATAATTGTTTAGGTTGAGTACCTTGCACATCTAAAAGTAATACCACAAAACATGTGGTGAGACTAAAGTCCCAGTGTGTGTGCACATGCATACAATGTAGGGAAAACACACAAATGTAATGCATCAAGTAACACACATAACCCATCATACTATGAACACAACCATCATCATAAAAATTTTACACCAAATAATAAGGGGTCTTTTAACTTGTCATTTTTCCATTGGCCAGATATGAGTTCAGTATCTTAGCAGGGAACGTCTTCCCCACGATCATTAGACCTCGCCATTTAACACGTGATGTTTTCAAACAACATGAAAATTCATATCCTTTTTTCTTTTCCCCTTTTTCCACATTAGTCAAAGACCCATGTAATTCATTTCTCTTGCATTCTTAATTACATGAACATAAGATGAGCAATGGAAAGCATATAGGCAACCTCTAACATCTAAGAATCCATGGAGTCATGAAAATAAAACCCTAACCCTAATTGTTTAGGCATTTCAAACCAATCAACCAAAACTGCCAGCATAACCACCAAAACAAACCATAATTATTCAAAATCAACCAACCACAAGCAATTAAAGAAGGGGATTTCAATAGGAGGGATCATTGAGGATCTCCAAGCAAGATGAGAGTGGGTGTGTGGTATACACTCACCTCTAAAGACAATAAGGGAGGGTGTTGAGGGTTGTGAGTGGCTTGCTCCTCCTTTGATGTGTTAATCTAAGGTTTCCTTTTCTTCTTCTCCTCTCTTTGCTCTGCTAGAGCAAGAATGGGTGTGGGGGAAAAGTTTTAGAACGGGGCTCCTAGGAATTGGTTTTAAAAAAATAGAACCGAGCATTTTCACTCAAGCGAAATCCGGGCAATGGCATTCTGCCTGATTTACGCTTGAGTGAGAATTCTTTCGCTCAAGCAAAAATACCAGCTTCCAAAAACCCCGCTCTCTGCCTGAATTTCGCTTAAGCAAGAAATCCTTCACTCAGGCGAAATTCTCAAAACGTTTATACCCAGTTTTGCTAATATTTTCTCTTGAGCAAAAATCTCACAAAACTGAATTTGCATAATTCAATTCCCACCTGTTCAAGTGAACCATTTCTCACTTGAGCGAAAAAGGGACGATGTTATTCCCGATTTAACCCTCTTAAACCTAATTCCTTTTATGAAAATATCTTCTTATTGTAATTTCACTTATGAAAAGAATTTAGAATTTGGGATGTTACAATATGCTAAATGATGTTTTTCAATATTTATCTCCTAACATGTGATAGATTTGTATCGAGTATTTTTTTGTTCTCTCGAATTTAACATGGAAGTCGGATGCACTAATGAGCCCATCGTGTGTTTCATCTTGTGAGTAGTGCTGTAATTGTTATTTTGAAATTCCACTATTTTGAGTTGCAATTAATATATTAACATTTATTTTGTTCTATATGGTAAGGATTGGGAGATGTGAATATTATTTAGGGTTTGTTATAGTATTCTCATAGTATTTCATTGTGTATGGGACAATGAGTGCATTTTTTGGCAGAGCATAAACTATATACAGGCAAGAACTTAACTTAAGAAAAAGTAATATAATATGAACATTCATTTTAAATAATATAGAAGAAAAAAAATGTTAGCTTGGGTGCGAAGATTATGTAGTCAAAATCTAGAAGTTAAGATATTTAACATTAGAGCCTACCCAAATATACCAGATGACATGTAGGACTTAACCCGTAAAACACGATAAAAAATGGTAAAAAAAACCTGCAATAGCTAAGTTTGAGCATAATTTTTAAGCCTAAATTAAAGTCGGACTTTTTTCACATAACCTATTATAGTTCGCTGCTCGTATCAAGCTAGCCCTCACTGCCTCTACTTAACACGTATGAGCTATCATGACTTAGGAAAAATGCATAAGGATAAAATTTGAGTCATTGTTTTAAAGAACATATGGGATAAAAATGGTAAATTTAATATTGATAGAAAAAGAACAAGTGTAACATCCTAAGAATCCAAACTTAATTATTAGAATTTGGGGTGTAATATAAGAACTTGATAAAAGAGGTAGAACTTAGGTGGTAGGAATTGGGTTAGGATTAAAGAGAAGAGAAAAATAAGAAAATTGAATTCTGGTACTCTCGCTCAAGCGAGTCATCTCAAGCGAGAATGACTCGCTTGAGCGAGTATATCATTATTGCAAAACCTTTTCTGGTTTTCTCGCTTGAGCGAGAAACGTCTCACCTAAGCGAGAAACAGAGGAGGTTTTGGGGTGCTCTCTGGAAGAATTTCGATCGAGCGAAATTGGTTTCACTCAAGCGAAATTCAACCAGAATTTGGGAGGATACTCTCTGGAGTATTCTTGCTCAAGCGAGAAGAGTCTCTCTTGAGCGAGAATACGAAAAGGGAAAAATCCCATTTCCCTCGCTCGAGCGAGAATTGCTCGCTTGAGCGAGAGCACACGAATCAAATTAAAAATAACAATTAGGGCACCCCATTTATGACTCTTCTTCTCCTTCCCTTTCAATCTTAGAGAGAGATTGAGAGATTATAGAGAGAAGGAGCACTTTTGGAGCTTGAAGCAAGGATTTCAAGGCCTAGAGCTCTCCACCCAACCCTTCCCCAACCTTCTTTCATCTCTTTAAGCTTCCTTGGAGGTGAGTATGACTCACACACACTCACTCGTATTTGTGTTGGTTTCTATGGAATGAACCCTAATCCCTCCTTTCCCTTTCTTTTGACTTGTATGTTGTTGTTGATTGTGGTTTCCTCTTCTTTTGGTTGCTCTTACTTGTTGGTTGTGGTAGGATATGTTTGAGCATGGAGATTAGGGTTTGGATTCCATTACATTCTATCTATGGCTTAAACTTACATTTTAGTTTGATTTATATTCCGTATTCACATTTGAAGCTAGAAAATGAATTTGGACTACAACCACTAAACCCTAATTAATCAAGCTTGACTTCGGTCCAAAATAACACTAAAATGAGTTTGGATTTGGCCCAGAATAAGAATGTTTGGCTTCGGCCCATAATATGTATGAAAACTTGACTTCAGTCAAGAATAAGTGGTGGGATACGTCCCCAAGGAAGACGTTCCTTGTAGTCTGAGCTCAGGTATAACCCTAGAATTAGTGAAAAGACCCTGACTGCCGGGTAAAACAGGTTATGAGTTCGTAGAGTTAAGAATTGAGATTGTATGAATTGTTTGATTATATTATATGAACTGTTGCATAACATTTACTTGTCTGCCCTCACTGCATGCTGCATAGTTATATTCACTGAGACATCCGTCTCACCACACGTTTCGTCGACCACATTTTAGATGTGCAAGTACCTCCACACACGGGCTCTTGAGCTAGGAGCTGGAGCTAGTTAGTGTTTTGTTGCAGAACTAGTATTTGGGCAATGTTAGGCCAATTTTGATTATATGGATATGTATTTGAAGTTGGCTGAACGTATCTAGAAGGGAGTTGAATAGAGACTTTGAAAATATTGTACCTGAAAATTTGAGATTCAATCTGAGGTGGATCTCGAGTCTGTGACTTGGAACTCAGATTGAATTTTAACTCAGCGGAAGGTTAAGATTAAGAAAGCTGAGATATGTTGGGACTGATCTTAGTTATGTAGAAACTGAGTTATGCAAAGACTGATAATAAAAGGGATAGAGAGAGACAGAACACACTCAGATTTATACTGGTTCACCCATAACCTTGGGCTACGTCCAGTCCACACAACCATGTGAGATTTCCACTATGACAATCTTTTCAAATACAAGTATTCTTTCTTACCTCTTCAGGATCACACTAATTCACACTAAGCTCAGGCACCTCCTGACTTAGCTGAGACTCAAGTATTCTTTCCTTTGCCTCTCCAGGATTCACACTAAGCTTAGGCACCTCCTAATTTAGGTGAGATACAAGTATTCTTTCCTCTGCCTCTTCAGGCTCACAGTCACTCAAACTAAACTCAGGCACCTCCTGACTTAGCTAAGACTAGGTGATATTGTTAAGACAAACTCACTCCTAAGGTTTTTAATGTAGTCAAACCATTAAGTTAAGATGATCACAAAAGCAAAGACTGAGATGCATCTTGTTATTTACTGACTGTGTGCTCAAGTTGTGGCAAAAAATCCTAGACTTTAAAATTGCAGGTAACATTCAGTCAAGAAAGCTCAAAAGACTACTCTTGAGATATAAAGAAATAAAAGTCAGAATCAAGGATTGCCAAAGGAAAGATTAGAACAGAGATGCTAAGCAAAGATGAGATCCAAAGTTAGCTTGAGACGCAGACTCAGACTCAAATGCAGACGCAAACTGAGACATAGACTCAGACTCAGCTTGAGACATACACTCATACACATTACTCAGTTGCAGTCAAGAGACTCAGATGCAAGACTACAAAGAAGGATCAGGATACAGATGAGAGATCAAGTCTAAGACAAGAGACTCAGATGCAAAAGCTGCCAAAGGTTGAGACTCAAACTCGGCTTAAGAACGCAAGACACAAGAGTCAAGGCAAGGACACTACACATGATGACATAAAGCATTGGCACAGTACCTTTTGGTAGAAGACCCTCTCTCTCCTTTAACGGATCTTAACGGCCACATAACGACTAGTTTTCCATTTGAAATAAATGATAGAGACCAACAGTGGAAAGAGAGAGACTACACTGCATATTGAATACCTTCTGCATCTCATCGTACATCTCAAGTCCACATCTCAAGTCTATCTCATCTCAGATCCCATCTCAACTTGAGATCAACTAGTAGTCTTACTCATTCTCTCTTTTAGACCTTAAATCTCTATCCTTGTAAGAGAAAAGATTTGCCTAGCTGTACTCACTGTCTATTCATACATTGTATGTTGTAAGCTAGAACTATCAAAATTTCCCAAACCTTTGTAACCAGTCTAAACCGAGATAGGAAAGAGCTTAGTCTCAGTGTGAGTGTAGACGTCTTGAAGAAGCTGTAAGAAAACTTGTAACTCAGCCAAGGTAGGAGTGCCTAAGCTTGGTCTGAGAAACGTCCTGAAGAGGCTGTAAGAATACTTGTAATTGACAAGGCTGTCAATAGTGGAAATCTCACAAGTTGTGAGGACTGGATGTAGCCTAAGTTGTCGGTGAACCAGGATAAGATCAGTGTGCATCTCTCCTCCCTATCTCTTTATTTACATTGCACTACTTATATCTGAAATTTAATTGTCAAATTAAATTAACCCTATTCAGAAGAAATCAAGTTCATTTTTAAAATCAAGAATCTGTCTCTTTAAAATTTATTAACATTGAACTTGAGACAGCATCTCAACCTAATCCATTTTAGCATCCAAGTTATCCAACTTGAGAACGCATCTCAGCTTTGTTGAGTCTCATAATCAATTCAAGTATTCAAATCAGATTCAAGACTCACATATCCTAAGTTTTAATGGACAACATATTTGATTTAAAAAGGGATCGCTTATAAGAACAGTATCACTTGAAGGTATTTTGCTTTATTGTTTCAACAAGTTCTATGGAGAAGAAACCTCAAGCAGAACCTACTAATATGAGGAAACCTTCCGAAGAACTAAGATCTGTTGAACTCATTTCAACCTTCTCAAGTGTTACAGAACTCTAGAAGAACTGCTGAAGACCTCGATTTAACTATTGACTAAAGCCTGGAAGCTGCCTGCTAAAGTCATAACACTTCCTTAACGTCTGAAGCAAGTTTGATCCATTTAAGGAATGAATTCAAAGTTCGACCGTGTTGTCCAAATCACATTACCTTAAATGGAATCTGTTGTTCAAGTCAGAGCAGTGTTGCAGTCTGCAACTCCTGCACTTCTCAAAAGTCTAAAGCTATCGGAAGAGTTTCTCACAACGACTCAAAAGCATTTAATGCTATCTCACAACGGTGAATGAAGCTCTCCTCAACGAATTTATTTCATGACACTATATATTTAGCTTCTTGCAAGACTTTGAAGATTGGCGAACCTATGATGAACCCCTGGTGAAGCTGAGGCAAAGTCCTGTTCAAACCCAAAATGAGAATGAACCCCAAAATAGGCAAACAGAAAAGCCCAAGAGAGAATATGGCCAAGATTTATCAGAAAATCGTCTCAAGCCAACACTTTATAGAAGTTGTATCTCATTTCCTTGTACTTCGATTTATCCTTTGTATCCTGAGTTATTTTCAGTTATCCCTTTGTACAAAAGAACTCGTGTTTAAGTTTCTCTGAAACTTAAACTTATCCATTATTGTAAACATTGTTAAGTGTCAGAGAGCCTGGAGAGGCTTAGAGGAATAAAGAATACTCAGTTTAGCCTGGAGAGGCTGTGTCCAAAGAATACTTGTGTTTAGCCTGGAGCGGCTGTATCCAAAGAATACTTGTGTTTAGCCTGGAGAGGCTGGGTCCAAAGAATACTTAGTGTTTAGCCTGAAGAGGATGGGTTCAAATAATACTTGCATCTGTTCAAAGATAGTGTAAAATCTAGTGGAGTGTTGCCCTGGGACTGGACGTAGCTCACTGTGTTAGTGGGTGAACCAGGATAAATTTTTGTGGTCAAGTTCTTTCAACCCTTAACTCTTTACATTCTGTTTTAAACTAACCAATGAGGGTTTTAGAAAAGTTGTTTTATAAATCTACACAGAAGACAATCTTTTCTTCATAAGAAAAACGTTTCAAAAGCTTTTATTCAACCTTCTGAGTTGCATCAGCAAGTTGCTGAACTCCCAATTTCGGAAGGTTGCTTAAATATTTCAAAATCAGTTTGCTTATTAAAAGGTTTTCAGGAAAATCTGCAAAGAATTTTAAAACACTATTCAACCCCCTTCTAGTGTTTCCTATGGTTGTAACTAGCTTGAGTTTAAGTTTGTGATTTCAGGAACAAATTTTTAAAAGTCTCTATTCAACCCCCTTTCTAGAGACATCCATCCAACTTCAGTTGGTATCAGAGCTCGGCCTCTTTGGGGTTGAGCGCACCTACGTGTGAAGAGGAAAAGATCCATGGCTGGACCAAGCACAAGTCTTTTCATTCCTGAAGGAGCATCCACTAACAAGCCTCCTGCCTTTGATGGAACTGACTATTACTACTAGAAGGACAGGATGAGATTGTTCATTGAATCTCAACATGCTGACTTGTGGGAAATCATTGTGATAGGTCCCTATGTGCCTTTCATCACTGATGTACTGGGTCTGAGAGCAGCTAAGCCCAGAGAATCATGGACAAATGCTGAAAAGGAAAGATATGTTCTCAACTCAAGAGCCAAATACCTGCTCACATGTGCATTAAGTCGTAGTGAGTACGATAAAGTAGTAGGATGTGCATCAACAAAAGAAATATGGGATGCATTGGAAGTTGAACATGAAGGGACAAATCAATTCAAGGAAGCTAAGATCAACATATTGGTCAGACGGTATGAATTATTCAAGATGAACGAAGATGAAGGCATTCAGGACATGGTGAGATGCTTTACAATCATCACCAGTGATCTTTAATCCTTAGGAAGGACCTACTCAAATCAAGACATGGTGAGGAAAATCCTAAGGAGTCTACCAAAGCCCTGGAGACCCAAGGTCACAGCAATCCAGGAAGCCAAGGATCTCAGCATCCTCAGACTGGATGAGCTCCTTGGATCTCTCAAAGTACATGAGCAGGAGTTGATGGAATAAGATCTCATCAGGCGCCCAAAGACAATTGCATTGAAAGCCTCAGCAAGCAGTTCAAAGGGTAAGAAGGGCCTCTCAACTGACATCACTCAACTCATCTCATGATACAGAAAGTGAAGAAGATGATGAAGATGATGATGAGGCTGGGATGATTGATGAGATAGCCTTCATCTCAAGGAAGATCAGACGCATATGGAGAGAAAGAGGAAGTGGAAGACGAAGGTTTCCTTCCAGAAGAGGAGAAATAAAAAATGGAAAGAAAGGACAAATCATCTGTTATGTGTGCAATAAACCTGGGCACATCAAGTCTGAGTGTCCTCAACTCAGAACGGAGACAAAGAAAATCCCAAAGAAGAAGACAATGATGGCCACATGGGATGACACAGAAGAAGATGAGAGTCAAGATGATGAATCAGCAAATCTGTGTTTAATGGCCGATAGAGATTCTTCAGATAAGGAGGTATATGAATCTGACTCTGATCTCTCCTTCAATGAACTTAAGTCTGCCTTTGAAAATCTTTTATATGATTCAAATCTTCTTGATTCCAAGAGCTCTTTATTAAAATCCGAGTTAAACTAAGCTCTTGAGAAGGTCAAGTTTCTTGAACAAGAAAATGAAAATTTGAATCATATAAATAACAGTCTCATGCTGTCTCACATGAGACTGTCTGAACACATCAAGGCACATACTCAAGCTGATGTTGAGCTGGAATTAAGAAACCTCCTTGAAGAAAACAAGAAACTTAAAATTCAAAATAGAATTCTCATAGATGATCTAGCAGAATTTGTAAAAGGAACTAAAAACCTTGAGAGATTTATTGGATCTCAAAAAGGAATTTTTGACAAAGCTGGATTAGGCTATGAAAAGTCTCCAAGTGAAGTATGGTATAAGGATTTCTTTGTTCCATCAAGAAAAAAGAAAAAAGAAAGATGCTCATGATGTAGTAAACTTGGCCATAATACTTCAGATTGCTACATAAGACAAGTAGAAACTAAGAGAAAGGTAACTAACCATACAGGACCCAAATACAAATGGGTACCTAAAGACAAATCTCTTTGTGTAATAGATGTGCCTAGCTGCAGCAAAGTCAAGAAAGATGTGGGTGTTGGACAGTGGGTGCTCAAGGCACATGATAGGGGACAAAAGCAAGTTCCTGTCACTTGAAGAAAAAGCTTTGGGAGTTGTCTCATTTGGAGACAACAACAAGGCCCAAATCAAGGGTATAGGTAAGATTGGTAAGACAATCTCAGCTCAAATTGAAAATGTCTATTTTGTTGAAGGTTTGAAACATAATTTGCTTAGTATTAGTCAATTGTGTGATAATGGTTATCATGTTAATTTTCAACCCACATTTTGTAAGATCATAGACTTTAAGACTGGAAAAATTGTCTTCCCAAGAGAAAGAAATAAAAATCTTTACTCAGTCTCACTTGAGAGCCTATCTGATCTCACCTGTCTTGTGTCTCATGACCATGAAAAATGAATATGGCACAAGAGAGTTGAACACATTAACATGAGGACCATAAGTCAGCTTGCAAATCAATCTCTTGTTAAAGGATTACCAAAAATAAAATTTGACAAAGATATGATATGTGAGTCTTGTGCAAAGAGCAAGCACACTAAGACATGTTTCAAACCCAAGTCTCATGTCAGTACCTCTTGGCATCTTGAGATCCTCCACATTGATTTATTTTGACCAACTAAGACAACCAGTCTCAGTGGTAAAAAATATGGATTTGTAATTGTGGATGATTGTTCAAGATTCACCTGGGTTCTGTTTCTCTCTCAGAAAGATGAGTCTTATGAAACCTTTAAAATATTTTGCAAAAAGATTCAATCTGAGAAGCGATATGGGATTGGTGCTATGACAAGTGACCATGGAGGAGAATTTGAGAATGCCAAGTTCAAGAATTTCTTTGACAAAAATGGCATCACTCATAACTTCTCATGTCCAAGAACACCCCAACAGAATGGTGTAGTTGAAAGATAGAACAGGACTCTCCAAGAGATGGTGTAACATCCCTCTCTTTTGAGTTCCTTGTGGCCATTGAGGCTCTTAAGTTACCTTTTGTGTGTGTGTATATATATATATAAATAAATATATTGTACTGTTAGGTATAAGCACTAGAGACTTATATGTTTTTGAAACATCCATCACTTGTATAATATTGTTTTATAAAGGTAATTCATTCTTTTAAGAATACAATTAATGTCCTTAGAATAGTAAGCTTAAACTTCATAAGAAATCAAGTAGATGACTTGATCGTGAGATCTTATGAAGAACTATTCTTAAAATAGTCCCTAGTCAAGTATCATCTTAGGACAAATATGCATTTAGACGAGTATGTGAGTTCGTTGATGATCACATCTCATGGATCATGGATATGAGATATCATGTGCTCACATAAGTACACATCAAGAGTAATGGTGTACTGGACAAACCCACTATAAGAACGTTGCATGGATTGTTACATAAGTGTCATGAACGTTTCTTATATTGATAAATGTTATATGAAGTCCTTCGACCTGAAATCACTATGATTCCTACATAAGGAGTTATATGCTTTAAATATCATCAAACGTTGCCTATAACAAGGTGATCATATAGTTGGTTTTTGGGCATATAATAAATTATGTGGTGGGATATGAGTGACCTAGATGGGATTTGTCCCTCCAATGTAACAAGAGTTATATCTGTAGGCCTCTTGATAAAATGAGACTGCAAAATGCATGGCCATGCTCAGGAGGATAAACATGAGATGTTTATTTTCTGTACAGTCTACTTGGGGATGAAGAAAACATAAATTGAACTATACAAGGTTGACACATTCTATGCCCTTGTGTTCAATTAGACATTTGGACAAAGGGACAGATCATATAAATTATCATAAAATAGGATTCTTCAAGGTTGTTGATAATCTCAATATTTGGGTAGTGATGTATTGCTAGATACCGCTCACTATTTATGATATTAAATATAAAAAGGGTTTTATTTTAATATCATAACCAAATATTAAAAGCCTATTGGGTCACACGCATACAACAAGCCGCTAGGAAAGATATTAATTCTAATTTGATTAGGATTATAACATAATGGGCCAGGCCCATATATGTTAGGGTTAATAGAGTGAGGGGTTAAACCCTAATCACCACTCTATAAATATAGCATAAGATGCATTACCCTGTATACATGAGCAGTCATAATTACTCTTTAAACGCTACTAGCAAAGTTGAGAAGGGTTTCCTAGTTTGGCTGTTGGCGTGGACACCACTAGAGACGTGGTTGCTATTGCCTCGTTCATAATCCTAATAAGGTATGTCATTTTGTTTTATGCCTTTTATGCCTTGATTTGTGTTTTGACATTAACAATCATAACAAGGGAGGGAATCCATTTATTTTGCTGCACCTTGACCACATGCTTGATTCCCTTCATGTACTGGTTATTTTTTTGAGTTTCAGGTTAAATTTGATTTTTGGGGAATATCCGATGTTTAGGGGAAACTCTGCCGTAATTTCTATAGAATCTTTTCAAATCTTAGGGAGAAAAAAGGTTTTGGGAGAGTGATAATTTGGAGGAGGTTTTGTTAGAAAAGAGTAGGCTTGAATAAAAATGGAGGTGTGGAGATGGGAGAAATTAGGAACCTTTGTTGTTTTGAGAAGGATAAATGTAAGGGGAAAGCTCTTTGAAATTTGCATTTCATCTGCGTTGAGCGCAAGTGAAGCGCAGATTCTAGTGAGTTCTAGGGGAAACCTGTGCTTCATCTGCGCTGAGCGCAAGTGAAGCGCAGATTCTGAAGTTGGCTGAAGGTCTCTAGAAGGGGGGGGGGGGTTGAATAGAGACTTTTCAAATCTGTTCCTGCAGATCCACACTAAAATTGATTGTTGAGAAGTGCTCTCAAGTTTTAACAACTTGGAGTCTCTGTTAAGACAGGATGTATTGAATCCAATTTTTAGCAGTGGTTCTTATGTCTAGATTTTAACTCAGAATTTGTTAATTAAGTTATTCTTGTTGTTATCAAGTTGTTATAGTTAAATCAATATAAGAAATATAGAGACAGAGCAAAAGACAAGGGGGCAGAGATATTATCCTGGTTCACCCACTCCTTGGGCTACGTCCAGTCCTCACAACGCGTGAGATTTTCCACTATTGACAAACCTGTCAATACAAGTATTCTTACAGCCTCTTCAGGACGTCTCACTCACACTAAGCCTAGGCACTCCTATCTTAGCTGAGCCACAAGTATTCTTACAGCCTCTTCAGGACGCAATCACCTCACTCTAAGACTAGGAACCCTCCTATCTTAGATGAGACAAGTTACAGTGAATGAATATGATAAGCCTAGCTTACAACATACATAGTATGGATATATAAATTGGTAAGCTAGGAAATCTCTCTACTTAAGTTACGGTATAATAGTGATGCACAGAAGAGAGATAATAGAGACAGATGCTGATCTCAAGATGTGTTGGATCTGTTTACAGACAACTGTTTTGTGCACTTGAGATGTCAGTTGAGATGTGATAAGGTGCTAAATGATTGAGCAGTAATATGGTCAATTTCTCTCACATATCAACATTTGATCTTGTCTCTTTTATATCAACAGATGAGGAACTAGCCGTTATGTGGCCGCTGCAATCCGTTGGAACACACAGCAGCAGGTACAGTCTTTTCAGTAGGTGTACAACAACTTTTCAGTCTAAGTCACAGTGTCAGTGTCCTTGTGTCCTTGTTTGACTTTATGCTGACCCCACTTGCTGTCTCCTGTCATTGAGCATGCAGTCTTACTTCTGTCCAGATTCTGTTACAATTTACTTGCATCTCTGATGAGATCCCATCTTGCGTTGTCTGTCCTTGAGACGACGTCTCAAGCTGTCCTTGCATCTCAAGCTGAACCTGCATCTATTCATGGCTTGCATCTCAAGCAGTGCTTGAGTCTCTTTTGGCTTTATGCTGAGATCCCTTCTATTCTTAGGATATCATCTGAACACAGAGTTTTGCATCTCATGCTGTGTAAGCATCTTAATGCTGATCTTGCATCTGACCTTGGCTTGCATCTCAGGCTGAGCTTGCATCTGTTCTTAGCTTGCTTCTCAAGCTGAACTTGCATCTGATCATAGGCTTGCATCTGTGCTTCATACTCCAACTGCAGAGCCCTTGTAGCTTCTGATTTTGTGTTATTATTACTTGTGTCATTGCTGATCTAAGTGGACTAAAGATCCATTTTGTCTTTATGTATTCCTGTAGTGGTTTAGATACAGAAAGTCTCTGCCATACTTGAACACAGTCAGTAACACAAGATGCATCTCATATGCATATTTAATCTTAATCAGTTTGTCATATTAAAAACTTCTTGGGGATGAGCTTGTCTCAACAATCTCCCCCTTTTTTGATGATGGCAAATTGTAAGTTAAATATCTTATGAGACTAATATGGAAATGATGCTTGTATATCCTTAACTCCCCCTGAGATGTGCAATCTCTTTGAAAACAGAAATAAATAAGGAGAAGAGCTCCCCCTGAGTTATAGATCAGTTTTCTGTTTTAAGACTTAGTATTTGAAGTGAATTGTTAATCAAATTATTAAGTAAGTCAACAACAATATACTGCAAATATTGATTGCATGTGGGTTTCAAGAATCATTAATTATGAATGTGAATGGCTATTTGAGTCTTAATAATGATTAGTTAATATTCTATTGATTTATTAATTTATATCTGAGCATATTTGAATACAAAACATGTTCTGTTCGGTGAATTAATGCACAAATGAATTGTTGTGTAAAAAAATTATGTAGCTGCGGATTAGCTACTGAAACATTCGTAGCTGGAAATATCAGAAAATAGGTAACTTGGAGTGCGGTTCTAGTAACCGCATTCTAAGTAAAAATCCACGTGGCAGAATGCTTCCAACATGGCAAAGCGTCACTTGGAGTGCGGTTATGCAACCGCAATCCAAGTGAATCTGTACTAGGATAGCACTAGAAAAGACTGCGGTTTTAACCGCAATCTTATGTGACGCGGAACTGCAGTCTTTTCCCTTTTTTGTTGTAGTGTATATCTAACCTACTCTCCCCCTTTTGATATTATCAAAACAAAATAACTAGCAGAGCTAGGATAAGTGGGAAGAGGATGAGTCTGAGCTAGGTCTAGATGGGCGCAACACAGTCTGTGGGAACTCAGGCAGAGGAGGCAAATTTGAAAGATGAAGGTTCATCTTCTTGTGAGATTCATTTGTTGCATGCATTGCTTGCAGGATTGTGTCAAATCCTGCAAAGAGGCCCTCTTGCCTCTTCTTGTAGTGCTTCAGCTTCTTCAAGATCTTCTTTTGATTCTGCTCAAGTCTGGTGTTGAGGTCTTGCTGATATTGTTGATGTTCCTCATGTAATTGATTCAGAAAGGTGTTGATGGAGTTTGATAGATGTGTGGGAATGGATGGTTCAGATGAGGGTGCCTCAGTTGGCTCAGGTCTGGTAGTGGGAGGTGCAGATTGATCATATTTAGGCTGAGGGGAATCATTCAGAATGGTCTCTACAAAGAACTTTCCAGGAGTGGGGCAAGAAGTAGGAAGGGAATATGCAGGTTCATACCTCACAGGGGTTGTCTATTTGGTGGTGATAACCTTTACAGTCCGAGTCTCAACCTGTTGTGGCTCTGGGTGAGTTTCAAAGCTTGAGTTTGTATTATCCTTCTCTAAGCTCACCAAGGTCTCAGCAATAATCTTACTACAAGGAGAGACTTCCTGTTGAAACTGTTCTGGTGGAGGGGATTTGGGTGAGGATTGGTGGATTGGAGAGTGATGCTCTATCTCAGGTTCTTTCTCAGTTTCCATTTGGGGTTCTACCTCAGGTGTAGGTTCCCTATTAGCCATGACTCCTTCTTCTACTCTTTGCTCATTGGGTTTTTCATCAGTAACAGGAGCTGGTTCAGTATGCACTATGGCAGTGTGATCAGTTTTTGACTTCTTTTTCTTCTTCTTCCTTAGTTCAGTCTCTGTTGAAACAGAAGGCTGTGCTTTTCTCTTCTTTTCTTTATCAGGGATCTCTGAACCTTCTTGAGATCCCTCAGCAGCTCCCTTTGAGACTTTCTTTTTCTTCTTCTTTTCAACCTCAGACATTTTAGATGAGGGGGAGGCCTGTGTAGTTGTGGGAACAAGAGGAGGAGGGTCATTTAAAGGAAAAGTAGGGGAAGGGATGTTCTTACCATTTAGCCCGAGAGACTTCAAATTTTTTGTTCCAATATAGCTTGGTCTCTCGTCAGACTTATCACATCCACTGAAGTCAACTTTGAAATGCTTCATGATCCTGGTAGTGAGCATTCCAAAGGGAAGAGATGCATTGATCTTGGAGTTGTGGAAAGCATGCTCCATGTGTCTAAGAATGAGGAATGGGAGGTTCAGGGGAATTCCATGCTTGAGGTGGTACATTACCATCAAATCTTGATGATAGACCTTGTTGAAAGTGCCAGCCCTTTGCATGATGCACTTGACAACCAGATGGAACAAGAATTTGCCAAAGAGGTTCAGGGATGAAGAGGCATCTGTGATGAGACCTCCTTTGAAGAGGGAGGTGCCTACATTGGCTGAAGGTATTCCAATATTACTCCACCAGTGTTCCTCATTGTATAGTCTGTTGCCAGCCACAGGTGCTTGGATGATGGCACCAAGTGTTTCCTCTGTCAACTCTATGTGGACTCCTTTGATGTCAGAGATGATGTGTGGCTAACCTTGAGATGATCCCTTAGCCTTGTAGCATGCTGCATAGAATGCACTAGTCATCTTTGGAAAGACTGAATCAGTCATGCCCAAGTATTCTTTCCATCCTTGTTTCTCCAAATAGGGACCAATATCCCATCCTTCATCTCTTAGCTCTTGGAATGAGATCACTCTTCCTATGATGATCTTCTTATGTACGAACCTTTTGGTGAGCTTATCTTCTACCTCAGCATTGGAGAAGAGATCAGATTGGAAAGAGATCTTCTTTCCTTCTACAGCCTTGTCTTTCCCTTTCTTTGAGCATTCTGGTTGAGTCAGGTCTATGTGAACAGGGGACTTAGGAGGTGCAGATTGGGTAACTTGTGAGGCAATTCTTTGGGATATCATTATTCTGGGGGGAATGAGAGTGCTCTTTTTGGAGGATGTGGATTTAGAAGATGGAGAAGGTTGGGTAGGTTGGGTGGATTGTGAAGGCTCAGTTTCTGTGCTAGGCTGTGGAGATGGGGAACGACTTAGGGTTTCTTGGCTTGAATGGATGCTCGGTGATTTGGATCCTTCTTCAGATCCAGAAGACATCTTTGCTTCTGGGGAGGATGATGATGAAGATTTATCTGAGTAGGGTAACTTAAGACCAGTGACTTTGATGCGCATTTGCAGAAAAGAGAAGGGTGAAATGTGGGTTAGAATCGGTCTTTAAATAGAGAGAGAGACGTTGAGAGGAGAAAAATAAATGCATGTAGTGGGGAGTTATTATGGCAGTTGAGAGTAGTTGGCACTCCTTTTTATAGCCTAACGGCTAGTTTGCCAGATAGTGGGTAATTACTAGCCGTTGAGTAATGACTCTATCTTTCACTTAGTAACGTATAGTAACGTCCCAGTAATCCCATGAGACGTGAGTTGAGACGTGTCATGAGACGCATCTGATAACAGATTCGTCTGAGACCTCGTCTCTTCACAGATGACACTTGAGTCTCATCTCTAGTGAGACTCTCAGCATATAATCCAGTGCTGGGCTAAGTTAAATTCATTGTTTTTAATCAAGACAACACACATTTAACAATTTTAAATTTTCAATGAATCTTTCTTCTACCATGGGTTTTGTAAAGATGTCAGCCAGCTGACTCTTGGTATCTACAAAGATTAACTCAATACTTCCTTTTTGCATATGATCTCTTATAAAATAATGTTTGATGTTAATGTGTTTGGACCTAGAATGATGAACAAGATTCTTTGCAAGGTTTATGGCACTAGTGTTATCACAATAAATAGGAATTTTAGAGTACCTGACTGCATAGTCTTGCAATTGAGATTTGATCCATAGGACTTGAGTACAGCATGCAGCAGCTGAGACATACTCAGCTTTTGTAGTGGACAGGGCAATGGTATTTTGCTTCTTGCATGACCAGGAGATAAGACATTTTCCTAAGAATTGGCAAGATCCACTGGTGCTCTTTCTATCCATTTTGTCACCAGCAAAATCAGCATCACTGTATCCTATGAGATCAAAACTCTTTCCTTTCTCATACCATAAGCCAAGATTAGTGGTTCCAATTAAATACCTAAATATTCTTTTGACAGCAGTGAGATGAGATTCTTTAGGATTAGATTGATACCTTGCACATATTCCCAGAGCAAACTGAATATCAGGTCTGCTGGCAGTTAAATACATAAGAGAACCAATCATACCTCTGTAAAGCTTGTCTGAGACAACTTTTCCAGCTTCATCTTGATCAATTTGAGTTGAGGGATGCATAGGAGTTTTCATTGGTCTAGCCTCATTCATTTTGAACTTGCTGAGCAGATCTCTTGTATATTTTTCTTGACTAATGAATATTCCATCAGTCAGTTATTTGATTTGAAGCCCTAAGAAGAATCTCAGCTCCCCCATCATACTCATCTCAAATTCTCCCTGCATGAGACTTGAAAATTCTTGACATAAAGACTCATTAGTTGAACCAAAAATAATGTCAACAACATAAATTTGAACAATTAATAAGTCTTTGCTAATTTCCTTTTTGAAGAGAGTAGTGTCAATCTTACCCCTGATGAAACCATTTTTAATTAAAAAGGAACTTAACCTGTCATACCAAGCTCTTGGAGCTTGTTTGAGGCCATATAGAGCTTTGGATAGTCTAAGTACATATTCTGGATGGTCAGGATCTTCAAATCCAGGAGGCTGCCTTACATAAACTTCTTCTTCTATGATCCCATTTAGGAAGACACTTTTTACATCCATCTGGTATAATTTGAAGTCCTTGAATGCAGCAAATGCTAGCAAGATCCTGATAGCCTCAAGTCTTGCCACAGGTGCAAAGGTCTCATCATAGTCTATTCCTTCTTGTTGGTTGAACCCTTATGCTACCAATCTGGCTTTGTTCCTCATGACTTGACCTTTTTCATTTAGCTTATTTCTGAACACCCATCTGGTTCTAGTTATGGTTTGATGAGATGGTGGAGGAACCAAGTTCCAGACTTTGCTTTTCTCAAACTGATTTAGTTCTTCTTCCATAGCCTTAATCCAGGATCCATCATTTAAGGCTTCATGTATGTCTTTTGGCTCTATTTCAGATAGAAGGGCCATCAGATTCTCTGTGTCTCTGAAAGAAGATCTGGTTCTGACTCTGTCTGAAGTCTCTCCAATTATCTGATCTCTTGGATGAGATCTCACTAGTCTCCAGCTTCTGGGTAGTTGAGATGCATGCTCACTTTGTATTTCAACATTTTCTGGTCTTGTTTCTTGAGATCTAGTTAGATTATCTGATTTATCTTCTTCTTGGAAGACATGAGATGTTCCAGATTGATTGCTTCTGTAAGATGTTCCTTCTGACTGAACTTCCCTTCTATGTTCAGACTGGGATGATCTTACCACCTTCTGTTCAGGTGAGGGTCTCTCTTCAGCTTCTTGAGTTGAGATCTTTAGGTCTTTTATTAGCTCTTCTATTTCCTCATCAACTTCTTTCTGAGTGTTTCCCTGAACTTCATTAAACACTACATGCACAAATTCTTCAGTAGTTTTGGTTCTTAGATTATATACTCTATAAGCTTTAGATGTTAATGAATATCCTAGGAAAATTCCTTTATCAGATTTGGTGTCAAATTTTCCCAACTGATCTTTGGTATTTAGAATAAAGCAATCACATCCAAAGACATGGAAATATGAAATTGAGGGCTTCCTACCTTTCCACAGCTCATATGGAGTTTTATTTAAGATCTTTCTTATAGTAACTCTGTTCAAAATGTAACAAGATGTATTGACAGCTTCTGCCATTTCTTAGTCACATAACAAGGTTCTAGCCATTTCTTGAAGTGTTCTATTCTTTCTCTCAACTACACCATTTTGTTGAGGAGTCCTTGGACAGGAGAAGTTATGAGAGATGCCATTTTTATCAAAGAATTTCTTAAACATAGCATTCTCAAATTCTCCTCCATGGTCACTCCTGACAGATCCAATTCCATATTCTTTCTCAGATTGAATCTTTTTACAAAAGGTTTTGAAAGAATCATATGATTCATCTTTCTGAGATAGGAACAGAATCCAGGTGAATCTTGAGAAATCATCCACAATGACAAAGCCATATTTTTTACCACTGAGACTTATAGTCTTAGTTGGTCCAAATAGGTCAATGTAAAGGATCTCAAGTGGCCTAGTAGTTGAGACACAATTCTTAGGTTTAAAACTTGATTTGCTGTGCTTGCTTTTGATGCAGGAATCACACTTCATGTCTTTGTCAAATTTTACCTTGGGTAACCCTTTGACAAGAGACTGACTAGCAAGCTGATTCATGGTTCTCATGTTAATATGTCCAACTCTTTTGTGCCAAAGCCATCTCTCATGATCATGAGATATGAGACAAGTGAGATCTGATAGACTTTCCAATGAGACTGAGTAAAGATTTTTCTTTCTAGTTCCAGAGAAAGTTATTTTTCCAGTTTTGGAGTCTATGATCTCACAGATGGTAGGTTGGAAATTAACATGATACCCATTATCACATAACTGACTGATACTCAGCAAATTATGTTTCAAACCTTCAACAAAATATACATTCTCAATTTGAGCTGAGTTGGTCTTACCAATTTTACCTATGCCCTTGATCTGGGCTTTACTGTTGTCTCCAAATGAGACAACTCCAATGGCCTTTTCCTCAAGTGACAGGAATTTGCTTTTGTCCCCTGTCATGTGCCTTGAGCATCCACTGTCCAGCACCCATTCTTTCTTGGACTTTACTGCTGCCAGGCACATCTGTCAAAACAAGAGATTTAGCTTTAGGTACCCACTTATATCTGGGTCCTTCATGGTTAGTTACCTTTCTCTTGAATGCTACATGTCTTAGGTAGCATTCAGTGGCCTTATGACCAAATTTACTGCAGCAAGAGCATCTTTCTTTCTTCCTGTTTCTTGCAGGAACAAAGAAGTCCTTGTACCAGATCTCACTAGAAGACTTCTCATAGCCTAGTCCATCTTTATAAAAAATTCCTTTTTGAGACCCAATGAGTCTCTCAAGGTTTTTTGTCCCCTTAACAAATTTAGCCAGGTCATCTATGAGAATTCTGTTTTGCCTTTTGAGATTCTGGTTTTCTTCTAACATATGCTTTAGCCTTTGCTCATCTGGAGGCTGCCTCATATTTTTTGTAAGTTCAGACAGCTTCATGTGAGACAACATGAGACTACTGTTCTTATGATTCAAGTTCTCATTTTCTTTTTCCAAAAATTTAACCTTTTCAAGAGCTATATCTAGTTCTGATTTTAAATGAGAGCTTTTTGAAACTAGAAGATTTGAATCATAGAGAAGATTCTCAAAAGCACACTTGAGCTCAGTTAGAGTCAATTCAGAGTCTGAGTCACTTACCTCATCATCATCTGATGAGTCACTATTTGCCATGAGACATATGTTGGCTGATTCTTCACT
Source organism: Sesbania bispinosa (assembly GCA_026901365.1). Classification (NCBI taxonomy): domain Eukaryota; kingdom Viridiplantae; phylum Streptophyta; class Magnoliopsida; order Fabales; family Fabaceae; genus Sesbania; species Sesbania bispinosa. The sequence continues at coordinate 207,949 of QLOH01000812.1, forward strand.
TGGACTGTCATCTCCTTCAGTATCATCCCAAATAGCCATCATTGCCTTCTTCTTAGGACTTTTCTTCACCTCTCTTCTGAGCTGAGGACACTCAGATTTCATGTGTCCAGGTTTTCTGCACTCATAACAGATGGATTGACCTTTCTTTTCTGATTTGACTTCTCCTCTTCTTGATGGAAACCTTTTTCTTCCACTTCCTCTAGCTCTCCACATGCGTCTGATCTTTCTTGAGATGTAAGCTAGCTCATCATCCATTTCACTTTCATCATCATCTTCTTCATCCTCTTCAGTCTCTGTGTCATGAGATGAGTTTAGTGAAATCTGTTGAGATGTGCTTGCCTTCTTACCTTTGGAGTTGCTAGAGGCTGCTTTCAGAGCAATAGTCTTGGGACGTCTTATGTGGTCCTCCTCCATCAGTTCTTGCTCATGAACCTTCAGTGATCCAAGGAGTTCATCCAGCCTGAGAATGCTCAGGTCTTTGGCTTCCTGAATAGCTGTGACTTTAGGTCTCCAGGGCTTGGGTAAGCTTCTCAGGATCTTTCTTACCATATCATGGTTAGAATATGTTCTTACCATAACAAGGTCTTTAATTAAATATGTCTCCCACTATTTTGATTCAAAACAAGTACCCTCAATATAAAGAATAAAAAAAATCCCATCACTAGATTTTCTAGTGGGCCAAGATCCATATTTCACCTTATTTTAAGTCAGCTTTGGTTGATCGCTTAAGAAAAGGTTATTTAGGTAGGAACACACTTCCAATTGTATCTCATACAACTTTTGGATAGTTAGGTGAATAACCCTTATTCTAATTCATCTTATGAATCAATGCCTAACTCAGTGCCTCTAGGTTCTCCAATCATATTGAATATACCCAATCAAAGACCAATGATTAACAATCAGATATTATTTTTATCCTATCACGCCTCACTAAAATAGATAAAGGTACCCTGCTTTAGCAGACCCACTCTTCATCGATTCTAGCCTTGATGAGTGTCATTCATTGGATGGCATAATAAGCATTGAGGGATTTGATCGCTTTATTTTTGCATTCCTTCGTTAAACCATTTAACAAAAACATAATCGCCCTTCACTAAAATAGATAAATGTACCCTGCTTTGGCAGACCCACACTTAATCCATTCTAGCCTTGACGAGTGTTATTTATTGGAATGAAAAACATAACTTAACATTCCCTTTGAGGGATTTGATTGCTTTAATTTTATTCGTCGCTAAACCCTTTAACATACAAACATGCATCTCATACAAACACATGATATGGTTATGGCCTCCTAAAATCCAATACAAAATTACATCACATATAATCTTGAAGTCTCCATCCACATGTCTCCACATGCTCCTTTGACTCCATGCTCTTTCCGGTTACATTACATACAAGAAGAAACCTCGTTTAACATACGAGGGGATAAAGATGAGAAGAAAATTACAAGAGGAATGTCAAGAGGTAAGGCACGACACGCAGGTCGTATTTAAATTTAAAATAACTAAGGCCATAACCAACCATCATGCAAAACCAACATCCATTGATTGTAGAACAAATGATATAATACGATGTATATATTAAGCGAGGTTTGATAACGCGCATACGAAATAACACACTACGCAGTGTAGTACGGGAGGCCGCCTCTTGTGGGGTGCTGGGCAGCGCCCCGACACAAAAAATTAGATTTGATAAACATTCATTCAATCATCAATAAGTGTCTCGCATCAAATGAATACTTCACAAACCGATAAACGAGTGAGTCCCTCGTATCATTTGAATACGTTCTTGTCAGCAAATTGATAAGTGGCATGTTTATTGCAGCCAATATTTGAGTGGAGACAAGGTTTCAACAATTGAACCCTTAGACGCCCAAGACATGAACTCTTTCATGTTCCATGGGACCCTCCAACATTAGAACATATAAACATATATATACATCGCACATAAAACAATCAATAAAGGATACATCGCTCATAAAACGATCAATAAAGGAAATAAAATAAAATGATTCTGTGCTTGCGCTTTACCTGCGGTACAGCGTAGGTGAAGCGCAAGTATTAGAATAAAAGACGTAACCAGCGCTACGCTTGCGCTGCAGCCTAGCCTGCAGCACAGATCTGCGCTTCAGTCTGCGCTGCAGCGCAGAAAACAGCGCTTCGTTTTACCTGCGCTTCACCTCCGCTTCACTTGCGCTTTACTTGCGCTCAGCGTGAGTGAAGCGCAGAAACGACATTTCAAAAAACGTTCTGCGATTTAAACAATAATACCATAATATCACTATATTCAAAGATTAAAAGCCCAAAACGTGTTTATCACAAACCAAAGCTCTGATACCAATTGAAGCGAATCAAGCATGTGGTCAGGGTGCAGCAGAAATAAATGGATTCCCTCCCTTGTTATAATCGTTTTGCGAAAACACGAATCAAGGGATAAAAGGTATTGAAACGAAAGGCCGTACCTTATTAGGATTATAAACGAGGCAAGTGTAGCCACGTCTCTATTGGTATCCACGCCAACAGCCGGACTAGGATTCTCTCCTCAGCTATGCTAGTAGCCTTGGAAAGTAAGAAGCGATTGCTCATGTGTCTCAGGGTAGTGCATCTTATGCTCTATTTATAGAGTGGTGGCTAGGGTTTTATCCCCTCACTCACTTAACCCTCACACTTATGGGCCTGGCCCATTATGTAATAATTCTAATTAAATTAAATTAGAATTATTATCCTTTCCTAGTGGCATGTTGTATGCGTGTGACCCAATAGGATTTTAATATTTGGTTATAATATTAAAATAAAACCCTTTTATATTTAATATCATAAATAGTGAGCGGTATCTAGCAACACATCACTATCCAAATATTGAGATTATCAATAACTTTGATAAATCCTATTTTATTATAATAATTTATATGCTCTGTCCCTTTGTCCAAATATCTAATTGAACACAACGACATGGATTGTGTCAACCCTGTATAGTTCAATTTATATTTTCTTGATCCCCAAGTAGACTGTACAGAAAATAAATATCTCATATTTATTCTCCTGAGCATGGCCATGCATTTTGCAGTCTCACTTTATCAAGAGGCCTACAGATATAACTCCTGTTACATAGGAGGGACAAATCCCATCTAAGGCACTCACATTCCTCCACATAATTTATTATATATCTAAATACCAACTTTATGATCACCCTGTTACAGGCAACGTTTGATGATATTCAAAACATATAATTCCTTATGTAGGAATCGTAGTGATTTCAGGTCGAAGGACTTCATATAATATTTATCAATTTAAGAAACGTTCATGACACTTATGTAACAACCCATGCAACGTTCTTAAGGTGGGTCTGTCCAGTACATCATTACTCTTAATGTGTACCTTTGTGAGCACATGATATCTCATATCCATGATCTGTGAGATGTGATCATCAATGAACTCATATACTAGTCTAAATGCATCTTTGTCCTAAGATGATACTTGACTAGGGACTATTTAAGAATAGTTCTTCATAAGATCTCACGATCAAGTCATCTACTTGATTTCTTATGAAGTTTAAGCTTACTATTCTACGAACAATAATTATATTCTAAAACAATAAGTTTGCCTTTATAAAATAACATGATACAAGTGATGGATGTTCATAAATATATAAGTCTCTAGTGCATATTCCTAACAGTTATATGCTCAAATTAATTATTGATTGTGAAGTATGAAATTGCATGATAAGGAAAACAGAAGGTTAAGTGGCCACTAGGGAGACGTTCCTAGTAAGGTTTTGAGCTCAAATTCCCGCCAGAATGTAAAAGTGAAAAGAACCCATGGGTGTTGGGTAATGCACCAGAGGTTAATTGAATGGAAAAGGAAAATGTTATTTTGATTGGTTGAGATAACTGTCATACGTAAGTTGCATATGAAATTTTTCCTGCTATTTGGTTGTTTGGACAATTTCACACTTGCACAGCCTGCTCATTGAGATTTATTCTCACCACACGTTATGTGGAATTCTTTAGATGTGCAGGATACCTAGCAGGACCCTTGAAGGACTTTCTTTTGGGAGAAGAACTCTTAGAGTTGTTTTATTATTTTGTTATTGTTACTCCTTGAGCATGGTGTTATGTAGCTAAGACCCCTTTTGTTATGTAAATATTATTAATGGTTGTGTATTTTGCCGGTAATGGCACTGTTATTTTGTAAATAGTTGGTTACTCAAAGCCTTTATGTATATTATTTGATTACTAAGCTTGAGTGGTAAATTCTAATATTCGTAATGATTTATGTAATGTCGGGAATGTGCTCCCAATAGGCATTATTCCCGGAACATGAAATTAGGACGTCAAAGATGGAAAGAACTTTATTATGTGATTCTGGTGTTGAAAAACATTTTTGGGCAGAAGCTGTAAACACCTCTTGCTACATCATGAACAGAGTCACAATAAGAAAGATCTTGAACAAGACTCCGTATGAATTATGGAAAGGGAGAAAACCTTCAGTCTCTTACTTTCATGTGTTTGGATGTGATTGTTGCATTCTAAATACCAAAGATCAGTTGGGAAAATTTGACACAAAATCTGATAAAGGAATCTTTCTTGGGTATTCTCTTACCTCTAAAGCTTACAAGGTCTTTAATTTAAGAACAAAAACTACTGAAGAATCTGTGTATGTAGTCTTTAATGAGATGCAGGGCAATTCACATAAGAAAGTAGATGAAGAAATTGAAGAGATGATGGAAGAACTGAGAATCTCAACTCAAGATGCTGAGGAAAGACTCCCAACAGAACAAAAGAACATGAGAAGACCCATGTCTGATTCAAGAAGAGAATCTCAGGCTGAGACTGAAAGGTCAGCTCAGATAAGATCTCATAGAAGATCTCAACCTGAAATGAGAAATAATCCTCAAGACAAAGAAGAAACTGAAGACCTCACTGAGATTGGGACAGTTAGACAAACTGTACCTGAGACTCAACATGAGCATGCCAATGAGATGCCCAAAAGCTGGAGACTAGTTAGATCTCATACAGGAGATCAGATTATAGGAGAGACTTCAGACAGAGTCAGAACAAGATCATCTTTCAGAAACAATGATAATATGATAACTCTCCTGTCTGAAGTAGAACCAAAAGATTTGCATGAAGCTCTCAATGATAACTCCTGGGTCAAAGCCATGAAGGAAGAGCTCAGCTAGTTTGACAAAAGCAAAGTCTGGGATCTGGTCCCTCCACCATCTCATCAATATATAATAGGAACCAGATGGGTCTTTCGTAACAAACTCAATGAAAAGGGCAAGGTTATGAGAAACAAAGCAAGACTGGTAGCACAAGGATATAACCAACAAGAAGGAATAGACTATGATGAGACCTTTGCTCCAATGGTCAGACTTGAGGCCATCAGAATCCTCTTAGCCTTTGCAGCCCCACAAAGACTTCAAGCTCTATCAAATGGATGTAAAGAGTGCATTTCTGAATGGAATTATTGAACAAGAAGTCTATGTGAGATAGCCCCCTGGGTTTGAGGATTCACAACATCCAGAATATGTGCTCAGATTGAAGAAAGCTCTATATGGACTTAAGCAAGCTCCTAGAGCTTGGTATGACAAACTGAGTTCCTTTCTAGTTGAGAATGGCTTTTCCAGAGGTCAGATTGACACCACACTATTCAAAAGGGAGTATAATAAAGACTTATTAATTGTTCAAATCTATGTAGATGATATTGTCTTTGGATCAACTAATGAATCTCTTTGTCAAGAATTCTCAAGTCTCATGCAGGGAGAGTTTGAGATGAGTCTGATGGGTGAGCTGAGATTCTTCTTGGGTCTACAAATCAAGCAACAATTTGATGGCATATTCATCCACCAAGAAAAGTATGCAAAAGATCTACTAACAAAGTTTAAGATGAATGATGCTAAGCCAATGAAGACTCCTATGCATCCATCAACTTAGATTGACAAAGATGAGAAGAGTAAGTCAGTCTCAGGCTAGCTGTACAGAGGTATGATTGGATCTCTTATGTACCTAACTTCTAGTAGACCAGATATCCATTATGTTGTGGGATTCTGTGCTAGGTATCAATCTGATCCTAAAGAATCTCACCTCTCAGCAGTTAAAAGAATCTTTAGATATTTAATTGGAACAACTAATCTTGATCTCTAGTATGAGAAAGGATCTAGTTTTGATCTAACAGGCTATAGTGATGCTAACTTTGTCGGAGACAAGATGGATAGGAAAATCACAAGTAGAACTTGCCAGTTCCTAGTAAACTGCCTTGTCTCATGGTCATGCAAGAAGAAATATACAATAGCATTGTCCACAACTGAAGCTGAGTACATCTCAGCTGCTGCTTGTTGCTCACAAGTCTTATAGATCAAATCTCAAATGCTAGATTATGCATTAAGGTACTCCAAAATCCCAATTTTCTGTGATAATACTAGTGCTATAAATCTTGCTAAAAATCCCATTCATCATTGGAGATCTAAACACATAGACCTTAAGCACCATTTTATAAGAGACCATGTTCAAAAAGGAAATATTGAAATAATTTTTGTTGATACTAAAAATCAACTAGCAGACAACTTCACTAAGCCATTAGTGGAAGAAAGATTCATTTCAAATTTAAAATTATTAAATATGCGTGCTTATGATTAAAAATGTGATTTAAGTAGAGATTAGACTAAGTCCAGGATCTAAGATCAGCTCTTAACTTAGTCGGAGACAGGATAAGATGAGATCCATGAAGGATCTAAGATGAGACGAGGCTCTCATAAAATTAGAGACACAAGTTTCAAACGTCAAAGAGACGTTACATGGAACATCTCATAACGGCTCCTAATTGCTCGTGCTCAGAACGGTTACTTACAACATGAGCACTAATTAGCCGTTACTTATAAAAAGAGTGCCCAACCGCTCCTCAACCTCTCACTAACTCCTCCACTAATTCTCTCTCTCATTCATACCTCAGAGAACTCTCTCTATAAAGAGCAAGATCTCATCTTCCTTCACACTCTCAAAAATGCGTATCAAAGTCATTGCCAGTAAGCTTCCATACTCAGACATCTCTTCTTCGTCATCTTCTCCAGAACTCAACATGTCTACCACCTTTCAATCAGTCTCTAATGAAAGTCTCAGCTCAGAGCAAAAGAGACTTAGTTGTTCACCTACTCCAACCCCCAACACAGAGTCTGAACCTGTGTTATCGAATCCATAGGGAACGGTCAATTTACGTAGACTGTGATCTAATTATCAAGGAGAAAACAATGATTTGAGAATATTGTTGCGGAATTATAAATAACAGATTAAATATCATAGGTATTAGAAAGGAAGAGTTAGAGACACTTTACTTGGATTAGGATTGGACTTCATATCATCACACCCTTTGTGCATGTAAAAACTATCTATTATTTTAGGTTTACTCTATAATACTGTAGACAAACTATATTGCTTATGACCCCGAGTTACCAGGCGCCACTCACACTCAAAGATAATCCATGCGGGCTCTCCCAAGCGACAGACTTACCCTCGGCTCATTTTGCTCTCTTTTATTCCGTTTGTAAAGTAATTAATTGATAAACGAGGCCTAGTCCTGTGGACGCACCTTAATTAGAGAACTCACACTACCCATCACTCATTAGGATACACCCATGTCTCGGTCCTGGAATGACAACCAACTAATCCTTTGCTATCGATAAAACAGGCCTAATCCTGTGAATGCCCTTCGCTAGAGTACTGTCACTACCCATCGCTCATTAGCAACGCCCATGTCTCGGTCACTGATTACCGAGTCCTCTTATTCAATCAGAGTTTGGGTTTCCTATGTCTAGGCTCCCCCATCCTCAATCCTAGTCGAAACTAGCCTATAACTCCGGCGCAAGCGCGGAAGTCAGGGATTAAGTACAGAATAAGATTACCAATATTATAGACAGAGAGCTCAGGAAATAATAATATAGAGTTTACATACACTTGGGGATAGAATCAATTACATCCAATCCTAATGGATAGTTAACTACACGAGGTAGCCATACAAACCATCGAAGATGCTGTCACCATCTTCAATCCATATGAAGCGTTCCTCCTCTCCTACTCTAAACTTAGCTTTGGTGCATTATAACAGATTAAATATCAATGGTATTAGAAAGGTAGAGTTAGAGACACTTTACTTGGATTAGGATTGGACTTCATATCATCACACCCTTTGTGCATGTAAAAACTATCTATTATTTTAGGTTTACTCTATAATACTGTAGGCAAACTTTATTGCTAAGACCCCGAGTTACCAGCGGCCTCACACACATGCGGGCTCTCCCAAGCGACAGACTTACCCTCAGCTTATTTTGCTCTCTTTTATTCAGTTTGTAAAAGAATTAGTTGATAAACGAGGCCTAAAGCTACAGACACATCTTCATTAGAGTACTGTCACTACCCATCACTCATTAGATACATCCTTGCGTCGAATCCTGGATTGACAATCAACTAACCTTTGCTATCGGTTTATTAATACCAAACTTAATGTTTAGATGCCCTTCATTATGATACTCACACTACCCATCATTCATTAGAAACACACATGGTTCAGTCAGTGGTTAACCGAGTATTCTTATTCACTCAGAGAATGAGTTTCTTCAGAATCCGCTCCCCCACTCTCAATCCTAGTCGAAACTAGCCTATAACTTCGGCGCAAGCGCGGAAGTTAGGAATTAAGTACAGAATAAGATTACCAATATTATAGACAGAGAGCTCATGAAATAATAATATAGAGTTTACATACACTTGGGGATAGAATCAATTACATCCAATCCTAATGGAGAGTTAACTACACGAGGTAGCCATACAAACCATCGAAGATGTTGTCACCATCTTCAATCCTTGTGAAGAGCTCCTCCTCTCCTACTCTAAACTTAGCTCTGGTGCATTATCACTGAAATAAATTTGACTTACAATAATCGTGCTCACCGGATTTGGCACAAGAGGTTCCTATTTACAGACTAAGGAAAGACAACGAAATTTGGGGAGAAATCTATCTAAAAACGGTAACAGGGAGCAAATCAGCGTGACTTGCGCTCCAGGATGCGCTACAGCGCAGGATGGAGCGCAACTTCCAGAGAGTCTGTGCTTCACCCTGCGCTGTAGCGCAGGTGAAGCGCAGGTTGGGTCCTGCAGCTCCAACTTTCTCTTTTTAATCTTGATCTCTCCATGAGACTGGTTTTGGCAGATTTGTCTTTCCTTGTTTCCCTTTTCTTGATAAAATCCTTGCATTTATTGAGCAATCTCTGATTTATTTGGGAAGCTTGTCTGCAGAATCCTTGATTGATTGGCAGTGATCTCCTCATTAATTTCCTTATATCTTCTTCAAATCTTCATTAAATGTCTTCGATCAATCTCAAATCTTGCAGATATCTCCCTCATTTAATGCTATTTATTCTTCAAATCAAATCTTTGCAATATCCTGCAAAAATCAGCAGTATTTCTATCAAAATAGCATCGAATTCAAATCTTAGATTAATAAATACAATTTCTCTAATATTTAATAAAAAAGGATTAAATTGGGGCAAAATTACCATTTTATCCTTGATAAGTGAACTAAAAAATGCTCTAATTTATCAACTAATTTTCACTTATCAACCTATGCCAAACAACCACCCAAATCACCCATTCACATTGACCTCACCCAACAGGATCTTCAAAGAAAGGCAAAGAGAAAGTTGTTGAAGAAAATAAAGGAAAGAAGTTGTCTTTCCAATCTGACTTGTTTGAGAACGCTATTGTGGAAAGCAAGTTCACAAGAAAGTTCAAGGAAAAGAAGATAGTAATTGGGAGGGTGATTTTGCTGGAAGAACTGAAGCAAGAGAACTGGGACATTGGTCCCTATCTCAGGAAACAGGGATGGGAGGACTATCTCTGTATGACAGAGCCAGTCTTTCCAAAGATGACACGAGCGTTCTATGCTGCCTGTTCCACTACTAAAGGTGCCTTATGAGGGTTGCCTCATGTTACAACTAATCTCAGAGGAGTTCATATTGAACTCACTGAAGAGACATTGGGAGCCATTATTCATGCTCTCAGAAGGTGGAAACAGGATCTACAGTGAAGACCTGTGGTGGAATCACTTGGGGATTCCATCTGAAAGTGTTGCAACGTCTCTATTCAAGGAACCCTCCATCAGCACCTCTGTCTCCTTGATGAGATTCTGGCAAGCGTACCAAAATTTCAGCAGTATAATAGTAAGTATGAGTTTATCGTATCCATAGGGAACAGTTCGCTTCGTATTTACTAGTGATCTGACTATCAAGTAAGAAACAGTATTTTGAGGATTTGTGGTGCTGAAAGTAAATTTGCATAAAGTAAAGAGATGTTTGAGATAAGGTAAAATGACGTTACTTGGATCAGGAATGAACTCCGTATCATCGCACCCCTTATGCATGTGAACCCCAATATTATTTATGAATATATTTCTATAATATCCTAGCCAAACTATATTGTTTTACCCCGAGTTACCAGTAGTAAACCACTCGAAGATAATCCATGCGGGTTCTCCCAGGCGACAAACTACCCCAGCTTGTTTGCTTTACTTTTCCGTTCGTTAACACTATCAATACACCGTATATTCCTATAGGGACTACTATGAAGAGGCTGTCACATTCCAATTCCTCAATCATTGATTCCCCCTATATTCCTATAGCGATCTATGAATACTTTTACCAATCAGAATTTGAGTTTCCTAAGTATCAGTTCCCTCAAACTCGCTGTTGAATTAACAAAACCATTTACCAATGTATTTTATAAAAACAACCTATAACTCCGGCACAAGTGCGGAAGCTACGCATTAAGCAAAGTATAAAAGCACCAATATTATAGAATAGGGATTCATAAATAATAAAGAGAATTCACATACACTTGGGGATTGAATCAACTACATTCAACCCTATTGGAGAGTTTAGCTACGCATGGTAGCCATACAGACCAATGAAGAAACTGTCACGCTTTCTTCAATCCTAGCTCTGCCTTTTCCATCTCTCTAATCTCCTTGCTAAACGCTGCTTTGCTAACCACCCCCTTTGATCTTTACAAAAGGTCCTATTTATAAACTACGGAAAGCTATCATAAATCTGGAAGGAATCTATTTTGAAAACAGATCTAAAATTAAATCCGCGTTCCTACGCTTCACCTGCGCTCAGCACGTTTGAAGCGCAGGATCCAGAGAGGAATCATGATGGTTGCGCTTCACCTGCGCTGAGCGCAGATGAAGCATATTTCTTGTTCCATCTTTCCTTGATTCTCTCTCTTTTTAACTTGATCTCTTCCCGATCTTATCCTTGTTTACTTGGCTTTCCTTGTTTCCCTCTTTTTTTTATCTAATTTTGTATTTATCTTGCTTTTGAATTTAAATTGGGAAGTTATCCGCAGAAACCTTGTTTAAATGGCAGCTGATCTATTCTTTATTTGTTCTCATTTAAACTTCAAATCTGCAGATCCTATCCTCAAATAATGCTATCTTCTTTCCTCATTCAAATCTTTCTCATAAATCTGCAAAATTAACAGATTTTCTATTAAAATAGCATCAAATTCAAATTCAAATTAAATAAACACAATTATTACTAAAAAAGGATTATTTTGGGGCATTAATTACTATTTTACCTTGATAAGTGCAGTAAAAAATACAAGAATATATCATATAATTTACACTTATCAAATACCTCCCAACTTAACTTCTTGCTTGTCCTCAAGCAAGAGACCTCTTTGCAATAAAAAATCAATTCACTCCCCCGTATAATTCTCAGAAATAAGGACAAAATTTTCATCATCTCTTTGTTAGGCAGAAGTCACTTTCCAAATATCAGAAAAAATCAGAATTAAGAGATGTTACCCATTCTCAATCAGAATAAGATACAATAATTCAGTCAAACTTTCTCAGAAATAGCAATTAAAGCAATAAATGATAAATCAAGGAATTCTCTCATGCTCACAAGTAAGTGTTTCCCTCAATTTTTCCACCACAGTTGAAAAACTAGAATTGATAGTCGTTTCTAACTTCTAAACATACACATGGTCAATATGGATCAAAAGGTCTTTTCTTGGTTGTAATGAGGCTGGGTTATCAAGATATCATGGTTTTTCTGGATAAGCAAGAGAACACTTAGAATAAAGAGCATCTTTTGCTTTTTCTTGAACTTGGAAATTCTCTCCATTCTCCATCTCATTCTTGATTTGTTTCATTCAGTTGGCCTCTTTCTTTGTTTGAGAATGCACTCCCCCAACTTATTCAATTCATGCACTTTTTTCTTTTTCATTTTTGAGGGGTGGTCCTCCTTTGCTTTCTTGTGCCTGCTCTTTGTATTTCTTGACTTTCAAATTACCAACCTTCTCTTCCCATTATTTCAAGACGCACCTTGCTCTCTATCCCAAATGTATAAGGGATAGGATATAAATCTCAATTATGGCTGGGGTGCATAAGAAGAAATATTAAAGCTCAAATGGGTTACCAAAAAATTGGAAAAATTTAATCAAGGGTTGGCTTTTTGGCACTGAGCAAATAATGTAAAAACAAAAATTGTCTTTATCATTTCCACATTTTCCATGAATAGGGTAAAATTCAAAAACTCAATCAATAACAATTGACAAGCAGCGCTAAGAACTCTCAATTTAAGTGTTTGGACTCACAACTCATCGGCTTTTTGGCTAAATTTCTTGATAAAGCACTTACTGGTTTTAATTAACTATCCTGATGGGTTCTCCTGAGAAGTATCCTGATCCTAACTGATTATGGAATTAATCACAAAACCCTTCATTCTTTCCTAATCTAGTTAGTTAAACTGCCTAATTTCAGAGAATTTTGAAAAATTTTCCTTTAAATCCTAATTCCTAAAATCCTAAAAATTAAAATAAAAACAAAGAAAATGCTGAAAAATGCACTGCATAACAGAATGATGTATCAATGAAGTATGTATACAGTACATATCTAGAATAATCAAAAGAAAATAAAGAGAAAAATAAAAGAAAAAATGAAAATAAAAAGAAAAAGAAAAAGAAAAAGAAAAGAAAATAAAAGATAAGAAAAGCATCAAATAAAAATATCAGTCCTCCTGATCCATATCAGATGCTCCATCTCCAGCTGCTCCACCCTCTCCTAGAAGAATAGGTCTATCACCAGGCCACTGCAAATACGCTCCAAACTGATCAGGGTGCATGCCTGGGTACGGGTCCGGGCGAGCCTGATAATGCATGTCCTGAAGATGTACTGCTGCTCGGTGGAGAGTGGACATCTAGGCTATCATATGTGTGTTCTGAGCAAGGAGCTGTTTAGCCCAGACTGGAGGCTGCATGTCTACTGGTGGTGGTGTTGGTGGTGGTACCTGCTGCTGCTGCTCATCCTCCTCCTCCTCATCCTCCTCTGGGATGCAGTTGGCTTCTATATATCCTCTATGCATAAGGGTCAAAATACGGATTGAATGGAACACCTCAATACCCCTAGACTCACAGAGGGATGTAATGAGTGACGGGAAGCCTAAACTGATCCTGGAGGTGACACTGCGGCACGCCACAGAAGATACAAAGTCTGCAATCTTCTGTGTGATGACACTGGCGATGTCTATGGTTGCACCAATGACAATGTTGTAGATGAGGTGGGCTACTGGCATGACTATGTCTAATACATGACCGGTAGGCAGGATGTTAGCCAGTACCAGTACTGTCCACATCCGTGTGATGTCCTTCATGTCTCGCCTAAGAATGCGAGCAGCGTGACCATAGGCATTTCTCTCGAAGGAACGCCCTTGCAGGCATAGTCGCACTACAGTCTGAATATCTAAGGAATCATTTCCATTGATCCCCACATCCCGCATCCTTTCACGGTGCTGACAAACCATGAGTCTTCCATCCTCATGCCCTGGAAAGAGTAGAAGTCTGTTGATCGCATCGCGATCATAAGAAACCACCTGGCCTCGGACATAAGATTGTCGCCTCGTGTCAATGCCATGGTCCCCAATGGCATTGGCATAAAATTCCCTAACTATGTCAGGGTCAAAATGATCATATGGGCGGCTGAGGAAGACCCGGTTCCTCCTGTGAATCTCACCTCCGAAATCCTCAAACTCGCCAGGCTGTAGAACCACTGGCCTTTCCCTGATAAAGTTACAGTTCATCAGTGAACTGTAAGCCTCTGACGACCTGGCATCCTTAAATCTTTGATCATCAAACTCAGGGACTTCCTGGGGGTACTTGCCTAGCTCTTTTGGCACCTCCTGTGCCTCTGCTAGACGTGTCGGTTCCCTTGACTACCTTGGTGCGAGCCATCTGCAAATCAAAAATCAAATCAAGATCATTTTTAAGAAGATAATAGATTACTCATAATTAATGAAATAAGTGGCCAATTTATTTAAAAAATCAGAGTAATCATTTAATCAAGCACTTGCACAATATCTTGATTTTTAAGTTACCAAATTCCAATTAATTAATTTATTAAGAACATGCTAAAGTGATCAATTAAAGCAATCCTAATTAATTTTTAAACAGGCATAAAAAATGGTAACAAAGAGCTAAAAAATCATGTTATCAGCAACATGCAATAAGGCACAATCATTCATGCATGGTCATGCAAAAATATGGAACAAACTGATTATACACGTACCAAACAGAACAACTTGCAAGAATTCATTGAGCACTTCAAAGACTACCACCTAAACATATCAAAAGATACCAATAAGCATACCACAAAAGCAAACATGCTAAACAAAGACTCTACTGATAAATTTCCTTAATTTAAAAGGTCCTAGGAGCCTAAGTTTCCTAACCTAAGGTTTTGCTCATATAAATGAAAAATTGAAAATTTTAATCGGTGCAAACTAACTAAAACTATAAAAACATACCTAGTGTAGCCTCAGAAACTGAAAAGAAGTGAATATGGAAGTGAAAAGGTCAAAAGAGAGGATGAAACTTCAGAAAAAATGAACTTTAGGAAGTTGGGAAGGCTTGAAAATGATCCTTTCCGCTTCAGTTTTTGGATTTAAACTGTAGCATGACGCGCACTCCAGTATGCGCTCAGCGAGGCTTGGAGCGCGTGTCATCAGGAATCTGAAGCGACCCGTTGCGCTTCAACCTGCGCTCAACATAGGTTGAAGCATGAAAAATAGAGACAATTTTTTATTTTTGCGCTTCACTTGCGCTAAGCGCATGATGAAGCGCATAAAACAAAATTGAATTTTAGTCTTGTTTTCTACTTCTTCCTAATTTTAACTGTTTCTCATCCTTTTCTTATTAAAAATCAATCCAATTTCTAAATATTTCTAATTCTACACAGGTATTGACTCTAAACAAAACAAAAATAAAAAACAAAAACCAAAGGAAAATAAAAAAAATGCTGGGTTGCCTCCCAGGAAGCGCTTGTTTAACGTCTGATAGCTCGACGCCTGGTCACTTTTAGAATTTATGGTGGCCTCAATTGGAGGATGATGGTTGACTCTGTTCCAATTCTTCCGTTTAGTTCCCATCCTCCGTGCCAATTTCTTAGTTTCTCATCATTACTGTCTTCACTCATTTCTTCCTCTGATGCTGCTCTTTTTCTCTTTTTAAATCCGAACTCCATGATTGATTTTGTCTTCTTTACTCTCATTCTTGGTTTCCTCAGAATTCTAGAAACCTTTTTCTTCTCTTGCTCCACAATATCCGGGGGAGTTTCTTTCTTTCTTACCTTTGGCAGCTGAGATTTAGATTTAAATTTATAGATCCCATCAGTAGGATCCTGTTTTAATTTTTCTGGAGTCTTTTGTCCTTTGGGGATTCCTCTGTCAATGTGAAACACAATGCTCTCATCTTTAGAACTTAACTGATATTTTCCCCGATCAACATCCACAATTGCCTTAGCAGCTTTCATGAAGGGTCTTCCCAAAATTAAGGGGACATCAGTATCCTCCTCTTCTGTCTCTGCATTGTAAAAGTAAACAAAATATACAAACTTGTCCACTTTAATTGGTAAATCTTCAATCTTCCCATATGGGCTTTGAGTGGACTTATTTGCAAGTTATAACTTTACGTTGGCAGGCTTGACCTTCAAAATTCCCAACTTGTCAAAATACGATAGCGACATCAAGTTGATGCTCGCCCCAAGATCCAATAAAGCATAAGTAGCTGGTTGATTACCTATAGAAAGAGGTACAGTGAACTTACTTGGGTCAAGTGACTTGCCTGTGGTGTAGACCTCTTCTGGTTCTCCTTCTTCTCTTTGCAAAATCTCTTCTAGCTTCTCTTCTAGTTGAACACTCTCCTTGACAATCTCTTCTTTGGGCACTTGCTCTGCAAATGTGATGCTTCTTCTACATCACTTTCTTTTGTAATGTTGCCATCAGTAGCAATCAAGTTGCAGTGCTCCTTTGGATTTGTTTGAGTGTTTGCTGTAAAGTGGCCATTCTTGTGTTCTTCCATCTCTATTGCTAGTTAGCCCACTTGATTTTCTAATGTTTTGATTGATTCTTCTGTGTTCTTCTTGAATCCATCAAATCCTTGTATGAATGCATCAATCTTCTCCTCCAACATGTTCAATCTGTCATACGTTGATGGTTGCTGCTGTTGGTATGGTGTCTGTCTGTTCCCTCCATTCAACCCCATCCAGAGTTGTTTTGATTATTCCTCCATCCTTGTGATTACTGATTGTTATTATTGGAGAAATTTCCTTGCCTCCCCTGGTTACCCATGAAGTTGACTAGTTCGGCTTGGTTTTCTTGGTAAGAGCATTGACCATTGGGATGGTCACCTCCGCAAAAGTCACAGATCAAAGGTTGGGCTTGAATATGTTGGGATTGGAAATCTTTTAACTGTTGAGGAAGTGTTTTCAACTGTACTGTGAGTGCTTCTATCTGTCTCTCGATAAGTTTGTTTTCCGCTAGAATAACATCACTATTGTTGAGTTCCAACACTCCTTTCTTCTGTACTTGAGCTGGCTGGCGTCCACACTGAGCTTGTTGATCATTCTGAGCAAAGTTGTCAATGATTGAGATAGCTCACTCTGCATCCACGGATAAGATAGTTCCTCCTGCTGCAACATCTATGAAAGATTTGGAATCAGACTTGAGTCCCTTGCAGAAAATGTTGAGTTGAGTAATGTCATCATAGCCATGATTAGGACATTTGCGCAGTAAAGATTTGTATCTCTCCCAAGCCTCACATAATGGTTCATCTGATCCTTGTCTGAATGTGGATATGTCTGTTTTGGCTTGTATGTGTTTCCCTGGTGGGAAAAATCTTGTCAGAAATTTTTCTTCAACCACATCCCAGTTGTTTAGACTTTGGTTTGGATGTGACTTCAGCCACTCTTTAGCTTTACCTATCAATGAAAAAGGGAATAAGCGTAAGTATACAGACTCTAAATCACCTTCCTCAAAACCCATAGTGCCTATTAATTCATAAAAGTTTGAGAGATGTGTATTTGGATCCTCATGATCCAACATTGCGAATTGATTGGTACTGATAAGATTGAGGTGAGCAGCCTTCAACTCCAAGGACTTCGAAGTTGTGGGTAAGACAATGATTGAAAAATGGCAAGGTCCTTTATGCATGGATTATTCTCCTAAGGTCCTTCTTCTTGGTGGTTGTTCTTCTGCCATATTTTTGGGTTCTTCCTCAAGTATCCTTCTCCTCCTTCTCCTGTTTCTACTTCTGTTCCTCCTCGATGTCCTTTCTATTTCTGGATCAAATTGTAACTGATTTGGGGACACCTGGCCTCTCAAAAGCATAAACAAGAAAACTTGAAAAGGGTAAGTATGGAAGAGAATTTTAATAAAAAGAAAAATTAAAAACAAAAAGAAGAATTCCTAAAAATTACTTAAAATAAAAAATAAAAATCTAAAGTCCTAAGATAGAGTATATACAACTTGATAGTTAGACCTCCCAAGTCTATACGAATTGATACACCGTTACCCGGCAACTATGCCAAAAATATTTGATGAGATTCTGGAAAGCGTACCAAAATTTCAGCAGTATAATAGTAAGTATGAGTTTATCGTATCCACAGGGAACGGTTCGCTTCGTATTCACTAGTGATCAGACTATCAAGTAAGAAACAATATTTTGAGGATTTGTGGTGCAGAAAGTAAATTTGCATAAAGTAAAGAGATGTTTGAGATAAGGTAAGATGACGTTACTTGGATCAGGATTGAACTTCGTATCGTCGCACCCCTTATGCATGTGAACCCCAATATTATATATGAATATATTTCTATAATATTCTAGCCAAACTATATTGTTTTACCCCGAGTTACCAGTAGTAAACCACTCGAAGATAGTCCATGCGGGTTCTCCCGGGCGACAAATTACCCCGGCTTGATTGCTCTACTTTTCCGTTCGTTAACACTATCAATACACCGTATATTCCTATAGGGACTACTATGAAGAGGCTGTCACATTCCAATTCTTCAATCATTGATTCCCCCTATATTCCTATAGCGATCTATGAGTACTTTTACCAATCAGAATTTGAGTTTCCTATGTATCGGTTCACCCAAACTCGCTGTTGAATTAACAAAACCATTTACCAATGTATTTTATAAAAACAACCTATAACTCCGGCACAAGTGCGGAAGCTACGCATTAAGCAAAGTATAAAAGCACCAATATTATAGAATAGGGATTCATAAATAATAAAGAGAATTCGCATACACTTGGAGATTGAATCAACTACATTCAACCCTATTGGAGAGTTTAGCTATGCATGGTAGCCATACAAACCAATGAAGAAATTGTCACGCTTTCTTCAATCCTAGCTCTGCCTTTGCCGTCTCTCTAATCTCCTTGCTAAACGCTCCTTTGCTAATTGCCCCCTTTGATCTTTACAAAAGGTCCTATTTATAGACTAAGGAAAGCTATCTTAAATCTGAACGGAATCTATTTTGAAAACATATCTAAAATTAAATCTGCGTTCCTACGCTTCACCTGCACTCAGCGCGTTTGAAGCGCAGGATCCATAGAGGAATCTTGATAGTTGCGCTTCACCTGCGCTGAGCGCAGATGTAGCGTATTTCTCGTTCCAACTTTCCTTGATTCTCTCTCTTTTTAACTTGATCTCTTCCCGATCTTATCCTTGTTTGCTTGGCTTTCCTTGTTTCCCTCTTTTTTTTTATCTAATTTTGTATTTATCTTGCTTTTGAATTTAAATTGGGAAGTTATCCGCTGAATTCTTGTTTAAATGGCAACTGATCGATTCTTTATTTGTTCTCATTTAAACTTCAAATCTACAGATCCTATCCTCAAATAATGCTATCTTCTTTACTCATTCAAATCTTTCTCATAAATCTACAAAATTAACAGATTTTCTATTAAAATAGCATCAAATTCAAATTCAAATAAAAAAACGCAATTATTACAATTATTACTAAAAAGGGATTATTTTGGGGCACAAATTACTATTTTACCTTGATAAGTGTAGTAAAAAATACAAGAATATATCATATAATTTGCACTTATCACTCCTCCCTGAATATGTTTGGTAAATTCCTCTACCATATGGTTGTCAAGTGCATCATGCCTAGGGCAGGAACGTTTGACAAGGTCTACTCAACAAACCTCATGGTGATGTACCACTAAAAGCATGGAATTGCTTTAAACCTTCCCTTCATCATACTGAAGCACATGGAGCATGCATTCAACAACGCAAAAGTCTCTGCCTCTCTTCCCTTTGGGATGCTGACCACAAGAATCATGGAGCACTTCAAGGTTGACTTGAGTGGTTATGAGGAGTCCAAGGAAAAGCCAACCCTTGTTGGAAAAGCAAATCTTAAGTCCCTTAGTTTGGATGGTCAGTCTATTCCCCCTCCAAACTTTCCAATTGATGTTCCTACTGATATTCCTCTTACTATTCAAGCTTCCCCCTCATCTAAGATGTCAGAAACTATGGCAACAAGAAGAAGAAGGTTATGAAAGAAAAAGCCATTGGGTCTCAAGAAGGATCTGAGTTCCAGAAAGAAAAGGAGAAGAAGAGAAAAGCTTAATCGTCCGTCTCAACTGAGACTGAGACGAGGAAAAAGAAGAAGAAAACCAAATCTGAGCAAGTCTCTTCTGCTCTCACACAGCCAGAACCAGAGCCTCTGAGAAGTGAAGGCACTCACACAACCAGAGAACAGATGGAGTCTCAAGACCATCAGACCCAATCTCATCCTACCTTACCCCATCAGACTCCTACTCCACCTCCATCTCCTAAATAGACAGCTTCACCTTCACCAATCACTATGAATGTAGCTGAAACTCTAGCAGCTTGGATAAGGAAACAACTACCTCAACCCATAAGGTTATGCAAGAGCAAAGATCTCCTGGAGTTGAGACTGAGGAAGAAGCACCGGCCTCACAACAGAAGACCCATATCCAGTCTCAACCTTCTCACTCATTTCAAACATCTCTGCCTACACCAAAAAAGTTCTTTGTTGATTCTTTCTTTGCCTCCCATCCACCAAAGTATGATCAGTCTTCACCTCATCCACCTGCTCCTGCTACTACCAGTGAACCATCTCTGCCAACCCATCTCTCTAATTCCATCAAAACTTTTCTCAATCAACTACAAAAGGAGCAACAACAACAGCAACAAGACTTCAACAATGAGCAGTAAAGCCCTCACAAGAAGATTCTCAAGGAGCTAAAGAAGCACAAGAAGAGGCAAGAAGCAATTCTGAGTGGGCAGGACCCAGTCCTTCAAGCCATGCATGCTTCCAATGATTTTCACAGGAAAATGAATCTGCATCTCTCAAACTTTCCTCCTCTTCCTGAATTTCCTCAATCTGTGCTTAGGCCACCTGCATCTTCTTCTGACTCATCCTCTTTCCCATCTAGCTAGGATAGTTACCTCTGCAGTTTTGATAATGGCAAAAAGGGGAGTGTTGGTTAGGCTCTTGAACCTGATAAGAGTCTTTAAAAGTTAAGTTTTAGAAGTTCAAATGTGATAAAATCTTTTTGTTGTTTTGATAAGATGTAATGGCATCTTTTCTAAATTTCCTTTTGTGATCTATGAATCTTTTGAATGACTGATGTAATTCTCTAATTATTAATGAATTATTACAGTTTTAAGTCTTAGCTTATCATTTTTCTCATCTTTCTGTTAAAAGTTCTTAAAGTGTTGAACTAAAAATATGTGATGAGATCCTTGATGAGATTCTGGCAAGCGTACCAAAATTTCAGCAGTATATTAGTAAGTATGAGTTTATCGTATCCACAGGGAACAATTCACTTCGTATTTACTCGTGATCAGACTATCAAGTAGGAAACAATATTTGAGAGTTTGTGGTGAAGAAAGTAAATTTGCATAGAATAAAGAGACAATTGAGAGAAGATAAAATACTTTACTTGGATTAGGATTGAACTTCGTATCATCGCACCCCTTATGCATGTGAATCCCAACATTATTTATGAATATATTTTTATAATACCTTAGCCAAACTATGTTATCCCCTGTCGGTGTCCCATATCACGAGATACTCAAAAGTAATCCATGCGGGTTCTCCCAAGCGACAAATTCCCCTGGCTTGATTGCTCTATCTTTCCGTTCATTAACACTATCAATTCGCCCTATAAACCTATAGTGTCAGCTATGAAGAGATTGCCTAGTTCTTCTTCAATGATCACTTTCTCCTATAACCCTATAGTAACTACCATGAGTACTTTTACAAATCAGATTTTAGGTGTCCTATGTCTAGGCTTTCCCAAACTCGCTGTTAATTTCATAGAAACATCTGTCACTTGAATCCTAAAATTAACCTATAACTCCGGCACAAAGGCAGAATCTACGCATTAAGCAATGTATAAAAGCACCGATATTATAAAATAGGGATTCATAAACAATAACGAGAATTCACATACACTTTGGGGATTGAATAAACTACATTCAATCCTACTGAGACGTTTAGCTACGCATGGTAGCCATTACAACCCAATGGAGAAGTTGTCACCTTGCTCCAATCCTAGCTCTGCCTTTGCCGTCTCTCTAATTTCCTTCCTAAATGCTCCTTTTGCTAACCTCCCTTCTTTATAAAGGGTCCTATTTATAGACTAAGGAAAGCTATCTTAAATCTGGAAGAAATCTGATTTGAAAACAGATCTAAAACTAATTCGCGCAGCTGCGCTTCATCTGCGCTCAGCGCAGGAAAAAAAAAGCAATTCTTTTATTTACGCTTCACTTGCGCTTGGAGCGCGTAACTGATTGCTCTGTTTCCTCTTTTAATAGCTTGATCTCTTCCTGATCTTATCCTTGTTTGTTTAGCTTTCCTTGTTTCCCTCTTTTTGATCTGATTTTGTCTTTATTTTGCCTTTGAATTTAAATTGGGAAGTTATCTGCAGAATCCTTGTTTAAATGGCAGCTGATCTAATCTTTATTTGCTCTGATTTAAACTTCAAATTTGCAGACCCTCTCCTCAAATAATACTATCTTTTTTCCTCATTCAAATCTTCTAATAAATCTGCAAATTTAACAGATTTTCTATTAAAATAGCATCAAATTCAAATTCAAATTCAAATCAAATAATCACAATTATTACAATTATTACTAAAAAGGGATTATTTTGGGGCATAAATTACTATTTTAACCTTGATAAGTGCAGTAAAATAACAAGAATTTATCATATAATTTGCACTTATCAATCCTTAGACTCAGGGGGGCTAAGCTCTTAAAAATGATAAGATCCTTTCAAAATGAAAATGGTAAAATTCAGGGGGAGTTAAGACTTAAAAATTTTGATTCATACAAAACTGAAACTTCATGGTTTGCCATCATAAAAAAAGGGGGAGATTGCTAAGACAAACTCACTCCTAAGGTTTTTAATGTAGTCAAACCATTAAGTTAAGATGATCACAAAAGCAAAGACTGAGATGCATCTTGTTATTTACTACTGTGTGCTCAAGTTGTGGCAAAAATCCTAGACTTTAAATTTGCAGGTAACATTTAGTCAAGAAAGCTCAAAAGACTACTCTTGAGATATAAAGCAATAAAAGTCAGAATCAAGAATTGCCAAAGGAAAGATTATAACAAAGATGCTAAGCAAAGATGAGATCCAAAGTCAGCTTGAGACTCAAACTTAGACTCAGATGCCGACTTAGATTGAGACACAGACTCAGACTCCGCTTGAGACACACACTCATACACATTACTCAGTTGCAGTCAAGAGACTCAGATGCAATACTACAAAGAAGGATCAGGATACAGATGAGAGATCAAGTCTAAGACAAGAGACTCAGATGCAGAAGCTGCCAAAGGTTGAGACTCAGACTCAGCTTATGAACGCAAGACACAAGAGTCAAAAAGAGTCAAGGCAAGGACACTGCACATGATTACATAAAGCAGTTGCACAATAGCTTTTGGCAGAAGACCTTCTCTCTCCTTCAACGGCTCTTAACGACCACATAACGACTAGTTTTCCATTTGAAATAAATGATAGAGACCAACAGTGGAAAGATAGAGACTACACTGCATATTGAATACCTTCTGCATCTCATCGTACATCTCAAGTCCATCTCATCTGAGATCCCATCTCAACTTGAGATCAACTAATAGTCTTACTCATTCTTTATTTTAGACCTTAAATCTCTATGCTTGCAAGAGAGAAGATTTGCCTAGCAGTACTCACTGTCTATTCATACATTGTATGTTGTATGCTAGAACTATCAAAATTTCCCAAACCTTTGTAACCAGTCTCAACTGAGATAGGAAAGAGCATAGTCTCAGTGTGAGTGTAGACGTCCTGAAGAGGCTGTAAGAATACTTGTAATTCATAAGGCTGTCAATAGTGGAAATCTCACAAGTTGTGAGGACTGGACGTAGCCCAAGGGTGGGTGAACCAGGATAAGATCAGTGTGCATCTCTCCTCCCTATCTCTTTATTTACATTGAACTACTTATATATGAAATTTAATTGTCAAATTAAATTAACCCTATTCAGAAGAAATCAAGTTTATTTTTAAAATCAAGAATCCGTCTCTTTACAAATTATTGGCATTGAACTTGAGACAGCATCTCAACCTATTCCATCTGAGCATCCTAGTTATCCAACTTGAGAACGCGTCTCAGCTTGAGTTTAAGTTTGTGATTTCAGGAACAAATTTTTTAAAGTCTCTATTCAATCCCCTTCTAGAGACATCCATCAAACTTCAGATATAAGATGAGATAAGATTGATCTTGTCTAGCTTAGACTACGTACAAAGTACAAATACACAGTGAGCTTAGCTACATGATGGGTAGCTCTCTAAATCACTCAAAGAGTGTATATAAAACATTACAAAACAAGAGCTAAACCTACTACATGATATTAGCTAAGATAGAATAGGTAGGTAAGTTGAGATTCACTTGAGACTTGGATTTTTCAGCATGTGCAGCAATGTCTCTGTTGTGTCTCTCACGTGTCTCACCATAATGAGACTTCATTTTATAGTCTTTAGAAAACTAGCCATTATACTAGCCGTTGGAAGAGAGAGAGACTATTTTTCACTTTTCTGGCATGGACTCAATACTTTTCTGGTACAGTCTCTGCTGTGACAGTGTACTTGCATTGACTTGCTTTTGTTGTTGAGTCTCTGTCTGGGTCTAAATCTTAGTCTCAGTCTTACTTGTTAGTCTTAGTCTTACTTGCTAGTCTCAGTCTTACTTTACCATTTGAGTCTCAGTCTTTCCTCTGCGTCTGAGTCTTAGTCTGTCTTATCAATCTCACTTCGAGTCTCAATTTGAGTCTCAGTCTCAGTCTTAGTTGGTGAGTCTGAGTCTCAATCTCACCTATGAGTCTGAGCTTGGTCAGTCTTAGCTTGACTCTTGCTTTGTCTTGTGCTCAGCTTCAAACTTCAAAGTGCTTCTTTGTCATGCTTAGACTGAGTCTGATCTCACAATATGAGTTTTGGTCTGTCTCAATCTAACCTTACAATTTGAGCTTGTCTCAGTCTGAGTTTTAGTTGCGTGGCTCAGTTTTACTATCATATATGAGTTTCAGTCTTTCATGTGCAGCTGAGTCTCAGTCTTTCATGTGTAGCTAAGTCTCAGTCTTTAATGTGCAGCTGAGTCTCTGTTTCTTAAGTCTTGAATCTCTTAGATCTAAGAGGCTAAGTTTTCCTAATCTGATCTTTTCATAGGGTGCGCCTCTTGCTGCTTCTCAGTTCAACTCTTCTTGATCTATTTGTAGATTTGTTTTTATTGAGTCTCAAATATTGATCATTTTTATGCATCTTAGTTCACTATTTGAGCTCAACTTGACTTGTCTTAATGGTTGGCGTTTCTAGTAAGGACTCTTTCTAACTATAGCTAAGACTGCATTCTGATGTACACCACTCTCAACTTAGGCTATCTTCATATTCAACCATTCTAAGCTTCTAGAGAATTTCTGATAAAGGATATGTCTACGGCCTTCTTCTGAAAATTCCTTTAGCATATAGAACTTCTAAGCTTTGCCCATTCTCCATAAACAATTTTGAAGTCTGATGTTTCTTAACATTAAGATTATGATCTTTCTGAGTCTCAAGAAAGGATTGCATTGATTGCTCAATCTCAGGCTGACTTTTATCTTTATCTTAGTCTGAGGATTCCTACCAGTCTCAGTCTGAGCTTGGTCGTGGTTCTTCTGATCTTTCTGAGTTCTTTACTAAGCATAAGAATCATGTCTTTCTAAGATCTCACATACAAAACATCAGTAACTTCAAGAACAGAAAACGTTAAGTTTGATCAAAAGGTTTGTTGTCATTAAAACCAAATCTCAAAGGGTTTTGTGCTAATAGTATCGACTTCTATTCTTTTGAGAGGATATGACTGTACATGTGGTTTTCCTTAGTTCTCTGTTTTCAGGACACATGTATGGGGGTATCCTCAACTTTTTATTATATATAGAATGATTGTAGCCCACGTGGCAATTATGTACTTAGTTCACTTTCACATAATGTTCAAATTATCGTTGGTCGCTTAAACAATTATGTGGTGGTTGTGTTCGATATTTAAAATGGCGTGAAACAATTTCATGGATTTGGGGATTTTGCTTCCAACGAGCTAAATTCTCAAATCTAGGAATTAGGACGTTACAACAAGCAACATATTTTTAGTAGTAGATTGATAAACTTAATGGCTAGATTAACAATGCAACTATCATAATGTCAACTGGTGGTAGATTTTTGCCTACATACCCAATGTTATATTCCATATAGGATAATTATGAGAAAATATGGTTTCTTCGTATAAAAATATACATTACCAAATGCAGAAATCATTAAATAGGAAGAAACTATACTCATACACCTAACAAAACTGTTTTTAGATATTAAAGTTGTAATTATGATTCAAAGAACACTTGGATGATACTAGTTTTAGTTATCCCATTGATAAGAAACAACTTCAATAAAGTGAGGAATTTACTTTAGACGATAAACTAAAGTTATGATAATTGATTAAAGAATCAATGGTTGAAATTATAATAATATGTACATATATGTATGATAAATCAGAGTTGTTTAAATCTTAATAGTCGATTTATCAATTAATGGTTATAATTGTATACTTTACCCATTAAGTAAATCCTTCACTTTAGAGTAGGTTAAATCCCAATTAACTAATTTTGAATGTAATTACAATCAATGGTGACAACCATATAAATATTTGCAATCGATAAAAATGTGTGTTAATAAATGTGTCATAATGTTGTCCATATCAAGCTTCTATATGAGCAAATACTTACTGTAATTTTTAATAAGCATAGTCGCATTAAAGTTCATAATTCATTACATAACTTATATCATATGATTAAAGTATGGTGAACAATACATATATAACTTTCACCAAGCATAGCCAAATATAAGTTATTCTATTTGTTATGACACTATTTGATCGAAAAGAGTATACCTTAGAAAAGTTGTTATTTATTTTACTATAAGGGTGGAAGATTAGAAAAAGTAGATGAGTCAAAATTGAATTTAACATGGCACATAACTGTGTATTTTTCGGGTGAAAATTTTGCATACACTTTAACATTTTTTTTGCCAAATATAGACTATCCCCCTGGGAAAAAAGATAACTCCACTTGATCATGTCTCATTACATACACATTGTCTCACACATCTAGCTAAAATAACCTAACAAAAAAGCAACAATGTAACCCAAAGGTATATATATATATATATAGAGAGGAGGGTTATAATTACACCGGTGTAAGTTACACCAAGTGTTACACCGCTAACAACTATAAATCGAATATGTTTTTTAGTAATCCAACCGTTGAATTATGTTTGTTCATCATCATTATTATATGTGCCAAATTTCGTAAAATTTTAACACTAATAACTTGATAATCAAATGGTTGGATTTTTCATATATTTCAAATGTATATATAACGTTAATCTTGAGACATCTCAATGGCATATCAAATAATTTCGGATTATTGCAAAATTTTATATGTATGATCTATATGATAGTAACTTTCAATCCAACGGTAGATTATTTAATACAATGATCCGTTAAAAAAATATTCAGCGGTGTAACACTTGGTGTAACTTACACCGGTGTAATTATAACCCTCCTCATATATATATAAACAAAAATCCAAAGAAAAGGGACACTTAGAGCCAATTCATTTTTAACCTTTGACACTTTTAGATAACTATCCCTTCTTTCACCATGCACAATCTCAAAGTCATCACAGAGATTCCTCTTACAAGATGTTGTTTTTGAGATATCTAACATTGTAGGTGAACTCTAGACACACTAGGCTACCTATCAATTCTTGAACAAAAGCCTACATCACCAACAACAAAAGAAATGTTATTTTCAATATATAGTTAGCCCCACCAAATACACATTAATAATCACATTTTCACATAGAATTTTAATTTCAGTCTCATAAAAAAAGCCACTAACATAGTTGGATGACCCCGTAGATTAGGTGGATGAAAATAGAGTAAATATTTCCTTTAAAATATGACAAAATATTGTCAACAACACGCAATTCCATAGTAATAATTAATTGTTACAATAATTCTTAACTACAACAATCCAATCTAACAATCCATTAAATTATTACTTAACAATTATACTCATTATATGTCACAACTCACAAACTTTAGATTAGTATGTGAAGTTTATGACTCATTTACTAGAAACATGTTAAAGATATGTTTATCAACATAGACACATTTAACACTAGATGAGCTATCAAATTGAGTTGCTTACTCAACTTTTGTAACATCCCAAAAAGTAGATCTTTAGGAAGTATAGTAGAAATCACAAGTTAAAGGCCTTGTCAAGAAAGAAGGTCGAAAATTTAATCAGAGTTCAGGGTTTTAGAGAAAATTTAAGGGAAAGAACATGTGTTAAGCCCCAAATATCAATTTTTACGGAACTCAGGAGAAATTAAGCTAGGATATGAGGAATTAAAGTTTATAGAAATGAGGAAATAAGAAGAATAGGTTTTGATCAAGGGGATTGGATTAATGAGGGTTCAAAACTGTTAGTAAGGGCATAACTCTGTATCTTTTTTTTGCCCAAGCGAGAAATGACTCGCTTAAGCGAGTAGAAATGGGAATTTGGAGTTTCCATTTAGTGAGATTTTCGCTCAAGTGAGAGCATTTTCGCTTGAGCAAAAATATCATACAAAATGGGGTAGTTTTCTGATGATATTTTCGCTTAAGTGAGAGACCTCTCACTCAAGCGAAAAAGTGGCAGAGAGCAGGGGGTTTTCTGCCTGGTCTTCACTCAAGCGAGAAGATTCTCACCCAAGCGAGAATCAGACAGAAGCTTACTATCTAGATTTTGCTCAATCGAAAATGTCTTGCTTGAGCGAGAATTAACAATTTCGTTTTTAAAAACATATTTTTAGCCATGAGGGCTCATTTACCTCATTCTCTACCTCCGCCCTTTTTGTGCCCTAGAAGCAAAACGTGAAAAGGAGAAAGGAGAGTTTGGGAGTGGGGAATCAAGGAAGAAGGAGACCAAGGATGCTTACCTCATCCCCTAAAGTTTTCCATCTTCTACTCTAGAGGTGAGTGTTATTCACCCACTCAGTTTCATTTTCATGTAAAGCCCTAAATGATCCCTACTCTCACTTTTCTTTACCCTTTTGCTTGCAATTTACATGATTGATGAGTTTGTGTTTACCCTAGGGTTGTATGTGGATTGAATTTGTATGTCTTGAGAAAATGTTCTAGCCTAGGGCTTTGATATGAGGAAAATGTAGCAAATGCATGATTATGCCATAAGCCTCATGATTGAATGTTGTAACTTTATCTAATTCATCTATGAATCACGATATCCCACATGTCACGATTTTCATGTATTTATGAAAAGAGAATTTCATGGGTCCTCAGAACAAAGAGGAAATAGGAACTTCATGGGCCTTTGGCCGAGAGGAAAAGAGGTTTTTTCAAAGAAAAATATAATGCATTGCATCCTTGATTCTAATAAAATGACTCTTAGGTATTTATGGCCGCAAGAACGATGATTCTTGTTTTCAGGTTCTAAGCGCTTAACTCTTAAGATGATGGTGAAAAGACACCTTGGGTGTGGGTTTATGATGTGGACATCAGTCAAGCAGTCAGCAGGTTAGGTGGGCCCATGACAAGGGCGCAGACTAGGAAGGCTAAGGAGGCACTACAACTTATCATCAAAGAAGTCTAACCTCAAAGTATGCAAAGCATTAATGAAAGTCTTCAGTTCATTAATTGCACTCAAATTGAAGAGGATGGAGCAATTGATGAAGAGAAAGTTGCATTTAATGCAACTACCAGTTGAAGCACCTTCAAGGCTAATGATGTGGCATTGTGGGCGGCCACATGTGGCAATTGTGGGCGGCCACCTTATTTTATTTTGCTGAATTATTGTTGTTTATTTGCTTTCAATAAAGATGCTAGCGGTTACAAACTTGGAGATTAATTTTCTGGTGGTTACAAGACAAGGCCATAATTGCATTAAAACCTTGTCTACTAGCTGATGGGATTCTGGAAAGCGAACCAAAACTCCAGCAGTATAATAGTAAGTAAAGTATCGTATCCACAGGGAACAATCAATTTATGTAGATTGTGATCTACTTATCAAGAAGAAGCCCGGTTTAGAGAGTATGATTGCAGAATAGTAAAGAGAGTAATTAATTAATTGGAATTAGAAAGGTAGAGTTGGAGACACTTTACTTGGATCAAGATTGGACTTCATCTGATCTCCCCCCTTGTGCATATAAAGACTATCTATTATTTTAGGTTTACTCTATAATACTGTAGACAAACTTTATTGCTAAGACCCCGATTTACCAGCGATCTCACACACTCAAGGATAATCCATGCGGGCTCTCCCAGGCGACAGACTTACCCTCGGCTTAGTCGAAATAGTCGTCAGGACGACTAAGGCGATCCCAGCCTCTCCTGTGTATCTCTGCAGAAAACTCCTCATGCTCTCCCTCCTCGAGCTGGACTGGTCGCTCTAGAATGAACTTGCAGTCCGCTATATCAGTATATGCTTCAAAGGATTTGAGATCCCTGAAGCGGTGGGAGTCGAACTCAGGTGCCCTCTGGGGGGCCTTCCTCTTGGCACCCCCTGTGTTCTTCCTGAAGAACTGGGAGCACTCACGTTCTTTGTGCGAACCATCTGCAAAAGAGAATAAATCAAAATTAATTATGCATCATAATATTTAATCACTCATAATTATGAAATAAATGGCCAATTTAATTTAAAAAATCAGAGCAATCAATCAAACAATTGTGCATAAAAATTTGATTTTTAATGTTTACCCAATAAATGCCAATTAATTAATTAAGACAAGCTAAAGTGATCAATTAAAGCAAGTCCAAAACAGTCCTAATCTGGCAAAAGTGAGAATTGAACTCAAGCTCAAAAATCATGTTATCAGCAACATGCAATAGGGCCTAATTATTTTTGTAAGGGCATGCAAAAATATCAGAGAAATTAATTAATCATGCAAGCACAAACAAAAACAATCTGCAGAAATTATTGAGCACTTGAAAACTACCACCTAAGCAAACAGGATGTCTCACAAAGGATCCTAACCACATGCAAACTATTTTTAAATATTTCTAAACATTTATTTCTTCCCTAAAGGTCCCAAAACTCCTAATCTTCCTATGCTCAAATAAAATAAAAAATAAAAATTCCAATCGGTTAGAAAGGAAGAAAAGCATAAAAACATACCTGATGTGAGGTCGGAAACTGAAAAGGAGGAGATATCGGTGAGAAACAAGCAAAGAAAGGTTAGGAATATCAGAGAAAACAAGGGGAAGGGAAACGGAGGGAAGTTTGAATGAACTCCCTCGTTCCAAAATTTCAAAATTTAAGGACGTCCCCTGCGCTACACCCTGCGCTGTAGCGCAGGGTGGAGCGCGCATCACTCCAGAAGGTGAAGCGTGCCGCTCTTCATCCTGCGCTATAGTGCAAGATGAAGCGCAGATGTGCAGTATACTCTCTGCTTCTGCTACTCCTACCTGATTCCATGCATTCTTTTTAAATTCACATCCCCAATTTAACAATTTCCTAATTACACAGGTAATTCCTAAGACTAAAAACTAATCAAAAAGAAAAATGAAATTAAAAATAAAACTCACAAACACTGGGTTGCCTCCCAGGAAGCGCTTGTTTAACGTCTTTAGCTCGACGCCTGGTTATGCAACCTCTTTTATGGTGGCCTCAAGTGGAGGATGATGTTGGACTCATTTGTTGGTCAAGTGACTTACTTGTTACCAAGACCTTCTCTTCATGAGGTTCCTTTTGTTGGGATGCCTTTTCTTCATCTTGATGAACATCTTCCTCTTGAGGCAGTTGTTCTTCGAAGATGATTTCTTCCTCCTCATCAAGCTCCTTCTCCTCTGACTTGTTGACATTAGTAACAATCAAGTTGCATTGTTCCTTTGGATTAGTTTGGGTCACTGCAGAGAAGTGTTGTTGCCTGTGCTCTGCCATCTCATTTGTTAATTGACCCACTTGATTCTCTAGAGTTTTGATTGATGCCTCAGTGGTTTTCTTGAATCCATTGAATCCTTGAACTAATTCATCAATCTTTCCCTCCATAGAATTCAATCTATCATATGTTGAGGGCTGCTGTTGGTAGGGTGGTTGCCTTCCTCCATTCTGATTCCAACCAGAGTTGGTTTGGTTATTTCTCCAACCTTGAGAGTACTGATTGTTGTTATTCTTGGAGAAGTTCCCTTGCCTCCCCTGATTACCCATGTAGTTGACTTGCTCTTGTTGTACTTCTTGAGTAGCACATTGACCATTCTGATGGTCTCCTCCACAGAAATCGCAAATCAACGATTTGGCTTGGATGTGTTGTGAGTAGACAGCTTTGAGATGTTGAGGGAGTGCCTTCAAAGTCTCAGTGAGTGCTTCTATTTGATGTTTAATGAGCTTTTCTCTGCTAGTAGAGCATCACTTTGATTGAGTTCCAGCATCCCTTTCTTTGGTAATTGTGCAGGCTGTCTTCCACTTTGAGCTTGTTGATCATTCTGAGCGAAATTATTGATAATTTCCAGAGCTTGATCAACGTCTGCGGATAAGATTGTTCCTCCTGCTGCAGCATCTATGAATGATTTGGAGTCTGAATGCAGTCCCTTGCAGAACATATTAAGTTGGGCTATGTCTTCAAAGCCATGATTGGGACATTTGCGCAGCAGAGATTTGAATCTTTCCCAAGCCTCACAAAGTGGTTCATCATTCCCTTGTCTGAAGGTGGAAATATTTGCTTTGGCTTCAATCTGCTTCCGTGGGGGGAAGAATCTTGACAAGAATTTTTCTTCAACCACACCCCAACTAGTTAGACTTTGATTTGGGTGTGACTGCAGCCATTCCTTAGCTTTACCTATCAAAGAGAAAGGAAACAAGCGTAAGTAAACAGATTCCAAACTACCTTCATCAAATCCCATAGTACCAATCAATTCATAAAAATTAGAAAGATGAGAATTTGGATTTTCATGTTCCAATGCAGCGAATTGATGAGCACTGATGAGATTTAGATGTGCAGTCTTCAACTCCAAAGCTCTTGCATTGGGTGGCAATACAATGCTGGAGAAGTGACGAGATCCTTGGTGGGAGATGTAATCTCCAAGCCTCCTCCTTGGGGCTTCTTTTGCCATTGTTTTTGGTTCTTCAACAAATAGTCTCATTCTTCTCCTCCTCGAGTTTCTACCTCTGTTACTTCGCGACGTCCTTTCGATTTCCGGGTCGAACTGAAGTTGATTAGGAGTCGCCTGACCTCTTAGAAGCATAAACAGAAAACTTGAAAAAGGGTAAGTGTTGAAGAAATTTTTATAATTTTAATAATAAAATTAATATAATAAATACTAGTCCTAAAAAGAAAAAATAAATTCCTAAGATAATAATAATAAAAGAAAAACTTGATAATTAGACCGCCAAGGTCTACACAAATTGAAAATCGTTCCCCGGTAACGGCGCCAAAAATACTTGATGGGTTTCTTGCAAGCGAACCAAAACTCCAGCAGTATAGTAGTAAGAAAGAGTATCGTATCCACAGGGAACGGTTAATTTATGCAGACTGTGATCTATTTATCAAGAGAAAGCAAGGTTTAGAGAGTATAATTGCGGAATCGTAAATAGAGAGTAAATAATCAATTGGAATTAGAAAGGTAGAGTTAGAGACACTTTACTTGGATTAGGATTGGACTTCATCTCATCTCACCCCTTGTGCATGTAAAGACTAACTATTATTTTAGGTTTACTCTATAATACTGTAGAGAAACTTTATTGCTAAGACCCCGGAGTTACCAGCGGCCTCACACACTCAAGGATAATCCATGCGGGCTCTCCCAGGTGACAGACTTACCCCCGACTTATTTCGCTCTTTATTTTATTATTCCGTTTGTAAGAAACTAGTTCATAAACGTGGCCTCATACTGTGGACACAACTTTCATTAGAGTACTGTCACTACCCATCACTCACTAAGACACATCCATGTTCCGGTCCGCGATTCACAATCAACTAACTCCTTGCTATCGATACTAAGGCCTAGCCCTGTGAACACCCTTCGCTAGAGTACTCACACTACCCATCGCTCATTAGAAACGCCCATGTATCAGTCACGAAGCACCGAGTCCTCTTATTCACTCAGAGTTTGGGTTTCTTCAGAATCCGCTCCCCCCATTCTCAGTCCTAATCAAAACTACTTTAGTTAAGACTAGCCTATAACTCCAGATGCAAGCGTGGGAATTAGGAATTAAGCACATAATAAGATTACCAATATTATAGATAGGGAGCTCATAAATAATAATATAAAATTTACATACACTCAGGGATAGAATCGATTACATCCAATCCTACTGGAGAGTTAACTACACGAGGTAGCCATACAAACCACCGAAGATGTTGTCACCATCTTCAATCCTTGTGAAGCGCTCCTCCTCTCCTACTCTAAACTTAGCTTTGGTACATAATCACTGGACTAGAGACTAGATTACAATGATTGACGACCCCCTAAAAGGTTGCAAGAGGTTCCTATTTATAGACTAAGGAAAGACAACGCAAATTGGGAAGAGATCCATCTAAAAAACGGCAACTAGGATAAAATCAGCGTAACCTGCGCTCCAAGTTGCGCTATAGCGCAGGTGTGAGCGCAACTTCCAGAGAGTCTGCGCTTCACCCTGCGCTATAGCGCAGGTGAAGCGCAGCTTGCGTCATGCTGCTCCAACTTTCTCTTTTTAATTCTTGATCTCTCCCCGAGACTGGTTTTCGCATACTTGTCCTTCCTTGTTTCCCTTTATTTAATGATTTCCTTGCATTTATTGAGCAATCCTTGATTTATTTGGGAAGCTTGTCTGCAAAATTCTTGATTGATTAGCAATGATCTCCTTATTAATGATCTCAAATCTTCTTTAAATCTTCAATAAATATCTTCAATCAATCTCAAATCTTGCAGATATCTTCCTCATTTGATGCTATCTATCCTTCAAATTAAATCTTTGCAATATCCTGCAAAAATCAACAATATTTCTATCAAAATAGCATCAAATTCAAATCTAGGATTAATAAATACAATTTATCTAATATTAAATAAAAAGGGATTAAATTGGGGCAAAATTATCATTTTATCCTTGATAAGTGAACTGAAAAGTACTCTAATTTATCAACTAATTTTCACTTATCAAGAGGCTTGGTGAAAGAAAGAATACTTGTTGTAGAGCCCGAAGAGGTTTGACAGAAAAGAATACTTGTTGTTGAGCCTGGAGAGGCTTGACACTCCAGGCTCTACAGAAAAGACTACTTAATGTAGAGCTTGGAGAGGCTTGACAGAAAAGAATACTTGGTTAGAGTCTAGAGAGGCTTGGTTAACAAAAAAAATACTTGTTGTAGAGCCTGGAGAGGCTTGACAGAAAAGAATACTTGGTTTAGAGCCTGGAGAGGCTTGGTTGACAAAAAATACTTGTTGTAGAGCCTGAAGAGGCTTGATAGAAAAGAATACTTGTAATTCTTGCGAGAATAGTGGAAATCCAGTGGTGGTTTGCCTCTGGGACTGGACGTAGCTCACGGTGATAGTGGGTGGACCAGGATAAATTCTTGGCTAAGTTTTCTTCTATCCCTTACTCTCTGTTAATTCAGTTTTGATTATCTAACCGAAGGGATTGAAAAGTATTTCTAAAAAAGATCTTTTTGCGAAAATATATCTCAAGTTATCTAAACTTTCATTGCTTCTAAACTCGGGTTCAGACGAACCATAATACTTCAGACTATAAAACTTATCATCTGAACATTTTATAAAGAACGTTTCATTCAGTTTTATAAAAACAAAAAGTTTCCATAGAAACACTATTCAACCCCCTTCTAGTGTTTCCCCGTGTTTCCTACAGTTTCTTCAGACTTAAAATATTTTCTAAAGTTTTAAATCATTAGAATTCGAATTCTAAAAAGTTAGAAGTACTGTAAGATTTTGAATTCCAACTTGGTGAAATGGGTTGAGAATTTCGAATGTGAAGGCTACAACAAGTAGCTCAAAACTTCGAATCAAAACTTGTGCATAGGGTTTTAAGATTTCGAAATTTGAAACGTAACAACATGGTCTAAAGATTTCGAATTTCAGACTTAGTCAAATATCCTGAAGGATTCAGGTCAAGACTTGTCAGAATTTCCTGAAGATTTCGAGAAGTAGACTTGTCAGAATTTTCTGAAGATTTCGAGATCAGACTTAACCAAATTGTCTGAAAATTTCGAATCCAGACTTAACCAATTTGTCTGAAGATTTTGAATCCAGACTTAACCAAATTGTCTGAAGATTTCAAGTAAAGACATAACCAGATTACTTGAAGATTTTGAGTAAAAGACTTAACCAAATATCCTGAAGATTTCGAGTCAAGACTTATCCAGATTTCCCAAAGATTTCGAATCAAGGCAAAGATAAAATCCATGAAGATTTTGAATGAAGACTTGGATAAATCATATGAAGATTTCGAGTCATAATTCAAATTCAAACAAGAGAAGGCAAGTGGAAGACATCTAGTGAAGATAAGACACCTGTGTGGTCTTAGATTAGGCAGTTTAGATTCTGTCTTACGTGTCATTTGTAAATTAGTTGACCGTTAGGGTCAAAAGTCTATAAATAGGGTGAAGCCAGATGTCCTAAGGACGGATCTTTCTCATTTCTACATACTTACGACAAATACTCAAAAATAGCATACTGTCTACCATATTTACGACTACTTGTTCATCCGAGAAAACTCGAAAAGTATGTATGTTTGAGGATTTCGTCAATCTTTTTACATTATTCTTGAACCTTTCAATACATTTTCTTTACTTTTCTTTTACTTTCTTGCATTTTCTTTTACTTTCAATTTACTTTATTTCTTGCTCCTTTCTTTTTCTACCTTTTACTTGTCAATTGCATAACTTTATTTTTGAATCCACCATGAGGACCTGATTCCAGTCCCAGATTGTTTACAGGAATCTATTTGTTTGTTTTACTAAAAATCACCACAAACAGGATCTTTCCACTCAACTTAGTGTTTACACTCAATGGAATGCAACACTTGTGTATGTCACTCTTTTTAGGATTTTTCTATAATGAAGCACTCTTGCCTCTTTTACTCAAGTAAGGTTAGATTGATCTTGCAAAGACCAACAGTGAGACTTAATCTTAACCCTTCCCAAATAGAAGCACACGAGCAAAAGAATTAAATATTGAAAAGGACTAGGAATTGCCTAAGGGTATGTTTGTGAGTGTAATTTTGGAGGGGAAGGGAGGGAATGGAAGGGTTTATTGGAAGCTTTTCCCCCCTTTGTGTTAGTGAGTTTAAGTATTTTACAAATTCTTTTCCTCCTCTTCTCCCCCTCCTTTCTGCCTCCAATCCTTTCATTTCCCTCCTCTCTAAACTCACAAACACACCCTAAGACAAAACAAGGAATTGATATGACAAACAAGAAAAGCAAGCACTCAAGAAAGCTTATACACAAGAATGGAATACAAACAAGACAAGACAAAAGAAATTGCAAAAAGAATTATTTTTGGTTAATTTTTTTGAAAAAGAGTTGCCAGCAGTCGTTTGTGAAAAACAGCTATTTCAACTCAAAAAAAATACTATGTACAAGAAAATGAAATGAAAAATTACTGTAAAAGGTAAAATGTATTTTTGGGCTCTTTTTTGTTATTTTTCTCTATTTTTTTTTAATTTTTGACTTTTTTGGGTGTCTTTTTTACTTTTTCCTTGTTGTTGACTTTTGCACCCTTTTTGCTTTTTGCGCCTCTTTTTGTATTTTTGGAAATATAATTTTTCTGGAGGTCTTTTTTGCTTCTTTTCTTTTCTTTTTGCCCCACCAAAAAATTATAAGAAATTTGAACGAAATTACACAAAATAGAAATCTACCTAAAATATTTTTTTCAAGATTTTGAATTACAACTGGTCCAAAACGGTACCTGAAAACAAAACAGACAGGTTGAATTCTAAAAACTGTAAATTAAAATGGAATGGCATCCTGATTCAAAAAAATTCCAAAAAAATTGCTTAGCACTTTCTTGTTGATCATACAAACACAAAACAATATTGGAAACGCATTTAATCCAGTTTTAAGATGGGAATTAAATTTTGAAGGAAAATGAACAATTGGAATTTTGTTGATTTTCTTCCAACTTTATGAACCAAAAAGTAGCCTAACGGTTAGCGTTTTGAACAATCAAACAGGGAAAGTCCAAGGTAGAGATATCAGTCAATTCAAATTTGTAATCAGAATGCCAAATAGACAAACAGAACAGGAGTAGAAAATTGAGCAAGACAGTGCCAGAAAATTGCGCAAAAATGGCAAAAAAAATAGGAAGAAAAATGCGCAAAAATAAATGACAAGAAAGTAAGGGGGAAACTGAAATTAAAAGGATGGGGAGGATAGAAAGTAAATGGCAGATGTAAATGGCAGAAAGTAGAAGGGATGACAGAAATTAAAAGGATGGGGAGGACTGAAAGTAAATGGCAGAAAGTAAATGGCGGAATGTAAATGGGATGACGGAAATTAAAAGGATGGGGAGAAGCTGAAATTAAATGGCGGAAAATAAAAGCGGAAAGTAAAGAGATGATTATATGAACAAGTGATATGGGGAATGAACAATTAATTGGTGGAATGGAGAGAAAAATGTAGGTGAACGATCTTTGGAAAATGAAGACAACAATGCCTCCACTTACCACATTCCACCACAAACTATAGTTAATACACACAAGCAGTTCAAGAACAAGTATGAACAACCATGGAAAACTTGAGCAAGCAAATAATAAAACACCTAGAGGGGGGTATTGCGCGACCCAAAACAGCCCATTTGATAGCTCAAATCAAATAAACAAACAGACAGACAAAAGTTACAGTGCAGCATAAGAGCACCTCGGGCTCAAAACAGTTCAGAAGTCCAACAGTTACAAGAAAATTGAGCTTGAATACAGGGGGAGAATGTTGAGTCTCAGAATAATCTAAGTATTCAAATTAAGTTAAAAAATCATCATCCTTGGTTTTAATGAATAATAAATTAGACTGTATACAAACAGGTTCTACTAAAAAAGGTAATTTTCTTTGCGTTTCAGAAACCCTGTAGAAGTAACTCACTGAAGATGATCAACCTGCTAAACTGAAGAAACTCTTCAAATAAATTGAAGTTGCTAAAGATGTGCAACCTACTGAAGAAAGAACTTGCTGAAAGCATCTTCCTGCTGAATAGCCAAGACTTGCTGAAGTATGACAACCTTCTGAAAAGATTGGACTTTATGAAGCAATTGAACTCTCTGAAGAATTATAAACTTCTAAAATCTGAATGGCATGCTACCTTCTGAAGACTTGATAAGTCAATCTATTTAAAGTACCCAAAGACTCAAGTCTCTGCAAAACCCAATGGTTAGCTAAATCAGTTACAAGGTAAAAACAAAGGCTTGCTGGCACATTTTCACTTCCTGACACAAAAGAGGAAACCTGCTACAGAAAAGCAAACAGCGGTCAGAAATAGAGTCAACATTGTTGTGCACCTATTCCTACACTGTCTCTGCAACACGCTATCAGAAGCCTGCATCGCAACAAGGAGAAAAGTTAATTCATAACGGGACAAAAGAGAAGTCTAACGGATTTCATCATCCCTATCCAGATAACAGACTACTTGCAATAAAGAA
The DNA here is from genome assembly GCA_026901365.1 of Sesbania bispinosa. Classification (NCBI taxonomy): domain Eukaryota; kingdom Viridiplantae; phylum Streptophyta; class Magnoliopsida; order Fabales; family Fabaceae; genus Sesbania; species Sesbania bispinosa. Next base: position 247,484 of record QLOH01000812.1, read on the forward strand.
AGAGAGAGAAAAGAACATCAACTTGCTGAAGTGCTAGAAAATCTCTCAACCAATTCTCAAGAGCCAAACTGTTGTGTGACAGAAACTAAATCATAACTACACACCTACTATGCTCAAGTCATAAGCTAACAAAAGAGTTGGCGAACCTTTGGTGAACCCCTGGTATGCTAAGCAAACTTCAACGGTATGCTAAGCAATCATCAACGGCTATATTTCCAGAACATATAAATAGCCTCACGAAAGACTTTGAAGAGTGGCGAACCTTTGGTGAACCCCTGGTGAAGCGGCGAAAATGTAGCCCAAGATAGGCAATAGTGAAGCCCAAGAGAGAACCGACAGAAGCTCAAAATAGTATCTTATCAAGCCAACTCTCTGAGAAAGCAAATCCTGATATAGAGATGAGACTGAACTAAAATCATACACCTGTGTCTCTATTTTTCCTTGTACTTAGATTTATTCTTTGTATCCTGAGTTATACTCAGTTATCCCTTTGTACAAGAGAACCTGAGTTTAAGTTTCTCTGAAACTTAAACTTATCATTGTTGTGAACATTATTAAGTGTCTGAGAGCTTGGAGAGGCTTGAAGGAATAAAGAATACTCGGTTTAGCCTGGATAGGTTGTGTCCAAATAATACTTGTGTTCATCCTGGAGAGGCTGTGTCCAAAGAATACTTGTGTTTAGCCTGGAGAGGTTGGGTCCAAAGCTCAGTGTTGAGCCTGGAGAGGCTGGTCCAAAGAATATTCGGTGTTGAGCGTGGAGAGGCTAGGTGTGCAAACAATACTTGTAATCTTGCGGGATTAGTGGAAAATCCAGTGGTGTGTTTGCCCTGGGACTGGACGTAGCTCACTGTGTTAGTGGGTGAACCAGGATAAATTTCTGTTGTCAAGTTCTCTCTACCCTTAACTCTTTACATTCTGTTTAAACTAACAAAGGAGGGTTTTAGAAAAGTTGTTTTATTAATCCAAGCAGAAACAATCTTTTCTTTACAAGAAAAACGTTTTAAAAGCTTTTATCCAACCTTCTAAGTTGCATCAGCAAGTTGCTGAATTCCCAGTTTCAGAAGGTTGTTCAAATATTTCCAAAACCAGTTTGCTTGTTTAAAGGTTTTCAGAAAATCAGCAAAGAATTTTAAAACACTATTCAACTCCCCTTCTAGTGTTTCCTGTGGTTGTAACAAAAAAGGACTCCAATCAGCTCAAAAATCAAGTAGCTCTGATTACCAATTGATAGCAGCAATTTTCCCAGATCTAGTTTTGGAGCCAGGAACTATAAACAAGCATCAAAATCGGTCAAGATGCCCAAAAATGGTTGCAGCAGGCCGCGACCAATATGGGTAAAAACAAAGAGATATTGAAAGAAAAAGTGGAAGAGAAAGGGATGAAATGGACATCACTGAAGCAGACAACCCCCACAGCAGATAAGTCCCAGTGCTAGACGCCATTGATTCAGGAGAATCAGATAAGTCTCTAGTTGGTTTGAGTAAGAACCACCAAGCCTTCTCTACTCACACTTGAGGAGGAAATTGGGCAGAATGCCTTTACTAATTCATCAAAGTTGTAATACAAGGGGGTAGCCTCCTATTTATAGGAAAAGGAGATAGCTAGGTGGGAAGGAAAATACAAGATGAGTGAAAAACTATCCTAAATAAGTCTTGAACCCATACCTCCTTCCTACTTAGCTAAGCTATCTCCTAACCAATAAAGCTCACTAAATTAGCGCCCAAATTAGCCTCATCCTAATTAGGAAAACTACAATTAAGCAAATTACAAGGAAATCCTGATTACAAAGAAAATTAACTAACATTAATTCTATTTATGATGAAGTCTTCTTGTTGACTTGGTCAAGGGTGGTCAAAGGTCAAAGGTCAAAGGTTGACCATGGAAGGGTTGACCATGTTGAGTCTCAGAAGATAATTATCAGAAATTGAGAAATTTATCTTGAGTCTCGTGCTCTTCGAAATTTTAATGGTTTACAAATATAAAACATAAAGATGTTTATAAGAATATCCTCTCACAAATATTCTGCTTAATTTAAGATCAACAGTGTTGAGAAGGATCATCTGAAAGACTTCAGAACGTCTTAAAGCCAAACATCATCTGAAGTTCTTCATCGTCTGATATCGTGAAGTCTTCTTCAAGACTTGGTTGCATCTGAAGGCTGAAGGTATCAGAAACAAGTAAAGACCTTTTGAAGACGTTGTTGTCCATGCAAAACGATCATCTTCCTGGTCTAACCTATTTCAGCATAAGAGTCAGGCATGCTTTTCTACCTCGTTCAAGAATATTGCACAAATAAGGAAACTATGCAACTCCTATTGCACCTGCAACGAAAACCTTTGTGTGCGCTGATGGGATTCTGGCAAGCGAACCAAAACTCCAGAAGTATAATAGTAAGTAGAGTATCGTATCCATAGGGAACGGTCAATTTATGTAGTTTGTGATCTACTTATCAAGAGAAAACAACGGTTTAGAGAGAATTGTGTGTAAAGAACAGATTTAATAATAATGGAATTAGAAAGGAAAAGTTAGAGACACTTTACTTGGATTAGGATTGAACTTCATCTCATCACACCCCTCATGTATGTCGAGACTACCTACTATTTATAGGCTTTGAACTATAACGCTGTAGACAAACTATATAGCTTATGACCTCGAGTTACCAGGCGCCACTCACACTCAAAGGTAATCTATGCGGGCTCTCCCAGGCGACAGACTTACACTCGGCTTATTTTGCTCTCTTTTATTCCGTTATAAAGGACTAATTGAAATACGAGGCCTACCAAATAAAGTATACCTTCGCTAGAGTACTGTCACTACCAATCACTCATTAGATATACCCACTTCTCGCTTCCTGGATTGACAAGTCAACTAACCCTTTGCTATCGGTTTATCAATACCAAGCCTAATGGTCGGATGCCCCTTCATTATGGTACTTACACTACCCATCAATCATTAGTAAACACCCTTTTTCGGAACAGTGGTTAACCGAGTATTCGCATTCACTCAGAGGTTGAGTTTCCTATGTCTAGGCTCCCCCAAACTCAATCCTAGTCGTAACGTTAATTACAAACTAGCCTATAACTCCGGCACAAGCGCGGAAGTTAGGAATAAGCACAGAACGAGATTACCAGCACTATAATTAGGGAAACTGCATAAATAAAATAGATAGAGTTCTACATACACTTGGGAATGGAATCGATTACATTCAATCCTAATGGAGAGTTAACTACACGAGGTAGCCATACAAACCACCGAAGATGCTGTCACCATCTTCAATCCTTGTGAAGCGCTCCTCCTCTCCTACTCTAAACTTAGCTTTGGTACATAATCACTGAAATGTAGACTGAATTACAATGACGGACTAAGCTCTTTAACAGGTTGCAAGAGGTTCATATTTATAGTACAAGGGAAGACAACGCAAATTGGGGAGAGATCCATCTAAAATCGACAACTTGGACAGAATCAGCGTAACCTGCGCTCCATGTTGCGCTATAGCGCAGGTGTGAGTGCAACTTCCAGATAGGCTTGCGCTTCACCCTGCGCTATAGCGTAGGTGAAGCGCAGCTTGCGTCCTGCTGCTCCAACTTTCTCTTTTAATTGTTGATCTCTCCCCGAGACTGGTTTTGTATCTTTGTCTTTCCTTGTTTCCCTTTATTTGTTGAAGCTTCTATATTTACTGAGCATCTTGTGTTTATTTGGGAAGCTTGTCTGCAGGATCCTTGATGATTGGCTCTACTTTCCTCATTTATAATCTTCAATCAGCTTTAATTCCTCATTTAATTGTCCTCAATCAATCTCATATCTTGCAAATATCTTCCTCTTTAATGCTATTTAATATCCTCAATTAAATCTTTATAAATCCTGCAAAATAAGCACAATTTATATTAAAATAGCATCATATTCAAATACAAGGCTCATAAATATAAATTATTAAATATTAAGAGAAAAAGGGAGTAAACAGGGGCAAATTTACCATTTTAACCTTGATAAGTGAACTGAAAAGTACTCTAATTTATCAACTATTTTTCACTTATCATGCGCAGAACCTGCACCTGCAAAACGTCCCAGGTTTTGCTGAAAAAGAAGCCCAACGCTTAGAGCATTTAATGTTATTTGACAACGGGAACAGAGTATCAAATGCTATAAGAAGGCTCGTGAATTTGAAGATCAAAAAAGAAAAAAAAAAGAATTCTTTGAGTCCTTCGCTGTGAAAATCACTGATAATTTCTTGTACAATCTTATTTCTTATCCTGAGTTAATCTCAGTTTGTACTTGAGTTCTAGCTATCATCTGAAGATAGTTTTATAGAACATTTTCTTTTTAGCTTAAACAGTTTGGTTATAAGCCTGGAGAGGCTTTCTGTATAAAAGAATACTTGGGTTTTACACTTGGATAAGTGTCTGAGAGCCTGAAGAGGCTTGGTGAAAGAAAGAATACTTGTGGTAGAGCCTGAGAGGCTTGACAGAAAAGAATACTTGTAATTCTTGCAAGAATAGTGGAAATCCATTGGCGGTTGCCTCTGGAACTGGACGTAGCTCACAGTGGAAGTGAGTGAACAAGGATAAATTTAGTTGTGTTCTCTCTTTCCCTTAAACTCTGTGATTCAGTTTTTCTTCTAACCAAAAGTGGGTGTGAAAAGTATTTTAATCAGAGAACCTTAACATTCATTAAAAAATATTTGCAAACGTTTTTTTAGTCTGAACTTAACGTTAAGAAGGTACAGAGAAAAAACTCCAGATCATAATTCATCGTCTGAAGACCTTCTGAAACATCTTTCTGAAAAAGTTTTTTCAAAACTTAAGGTTTCCATTGAAACACTATTCAACCCCCCTTCTTGTGTTTTCCTGTGTGTATTTTCAGTTGGTATCAGAGCTTAACCTCGGTGTTAACACCTAATCAGTGCAGAGGTCAGATCAAATGGAACCTTTTAACAGCAACATATAGTACATCTCTAAAGGAGCCTCTATTACGAGACTCCCTGCATTCAATGGAGTGGATTACCACTACTGGAGGGATCGTAATGAAGTTGTTCATTGAGAGCAACAACATGGATGTATGGGATGTGGTCACTGATGGAGACTATGTTCCTATGCATGCTGGAGTGCCCATACCTAAGGCTGAATGGATCTTAGAGCAGAAGGCTAGAGTTCAGTTAAATGCCAAGGCCAAACTCTATCTGATATGTTCTTTGAACAAATCAGAATATGAAAAGGTTCATGGATGTTCATCTGCCAAGGAGATCTGGGATACACTTGCAACTGCTCATGAAGGGACTGAGACTGTCAAGCAATCCAAGATCAGCATGCTTGTACACCAGTATGAGATGTTCAAGATGGAAGAGTCTGAAACCATAGACCAAATGTTTGGAAGATTTCAGACAATTACCAATGGACTCAGGTCTTTAGGTAGAACCTTTGAATCTGGAGACAACTATCGAAAGATTCTAAGGATTTTGCCAAAGTCCTGGAGACCCAAAGTTATAGCCATTCAAGAGGCCAAAGATTTAAATTCTCTTAGAATAGAGGAACTATTGGGCTCTCTTAAGTTCATGAGCTTGAACTTGGGGAAGATGACCCCAAGAAGAAATCACTGGCATTAAACTCAAAGGTCAGACATCCTAGGCATGGTAGCATGAAGGTTATGCAAGCAGAGGACACTTCAGATGGTGATACTGAATCTGAAGGTTGTTCAGAAGATGATGATCTTGCTCTTCTTAGCAAGAAAATCAAAAAGATGCTGCAAAGAAAAGGGAGATTCGGAAGATCTCAACCTTCTAGTTCAAAACCAGGTAGAGATTCCTTTAACACTGATAAAATTACCTATTTTGAGTGCAAACAGCCAGGTCATATGAAGGCTGATTGCCCAAAGCTAAGAAAGTCGGCCTTTTAGAAGAAGAAGTTCTTCAAGAAGAAGAAAGGATTGATGGCTACATGGGAAGATCTGGATGATTCCACTTCAGAAGAAGAGGATGATACTTCAGAAGAAGAAAACTGTGTTTGATGGCAAGTCTACCCTCCTCAGACAGTTCAGATTCTGAGGTAATTCCACAAACTTTGCAAGATCAGTATGATGACCTTGTTAAAAGTAGCAGAGAGCTTTTTAATGAATTTAAAGAACTTTCAAGAGCTTTTACTCAAGCTGTTGAAGAAAATGAGAACTTTCAAAAAGAAATCTTGCTCTCAAGGAAAGGCTACTTCAGCAAGATCCAAGTTGTTCTGATAATCTTGTGAAAGACAAATAGAAAATTCAAAAGCAAGATTAATGAATTACTCTGGATCTAGCCAGATTTGTCAAAGGAACTGATAATCTAAATAGATTATTGGGCTCTCAAAGGCATTCCTTAGTCAGAATCCTTAAATTTTATAGTGCCTGATAAAGGACCTAAGAAAGGTAATGGGTGTTCCAATTGTGGCAAGCCTGGACATGTTTCAGTCTCAGTGCAGACACAAAAGGAAAACAAGACCCAAAACTAACAAAAGAGGACCCAAGAAGGTAATGGGTACCTAAGAGTTTAATTGTTCCTATTGCATATGTGTTTAACAGACAAAAGAAAAACCACAAATGGTACCTGGACAGTGGGTGCTCGCGACACATGACGGGAGAAAGGTGTTTTATTCCAAAACCTTAGACCCAAAGCTGGTGGAGTGGTCACCTTGGTGGAAATCAGCAAAGGAAGATCACTGGTATTGGGACAGTAGGTATGACTCATCTTTCCCTGATTAAGAATGTACTTCTTGTTGAAGGTTTACAACACAATCTTCTGAGCATAAGTCAATTATGTGGACAGTGGATATGTTGTGTCTTTCAACCAAAGAAGGATGTATAGTCAAAGATGCTTCAGATCATATCCTCTTTCTACTAAGAGACACAATAATTGTACAAGATTGATTTTAGAGGAACTTGCAAGTCAAAATGTGAAGTGTTTTGTTTCAATTGAAGATGAAAAACAGATTTGGCATCAGAAACTTGGGCATGCCAGCTTGAGATTGATCTCAAACCTAACCAAAACACAATTTGGTTAAAGGTTACCCAAGCTTTCATTCAAATATGATATTTTATGTGAAAATTGTCTGAAAGAGAAACAAACAAGACACTCTTTAAGAGTAAAATGTTGTTTCAACTAGCAGACCTTTGGAACTGCTTCACATGGATTTGTTTGGGACCAACTAGAACTGAGAGTCTTAGCAAAAAGAAATATGGATTGGCCATTGTTGATGACTATAAAAGATTCACATGGGTTATATTCCTAAGAAGCAAAGAGGAAACCTTTGATAATTTCACAAACTTTTGTAAGAAGGTGCAGAATGAAAAAGGAAATTTGCATTTCTGCTATCAAAAGTGATCATGGTGGAGAGTTTGAAAACTCAAGCTTCAGACTGTCTGTGATGAGAATGGAATCTCACACAATTTCTCTGTGGCTAGAACACCTCAGTAAAATGGGGTTGTTGAGAAAGAACAAAAGCTCGCAAGAGATGGGGAGAACCATGCTCATTTCAAGCAACCTACCTAGATCCTTTTGGGCAGAAGTTGTTCACATAGCATGTTACATTCAAAACAGAATTTTGGTAAGACCAATTCTCAAAAGGACTCCATATGAATTGTGGAAAGGAAGAAAGCCCAACATTTCCTACTTCCATATCTTTGGATGTGAGTGTTTTATACATAACACTAAAGATGATTTAGGAAAATTTGAATGCTAAGTCTGATAAAGGTTCTTTATTGGATATTCTGAAACTTCTAAATCTTACAGAGTATATAACTCAAAAACTTTATCTGTGGAAGAATCTATTCATGTAAGATTCAATGACTTTAAGGAGACTGATAGGGAACTATCATATCTAGAAGAGGAATTTTGCAGGAATGGAGATTAATCCAGATGTTAAATCTGAAAGATCATATGAAGAACCTGATGAGCAAAAGACTGAGTCTGTATCTGAAGCTGAACCTTCTCAGACCAACATTGTTGAGTCTCAGACAGAGTTTGTAGCTCCTCACAATTGTGACTGCAGATACATGACTCATCATCCAAGAGAGCAAATCTTAGGAGATACTTCAGAAGGAGTTAGGACAAGATCAAGGCTCAGAAGCTTGAACAATCTTGCACTTCTTTCTGAAATTGAACCTAAAATATTGAGGAAGCTCTGCATGATGAAGGGTGGATGCTAGCCATGCAAGTTGAGCTGAATCAATTTGCGGAGTGATGTCTGGACACTTGTGCCTAAACCCCATGGGAAAACTATCATAGGAACCAAATGGGTGTTCAGAACAAGTTGTGAAACAAGGTTGTCAGAAGAAGGAAAGGTTGTTCGAAATAAAGCCAGACTTGTTGTTCAAGGCTATAATCAGCAAGAAGGTATTGATTTTACTGAAACTTTTGCTCCTGTGGCAAGGCTTGAAGGCATTAGGATTTTACTCTCTTATGTAGTAAATAATGGCATCACCTTATATCAGATGGATGTTAAGAGTGCCTTTCTCAATGGTTTTATTGAGGAAGGTCTATGTTAGACAACCACCAGGTTTTGAAGATACTACTTTTCTAGAACATGTTTTCAAACTGAAAAAGGCTCTTTATGGTCTGAAACAAGCACCAAGAGCTTGGTATGATAGATTGAGTAATTTTCTTATTAAAAATGGTTTTCAAAGAGGAAAAGTAGATACAACTCTTTTTAGAAAAATGCCTAACAAAGATTTCATTCTTGTTCAGATATATGTGGATGACATTATTTTTGGTTCTACAGATTCATCTCTATGCAAGGGGTTTTTTAAGCTCATGTAATCTGAATTTGAAATGAGCATGATGGAGAACTCAAGTTCTTCCTAAGACTTCAGATTAAGCAACTATCTGATTGTATATGGATCCATCAGGAGAAATATACTAAGGAAATGCTTAAGAATTTCAACATGAATGATTGCAAGCATATGACAACTCCTATGCATCCTTCAATTGTTCTTAACAAAGATGAAGGAGAGGAACCAGTAAATCAAACCTTGTATAGAGGAATGATTGGCTCATTACTATATCTAACAGCATGCAGACCTGACATTATGTTTAGTATATGTCTTTGTGCTAGATTTCAGACTGATCCAAGAGTTTCTCATTACAAAGCTGTAAAGAGAATTTTCAGATATTTAAATGGTACTACTAATCTTGGTCTTTGCTATAAGAAGAGTAAGGATTGCAGGTTAGTGGGATTTTGTGATGTTGTTGTGCTGGAGATAGAACTGAAAGAAAATCAACCAGTGGAGGATATCATTTCATTGGTGATAACATGATCAGCTGGTCCAGTAAAAGGCAAAGCACAATTGCACTTTCAACACAGCTGAAGCTGAATACATTACTGCAGCCAGTTGTTGTTCACAACTGATATGGGTAAAATATCAGTTAGAAGATTTTAATATTGATGTTAAGTCTATTCCTGTGATGTGTGATAATACCAGTGCAATTAATCTTTCAAAGAATCCCATTCAACAATTCTAGGGCAAAGCATATAGAAATCAAGCATCATTTTATTAGAGACTATGTTCAGAAAGGAGTTTTTGATATAAAGTTCATTGATACTGATCATCAATGGGCTGATATATTCACAAAGCCTCTTACTGAAAATAGATTTAAGTTCATAAGGGATAATCTAAATATCTTGGCTTTGCCTGAAAAATAATTGAGTGCATCTGAAGATGCATCATCTGAATGTATGAGTGCATCTGAACATGCATCATCTGAATGTATGAGTGCATCTGAACATGCATCATCTGAATGTATGAGTGCATCTGAACATGCTTCATCTGAAACATGTGGTGCATCTGAAGAATCTTAGTCTGATGACGTGGCAAGCTGAAACGTTTGATCTCCCACTCTGAGAAACTGCTCACAGCACGATCGCACGTTCTCTAAGACTGCAACTGCCAACATTAAAGCTATTTTACGACTATTTAAGGGAGATGATTAAGACATTCAAGGCCATTGCCATCATTGTCTTTCTCTCTCTGCTGCAAGCCGTTGAGATTTCTTGTGCCCTAAGTTCTTCGTCTTTCTCAAGCTCTTTTCAATGGCGTCCAAGAAATTAGCAGGAGGTCAAGTTGTGCCTTCCAGGACCATCAACATAGAAGAACTTGCAGTCGTTAGCATCAACCTCTATGATACCTTCGACTCGTGTGGTTGGACTAACTACTTCTCAATCATTGATTGTGCTTGGCATGAACAGAGTGTCATCAACTTTTGGGAAAATGCTGAGGATATTTCAAGTCCAGATGGGAAGTATCAAGGTCTGAAGACTACAGTGCTGGGTGTAAAGGTGATAGTTGATGCTAATGTGCTTGCTGAAGTAACTGTAGTTCCCAACTCTGGTGAGAGTTTTGTTCCTAATTGGGAGTTGAGGAATGGAGGCAGCAAAAAGTTCATAAAGAAGTTGTATGGAACCGAAGATCCCAGTGACATGAAGAGTTCTGTCTGGCATCCCAAGGCTCGGATTCTGCATTCTATTCTATTCTGCATTTATGGAAGATGCCCCTCAGAGGATGTTGTTGCTTTTCAGAAGGAGGCTGAAGATAAAAGAAAGCAGAAGCTGGAGGAATTGAAGAAGAAGAAGAAGAAACAAGTTGATGAAGGCCCTGTGGCTCCTACCAAAAAGGCCTAGAGTCTTATTTGATAATGTGACTACTTCAGAAGATGAAGCTCCTCCTCCTCCACCCAAGGTTGTCAGCACAACAGAAGAAGTGCCTCCACCCTCACCAACTCATTCTTCTTCATCATCATCACTCTCAGGCTGAGCTGCTGAAAGAAACATTCCCATAACTAGGGTTGAGCTGTTGAAAGAAAAGACAAGGGATCTGAGCAGAAAACCATCATATGATCTTCTCTTACCCTTCACAACAGATGAACAGATGTTGTGGGCTGCTGAAGTTCCCCACAAATTCTACAATGTGCCTGTAAAGGGAAAGAGTTAGGGTTCCCATATTCCCTAATCTTTTTGAAGAGCTGGTGTATTTTAGAGATGCTCCACCTCTCAGATCTCATTGCATGTCAAGGTTTCAGCTAGAAACCTCTTCGGAAGCTAGGAAGAGAGGCCTGCTGACTGGTGCTCTTGAGAAGATAAGAAGAGCAGGAGATTCAAGCAAGACTACAATGGTTCAACCTAAACACAAGTGGAGATTGCTTGATTCATTCTCAGAAGATAGAACCTTTTTGTCTTATGATGAGTGAAGTGTTGTCATATCACTTTGCTTAGAGTCTAAACTTGTGGACATGTGCTCTAAAAGATCTTTTAGTCTTCGTGCCACCATCCAGAATCCATAACAGGCTCCCAACCGAAATCAAAGTGTCTCTAGACAGGATTGTTCCCAAATTTCATATGGTGATTCCTACACCAACAAGGGTAAAGGAAGCTTCTTTCCTCTGCTGTTGAACCTGTTAAGCTGACTCCAGATGATTGGGAAGAGCTAGCATTTCAGTCAGCTGGAAGGAGGAGTAGACCACATTCTGTATGAATCCATGTGGGACTATCATTGGAAAACTGTGGAGAAAAATGGAAGTTGTTCTGGTGTCAAATGGGGTGATTCTGATTCCATGGTGAAAGTGGGCAAGAACACTACTCTTGAGACTCCTACATTTTTCAGAGGGAGATTTCCTCCATATGACTTTGATCATGTCTTCAATTTACATCAGGAATGGGTCATGTCCAAATATGTTGGTGATCAACCTTATTTTGTGAAGGTGACTGATGCCAAAAAGTTCAATCTTCCACTTGGTTTCAACTTCTTCAAATATTCTAGAAGATACATCACCATATTCTTTCATGAGGAAGAAGACTTGGAATCTCACCTAGGAGCATTGTCTGTGGAAAATCATCAGTTGAGGATTCAGAATCAAGAGCCTCTACAAAGAACTGATCAGATCATGGAAGTTCAAGCTCAGATCAAGGCTGGTTAGGATGAGCTGAAGGCAACTGTGGCAGCAAACTTGAGAAGCAAAGGCTAGCAATGCAAGAGATGTTTGAGAAAGCTCTCACAAGATTGAGATCTAGTTAATGATGTAGTCATGTTTCAGACTATGTTTCTTTTATGTGTTTTGTTCAAACAATCTGATTCTAATGCATGAGTTTTTGCATGAGCATTTATTGCTGTTTGTTGCTTTTATTGCTTTTAAGTCTTAACTGCTGATTATTCTGTCTTATAATGTTTTGTTGCTAACCCTTTTCATTGATGACAAAAGGAGGAGTAATTGAGACAGGGGGAGTAATAAATAATGGTTGAGCATATCTTTAAGACTAACAGTATCTGAAAGTGAAGGGTGCACAGTAAGAAAGACACGGTCTCATGGAAAGCATATTTCAGACGCAGATGGGATATGTAATTAAGAGGGAGAATTCTTTTATTTTTTACTCTCTATTCAATTCTTATCCCCATTATATTTTATATTTGTTATCATTAAAAAGAGGGAGATTGTTGAGTCTTAGAAGATAATTATCAGAAATTGAGAAATTTATCTTGAGTCTCATGCTCTTAGAAATTTTAATGGATTAGTAATATAAAACATAAGATGTTTATAAGAATATCCTCTTGATAAGTGTAAATTATGTGATATTTTCCTATGTTTTTATTACACTTATTAGGGCTAAATAATGATTTATACCCCAAAATAATCCCTTTTTGTGAATATTGTGATAATTGTAATTATTTGGTTTGAATTAGAATTTGATGTTATTTTGATTAGAAATCTGTTAATTTATGCAGATTTATGGAAGATTTGAAATAGAAGAGAAATAGCATTAAATGGGGAGATTGTTTGCAGATTTGATGTTTAAATGAGGACAAAATAAAGATAAGATAAGCAGCCATTTAAACAAAGGATCCTGTAGATGACTTTCCCCAATTTGAATTCAAGCTCAAATAAATACAAAATCAAGCCAGAAAAGGGAAACAAGGGAAACCAATTAAGCAAAGGCAAGATCAGAAGGAGATCAAGTGGATAAATGAGGAATTGAAGAAAGTCTATAGCGTGTTTCACGCTTCACCTGCGCTGCGCAGCTTACTGAAGGACAAGCTTCATCTGCGCTTAGCGCAGGTGAATCTCAGCACGCAAACCAACTTTTTAAAATACAATTACAGATTGATCTCTTCCAGATGTAGATTAGGTTTTCCCAGTCTATAAATAGGACCTTTTGTGCAGATCACAGTAGCAAGGAGGATAGAGGCATAGAATAGAAGATAGGTACACAAGGATTGAAGAAGGTGATTCTTCATTGGTTTGTAATGGCTACCATAAGTAGCTAAGCTCTCCAGTTGGATTGGATGTAGTGGATTTAATCCCCAAGTGTATGTGAATTCTGGTAATTTAATTATGAATCTCGGTTTTTATATATCGGTACTTTTATGCTGTTCTTAATGCATTACTTCCGCATGTGCGCCAGAGTCGTAGGCTAGTGATCAAGATACAACGAGAATGAGAAATTACGGCTAGTATTAGAGTTTAGGGGAACCTCGACCCAAGGAAACCTAACCTCCGATTGCTAAAAGTACTCATTTAGTCATATGGGAATATAGGGAATTCCTAAGATTGAAGTGTTTAGGTGAGTGATAGCCCCTTCATAGGTGCCCTATAGGAAAATATGATTAATTATATAGCGTCAATTGTAGTAATAGGGATTTTTCCTGAAGATTGGGGATATCCACACCATAGAGGCCCTATAGATAATATGATTGGTAAATGCTAAGGTAATTTATTAATAAATTCATAATTAAAGAAGGGATTACATACATAAGGGGTGCGATGAACGAAGTCCAATCCTACTCCTAGTAAATCTATCTTCCCCTATTTTATTGCTTGTTTTTCTTTGCCATTTAAATTCTGCACATCAATCATTCAAAAGTTCTCACTTGACAATTCGATCACTAAAAATTTACGAAGTGAACCGCTCCCTGTGCATACGATATCTTATACTTACTATTATACTGCTGAATTTTCGGTACGCTTGCCAGAATTTCATCAAGTATTTTTGGCGTCGTTGCCGGGAGCGGTGTTTCAATTCATATAACCATGGGAGGTCGAATTATCAATTGATCTTGAGACAAAAGGGACACCTTGGGGAGGTCGAATTATCAATTATAAATTTATTATTTTCGTTAAAAAAAAATTTAAAAAAAAATTTAAAAAAAATAAAATAAAAAAAATATATTATAAAAATAAAAAGATAATATTTTTTTCCTCTCTCCTGAGCTAACATTTGTTTGAGATCCTTGAATATTCCTATTGTGAAGACAGGTGTCTCAAAATCAATTGATCTTGAGACAAAAGGGACACCTAGAAGGAACGAAGGTAGAGATAGAAAAAAGGGGCAAGGATAAACTCAAGGAGACAATTTCAACACTCTCTGTTCAACCACCCCAAGTGAAGTAAATGTTTAATGGCTTCTGGATGGCAAAATCCACCAAGAAGAACCCTTGGAGATTTTAGACAGCAAGAACCAGAGTATTTCTCCAATACATCGATTCAGGTAACTTCTCTAATTACAACAATTATTCTAACAATTTTTCACAGGATTGGGGAAGTTACCAGAATCAAAATTTTGGGTGGCAACAAGATGTTGTTTCATCCCATAAGCAAACTTTTGAAGATGAACTCAGGGCAGAAATAAGAGGTTGAAGCAATCATTAGAAGCACTCAAAAGAAGCTAAACAGTCTTTCTTAGCCACCGCAGAAAGATCACTCTTATCCTAGCCAGTCACCACAATTAATTTGTGATTTTTACGGAGTAACCATCCCAATGGTTACTGCTCTTATCAAGCATTCAAGAAGAGCAAGTTACTACAGGAGCAATCAAGGAAGACCAGGCAACTTCTCCACAACAACAACTTTGCAAACATACAGGATGGATATATAGCCAGAATAAGGAGTTTGGATGGCACCAAGATAATGTTTCATCGATGTGCAACCTTCTGTCCAATCAGCAAAGTTAACTCTTCAGTTCAACTCATTCTCTTCAGTTCAACGCAGTGCATTCAGAAGTGGAAGATCCTAATTGAAAGGGGATTGCACGATTGATACAGCGTCAAAAGATCTATGAAGAATAAGGATTGCGTATGGCTGATCCATACTAGCTGAGTATGATAGAAAATTTAAAACTCGCAATATCAGGTCGGAGAAAAACGCACATTCAACCCCCATAGAATTTTGTCACCATAAGTGTTTAAAAAAATTATCGGGGGAGAAAACCAATGATGATCTGGCTGATGAAGAGGAGGGATCTGAGAAACGGACCAGAAAGAGAAGCTGGAGAAGAAAGGAAAATGAAGAAGGTGAAGTAGAAGTAGAAGAAAAAGGAGAGGATAAAACATAAAGAGATTATGCTGAAGAAGAGCCTGACTGTGAAAGGGAGAAAGACATACAACAATATGAGGGTGTACATGATGAAAAGATCAAGAAAATGAGAAAAGATTGAACAGGGAGATAGTGAATCAAAGACCGAAGAAGGAAGGGAGTGATACCAAGACCAAGAGACCTTGCATTATCCAACCAGTCCTCTAAAGGAAGATCAAGAAAGCATGGTGCAAGTGTTAACCTTACCTTCCAGACCTCATAAAAGAAAGGCTGCAATCCACACTGACCAGAACAAGGCAAAGAGAAGGAAGACAATCTAGAATCAAACTCAGAGCCTAGAGAGCCAGATTGAAGATCAAGTGGTCAGGTGTGTTTCATATCAAAGACCCCTGCGAGCAAAGAAAGTGAGAGCAATCAATTGTGAATCATCTAGTTCTCAGGAAAAGAAGAACTCATGCACATAAGAGCAAGATAAAGAAAATAAGTCAAGCCAAGGAGTCAGAGGCATGGTCTAATTCCAGAAAGAAGCCCAAATGGTCAAAGTCATATCACACTACAGATTGTTCCAAGGCAAGATTTTGGGGAGGTTTTTGGGCCAGAGAAGGAAGGGTGCAACTTACAAGCTCACCAAAATTCAGTTCCATCCAGCCACCTTGACAGAGCGTCGAGCTATCAGATGTTAAACAAGAGCTTTGTGGGAGGCAACCAGATTTTTAAGTTTTTAATTATTTTAGTTTTATTTTCTTGCTTATTAATTAGGATTTTTCATTTTTTTAGGATTAGAAAATTTTCAAAATTGATTGGAATAAGTTTGTGGAAAATAAATTTTTAAAACAATAGGAAGTAGCAGAAAACGTGACTGAAAATTGCAAATTCTCATTATTTCTGCGTTGAGCGGCAGGTGAAGCGCAGCACTTCACTTGCGCTGAGCGCGGTGAAGCGCAGCAGTACGAAATTTTAAAAAAACTTCTATTTTCTCATGTACTGTTTTCTCTACTTCCTAAGCTCTTCTTTTCACTCTTTCTCCACTCATAAACTTCCATCAATTTTGAAACTTTCGTTATGTTTTCTTTAATTTCACTATTGAGATCTTCATCTACTCTATTTTTTACATTGCACTTTAGGGTAGCATCCTTAGAATTGTGAATATTGTTGATTATTGCTATCTTGAATGTGATTTTGGTTATATGGAACATGAAGAATAATTTGCTTGATTAGAATGCTCTTTGTTTTGTGAGTTTTTGAATTTGAAAGTGTTATGCTCTATTTCTTTCAAAAAAAATTAACTTTCACTTCCATGGATTGATTGAATGCTTCCAAAACAAATGAGTATACTCTATTTTTAGAAGGCATTACCAAGTGCAATGAAATTTTTTTATGAAGAGATTGATTCTTTTGAAAGCATGAAATTGGTTGATGATAGGCTTCCATGTTTTTCATGAATTGGTGTTTGCTAATAGGCATCATTAAAATAATATGTGTTTTCAACAACTGATTGTTGTTATTTGACTTTTCAGATGCCTAGGATTAAATTTCTAGTCTTTCCCGTGGCTTGAGCTCACGAGGAGAAGGCATGAGGAAAAGGATCAGAGAATATGATCCCAGAATTCAAGAGTGCACAGGCTGCTGCAAGACCCATACTCTAGGGATGATGTTTGAAGAGTCGTTCGGATATTCTACTAAGCAGTGGCCTGGGGACAGGCCTATTCTTCCCGGGGGAGGTGAAGCAGCAGCAGCTGGAGAAAAGGACAAGGACTTACAGGATACAAGATGAAGATTGACACTAGTGTTTTTCTTTCTTTTCGTTCCTTTATTTTCTACTTTCTTTATTCTATAGGATTAATTTTTGGTTAATTAGGATTTTTGTTTACATTCCATTTATTTTATATTTAGGATATTTAGGATTTTAAATTTTTTAAGACTTAGGAATTAGGAAAATAAAGGAAAATTTTTCAAAATTTCTGAAATTATGCAGTTTAACTAACCAATTATGAAAGAAGAAAGGGTCTTGTGATTATTTCCATAATCAGTTAGAATTAGGATACTCACAGGAGAACCTATCAGGGTAGTTAATTAAAACCAGTAAGTGCTTTATCAAGGAATTAGCCAATAAGCCGGTGAGTTTGAGAGCCAAACACTGAATTGAGAGTTTCTCACCGCTGCTTGTCAATTTTTATTGATTGAATTTTTGGATCTTACTCTGTTTGTGGAAATATGGAAGTGACAAAGACAATTTTTGTTTTCAATTTATTTGCTCAGTGCCAAAAGCCAACCCTTGACATAATTTTTCCAATTTCTTGGCAACCATTTGAGCCTTAATGATTATTCTTGTGCACCCAAGCCATAATTAATATCTATATCTTGTCCCTTACCATTTGGGATAGAGAGCAAGGTGCAAGCAAAGACAATGGGAAGAAAAGGTTGGTGAATTGAAATTCAAGAAATTCAAAGAGCAGGTACATGAAAGCAAAAAGAGATCACTCACTCCCCAAAAATCAAAAAGAAAAGTGAATGAATTGAATAAGTTGGGGGAGTGCAATTTCAAAAAAAAAGGAGAGGCCTGCAAGAATTGGGACAAATCAAGAATGAGATGGTGAAAGGAGAGAAGTTCAAAGTCAAGTAACATCAAAAGATGCTATCTGTTACAAATGTTCATTATTATCCAGAAAAACCATGATTTCTTGATAGCCCGCCTCATTACAACCCTTGAAAAGACCTTTTGATCCATATTGACCATGAGCATGTTTAGGAACTAGAAACGACGACTATCAATCTTAGTTGTTCAACTGTGGTGAGAACATTGAGGGAAACGTTACTCGTGAGCATGAGTGAAATTCCTTGGTTTGTATCATTATTGCTTAATTGCTACTTTTGAGAAAGTTTAACTATTGATTGTGTTCTGTTTTGATTGAGGATTGGTAACATTTCTGATTCTGATTTTTTCTGATATTTGGAAAGTGAGTTCTGCCTAATGAAGAAAGGTTGTGAATTGAAATTCAAGAAATTCAAAGAGCAGTACATGAAAGCAAAAAGAAGATCACTCCTCCCAAAAATCAAAAGAAAAAGTGAATGAATTGAATAAGTTGGGGGATGCAATTTCAAAAAAAAAAGAAAGAGGATTTTTAAATTTTTGGTTAATTAGGATTTTTGTTTTACATTTCATTTATTTTAGGATTTTAAATTTTTAAGACTTAGGATTAGGAAAATAAAAGGAAAATTTTCAAAATTTCTGAAATTAGGCAGCTTAACTAACCAGATTATGAAAGAATAAAGGGTCTTGTGATTAATTCCATAGTTAGTTAGGATTAGGATACTTCACAGAGAACCTATCAGGGTAGTTAATTAAACCAGTAAGTGCTTTATCAAGGATTTAGTCAATATGCCGGTGAGTTTGAGAGCCCAAACACTTGAATTGAGAGTTTTCACCGCTGCTTGTCAATTTTTATTGATTGAATTTTTGGATCTTACTCTGTTTGTGGAAAATATGGAAGTGACAAAGACAATTTTTGTTTTCAATTTTTTTGCTCAGTGCCAAAGCCAACCCTTTACATATTTTTCCAATTTCTTGGTAACCATTTGAGCCTTAATGATTATTCTTGTGCACCCAAGCCATAATAATATCTATATCCTGTCCCTTACACATTTGGGATAGAGATCAAGGTGCAAGCAAAGACATGGGAAGAAAAGGTTGGTGAATTGAAATTCAAGAAATTCAAAGATAGAGGGTACATGAAAGCAAAAGAAGATCACTCCCCCAAAATCAAAAAGAACAAGTGAATGAATTGAATAAGTTGGGGGGAGTACAATTTCAAAAAAAAAGAAAGAGGCATGCAAGAATTAGGACAAATCAAGAATGAGATGGTGAAAGGAGAGAGTTCAAGTCAAGTAACATCAAAAGATGCTATCTGTTACAAATGTTCATTGACTATCCAGAAAACCACTGATTTCTTGATAGCCCAGCCTCGCTACAAACAACCTTGAAAAGACCTTTTGATCCATATTGACCATGAGCATGTTTAGGAACTAGAAACGACTATCAATCTTAGTTGTTCAACTATGGTGAAAATTGAGGGAAACAGTTACTCGTGAGCATGAATGAAATTCCTTTTGGTTTATCATTTATTGCTTTAATTGCTACTTTTGAGAAAGTTTAACTATTGATTGTGTTCTGTTCTGCTTGAGGATTGGTAACATTTCTGATTCTGATTTTTTCTGATATTTGGAAAGTGAATTTGCCTAATGAAGAGATGATGGAAAGTTTTCCTTATAGTTTTTTATGAGAATTGTACACAGGGTGAATTGATTTTTTATTGCAGGTATCTTGCTTGAGGACAGCAAGAAGTTAAGTTGGGGGGGTATTTGATAAGTGTAAATTATGTGATATTTCCCTATATTTTATTACACTTATCAGGGCTAAATAATGATTTATAGCCAAAATAATCCCTTTTTGTGAAATTAATTGTGATAATTGTAATTTTTGGTTTGAATTTGAATTTGATGCTATTTTGATTAGAAATCTGTTAATTTATGCAGATTTATGGAAGATTTGAAATAAAGAGAAATAGCATTAAATGGGGATATTGTTGCAGATTTGAAGTTTTAAATGAGGACAAAATAAAGATAAGATCAGCAACCATTTAAACAAAGGATCCTATGGATGACTTTCCCCAATTTGAATTCAAGCTCAAATAAATACAAAATCAAGCCAGAAAAGGGAAACAAGGGAAACCAATTAAGCAAAGGCAATATCAGAAGGAGATCAAGTGGATAAATTAGGAATTGAAGAAAGTCTACAGCGTGTTTCAAGCTTCACCTGCGCTTAGCGCAGGTGAAGCGCAACTTACTGAAGGAAAAGCTTCATCTGCGCTTAGCGCAGGTGAATCTCAGCACGCTGTAAAATTAGCGTTATTTTCATATAGTTTTTATTACACTTATCAAGGTTAAAATAGTAATTTATTCCCCAAAATATCCCTTTTTATTAATATTTACAATATTTGTATTTATTTAGTTCAAATTTGAATATGATGCTATTTTGAATAGAAATCTGTTTTTATGCAGATTTACAGGAGATTTGGAATGAGAGAGAAAATAGCATCAGAAAGAAGTTTGTTGCAGATTCAGAATTTGAATAAAGAGGAGATAATCATAGAATCTTGCAGATAACCTCTTCAATTCAAATCCAAATTAAATAAATACAAAAATAACTCAGATAAAGGGATAAAGGAAAACCAGATAAGATCAGAAAGAGATCCAGAAGTAAGATCAAGATCTGAAGAAAAGTTGCAGCGCGTAACACGCTCCACACGCGCTAAGTGCATGTGGAGCGAAGATCCAGATTGATCAGGATCCACTTGCGCTTAGCGCACATAGGGCGCAGCAGCATATTGAATAGGCTTCATATGCGCTAAGTGCACATAAAGCGCATGTTGCGCAACAGCCTCTTAACCTAGATCCAGATTGACTTCTTGGAGCAGAATTAGGGTTTCCCAACTCTATAAATAGAGCCCTTTGCATAGGTCACAAACACACAGATACAGAGAGAGAGTAGTTCTAGGATTGAGAAAGGTGACAGATTTCTCAGTGGTTTGTAATGGCTACTATGAGTAGCTAAGCTCTCCAGTAGGATTTGATGTAGTGGATTCAATCCCCTTGTGTATATAGAATTCTCTTTCTTTTTAATTATGATTTTTTATTTGTAATTTATCGGTATCTTTATGCTGTTTGTAGTGCATCACCTCCGCACGTGCGCCGGGGTGGTAGGCTAGTGTTCTGGATACAAAAAGTGGAACTCCGGCTAGTATTAGAGTTAGGTGAGCATAGAGTTGTCTATGAAGCTTAATCTCGGATTGCTGAAGATACTCGTTTTAGTCATATCGTAGTATAAGGATTGTATTCTAACGATTGAAGGTTCAGTGAGTGACACACCCCTTCATAGGTGCCATATATGAAAGTATGATTAAATCGATAACGCTGATTGCAAAATACGGGGAATGTTCGGGGTCGCCAAGCCACTTTGAATGCATGTAGAGAATAGCTTTTGGCATTTAATTATGATGTTATAGGGGAATTTGCGGGTACGATAATTACCAGGCATGCCTTATAATTATTGTAATTAAACAATGCTAAGGTGATTACAAGTATGATCATAATTAAGGGAAGGGATTCGCATACACAAGGGGGGAGATGAAACGAAGTCAAGTCCTAGTCCAAAATATTATTCTCCTCGCGATTATCTGTTTGCTTTTATTTTATTTTTTTATTATTTCGAAAATAACCAAACTCTTTATAAACCGTTTTTATTGGAAATACAATCGCTATCACTGTACAAATTAAAACCGCTCCCTGTGGATACGATATCTTACTTCCTCTATAACTGCTGGACTTTTGGTACACTTGCCAGGAATCCATCAAGTTTTTGGCGCCGTTGCCGGGGAGCGGTGTCTCAATTTGTATAGTTTTAGAAAGTTGAATTTTCAATTTTTCAAAATTTTCAAAAAATTGTATTTTTTAAAAAATTTTAATTTTCTTTTTCTTTTTTATTTTCGTATTTATTTATTATAAAAAAAATAATAATATTTGTCTGTTATCTCATCCTATCTCTAGCTTCTTTGTTTATGCTTTTAAGAAGCCAGGTGTCTCCAAAGCAACTGACCTTTTATGAAGACTGCCAAGCTGATTGTTGATATTGATAAAGGGGAGTACCAGGTAAGTTCAAAGGATGAAAGGATCACCTTTCATATTGATAATGGGAGCCCCAAGATCCTACAACCTCCACAACAGATTGAAAAAGATCCTACTGATGGGATCTATCAATTCCAAGCAAGGCTGCAGAAGGACAAAAAGAAAGGAATCTTGATTGAAGATCAAGAAACAAAGAAGAAAAAGAAGGTTTCCAAATTTCTGAGGAAACCAAGAATGAGGGTAAAGCAGCCAAAGAATGTTTGGGGGTTCAAGAGGAGGAAAAGAACAATATCAGCTACTGAAGAGGAAGGCAGAGAAACAGAAACAAGGAACAAATGGATTGGAGGATGGGATTTCACAGGAAGGAGTGGCACAGAATCAACCATCATCCTCCAATTAAGGCCACCATGAAAACAAAAAGAACCAGACGTCAAGCTAAGAGAAGTTAAACAAAGCGCTTCCTGGGAGGCAACCCAACATTTTTTATTTTTAATTTTTTTTTATTGAGTCTCTACCTGTGTAGATTAGGAATGGGTATAGTAAAGGGTAAAGTGAATGGAAAAAGCAAAAAAGGAAGAAAAAACTGGGCATGTACGCTTTAAATGCGCCAAGCGCATGATAAAGTGCACGCGCGCTTCATATGCGCTAAGCGCATAATGCAGCGCGTGCGAAACGCTTCGTCTCCATTGGAAGACACGCGCTGCACCCACACTAAGCGCAGGTGCAGAGCACGTACGCGCCCAGCCTATTTTAACGGGGAAGGTTACGAAATTTTCAAAATTTCGAAATCCTTCCCCGATTCTCTGAGATCCTAACTACCATTTTTGTTGTTTTTGCCCATATACCCCTGCCTTTACCATTTCTGAGGCTACACCAGGTATGTTTATGGTATTTTAAATGTTTTGCACCGATCAGAATTTTGATTTGAAACCTTATTTTTTTAGAAATATTAAGGTAATTAGGCTTTTAGGACACTTTAGGATAGAATATTTGTTTAGAAAAGCCTTAAGTTTAGTGTGCATGCTGCTAGGACTTATTTAGAACATATTTGGCATGTTAGGTGGTAGTTTTAAAATGCTCAATGGATTATTGCAAATTATTTATTTTTGGTGCATGCTTGCTTAAAAAAATATATAATATTTTTGCATGACCAAAATAAAAATAATCGTGCCTTCATACATGTTCTCTAACAACATGATTTTTAGCATTAATTTTGTTGCCTACTCTTTGTTATTAAATAATTAATTAGAACTTGCTTTAACTGATCATTTTTGCATGTTCTTAATAAATTAATTAATTAATACAGAGGTAATTTTAAAATCAAAAATTTGTGCAAATAATTTATTTAATGATTATCTCAATTATTGATTTAAATTGGCCATTTAATCAATTAATTTTGTATAATCTATTTTGTTGCATGAATAATTTTTGGTAACAAATATTGCAGATGGCACGCACAAAGATGGTCAGCAGAGGAGGTACTTCTAGGAGTGGTTCCCAAAAGGGCAAGAGACCCCGTCAGCCACCACAGGAGGAGATTGATTTTGACCCTCGCAGGTTTCGGGACCCCAAGGCTGCAGAAGCTTACAGTGACATACAAGACTGTAACATCATCAAGGAGAGACCTGTCAGACTCCATCCAGGCGAGTATGAGGAGTTCAGATCAGTGATCCATGGGAGGAACTGGGTGCGCCTCAGCAGCCCAGATGGTCATTTTGATCCTACTGTGGTGAGGGAGTTCTATGCCAATGCCCATGGACCAGACAGAGTATCATTTGTGAGGGACATTGAGATTAGATTTGATTGCGACGCAATCAATGCACTACTACAGTATCCAGCACCCATTGACAGAGACCAGATGGAGTGCCAGTATCAGCTTCGGATGAGAGAAGTGGGGATTGGTGGCTATGACCTTATGGATTTGGCCACTGCCCAGACTCTGTGCTTACCAGGATATTCCTTCGAGAGGAATTCTTCAAGGCAGGTTGCTCGCATCTACAGGCGGCACATGACGGCCTTAGCAAGGATGTGGACTATGCTGATCCTTGCTAATGTCACACCTACTGACCATGTCTCTGACATTCAGATGCCAGTAGCACACCTCATCCACACCATCCTCACAGGCGATGATGTGGATATCTCCAAGGTCATCACCCAGAAGATAGCTGATTCCATCTCCATCATCACATGTCGCACTCCCACTACCAGGATCAGCTTAGGTTTCCCTGCACTCATCACTGCCCTCTGCAGGTCTAGGGGTGTGGATGTGAACCCCACGGTTCGCATCCAATGACCTATGACCAGCGGATACATTAAGACCTACTGCACGTCTTATGAGGAGGTTGAGGAGGAGTAGCAGCAAGAACCACCACCAGCACCAGCACCAGCAGACCCAGTACTCCATCAGCATCATCAGCACCTTTTTGCCCAGCTGACTTCCATCCATAGGGGCCAGGTTCATCTGCAGGAGTATTTGTACTCCATTAGGCCTGACCCCTACCCAGGCATGTTACCTGAGCAGTTCAGAGAGTATCTTCAGTGGCCTAGGGACAAGCCTATTCCTCCAAAGGGGGTGGAGCAGCAGCGACTGATGATGACATGGAGCAGGACCACCAGGATCAGGACCATTGATTTTTTTTTTTATTTGGTGCTTTTCTTTTCTTTTTCCTTATTTTTCTTTTTCTTTATTTTTCTTTAATTTTATCTTTCTTTTCTTTTTATTTTCTTTCGGCATGTACTGTATAAATTTACACTGACATATTTATGCAGTACATTCCCGTATTTAATTTCTCTTAGGATTTAGGATTTAGGAAATAAAAGGAAAATTTTTCAAAAATTTCTGAACTAGGCAGTTTAACTAACCAGATTAGGAAGGAAAATGGTCTTGTGATTAATCCCATAATAAATTAGGATTAGGATACTTCACATGAGAATAAATCAGGGTAGTTAATTAAAATCAATAAATATTTTATCAAGGAATTTAGCCAAGTAACCGGTGAGTTGAGAGCCCAAACACTAAATTGAGAGTTTTTCACCGTTGTCTATCAATTTTTATTGATTGAGTTTTTGGAACTTATTCTGTTTATGGAAAATATGGAAATGACAAAGGCAAAATTTTGTTTTTCAATATATCTGCTCAAAGCCAAAAGCCAACCTTGGTACAATTTTTCCAATTTTTGATAACCCGTTTTGAGCCTTAATTAATTATTCTTGTTCACCCAAGCCAAAATAAATATATATAATGTCCCTCACACATTTGAGATAGAGAGCGAGGTGGCAAGCGAACAATAATGGGAAGAAAAGGTTGAAACTCCAAGGAGCAGGTACAGAGAAACAAAAAGAAAAAGAAGATCACTCCCCCTAAAATCAAAAAGAAAAAGTGAATAAATTGAATAAGTTGGGGGGAGTGCATCTTCAAACAAGGAAAGAGGCCTGCAAAGAAGAGAAATAAATCAAGAAAGAAATGGTGGAAGGAGAGAAAATCAAAAGAAACATCCAAAGATGCTCTCTATTCTAGATGTTCATTGTTTATCCAGAAAAACCATAATTTCTTGATAACCCAGCCTCATTACAACCTGAAAAAGACCTTTTGATCCATATCAACCATAAACATGCTTAGGAACTAGAAACGACTATCAATCTTAGTTGTTCAGCTGTGGTGAAAATATTGAGGGAAACAGTACCCGTGAGCATGAGTGAAATTCCTTGGTATTTTAATTATTGCTTTAATTGCTACCCTGAGAAAATTCAAATTGCTGATTATGTTCTAATTTTAGTTGAGTCATGGAAATATCTCTTGATCTTAATTTTTCTTAATTTGGAAAGTGACTTCTGCCTAATAAAGAGATAATAAAATAATTTCCTTGTAGTTATTTTGAGAATTGTAATCAAGGGTGTTTTGAAATTTGACTGGAAAGGTGTCTTGCTTGAGGACAAGCAAGAAATTAAGTTAGGGGGTATTTGATAAGTGTAAAATTAGCGTTATTTTCATATAGTTTTTATTAGACTTATCAAGGTTAAAATAGTAATTTATGCCCCAAAATATCCCTTTTTATTAATATTTACAATATGTGTACTTAATTGGTTCAAATTTGAATATGATGCTATTTTGAATAGAAATCTGTTATTTTATGAAGATTTACAGGAGATTTGGAATGAGAGAGAAAATAGCATCAGAAAGAAGTTTGTTGCAGATTCATAATTTAAATAAAGAGGAGATAATCAGAGAATCTTGCATATAACCTCTTCAATTCAAATCCAAATTAAATAAATACAAAAATAACTCAGATAAAGGGATAAAGGAAAACCAGATAAGATCAGAAAGAGATCCAGAAGTTAGATCAAGATCTGAAGAAAAGCTGCAGCGCGTAACACGCTCCACACGCGCTAAGCGCATGTGGAGCGCAGATATAGATTGATCAGGCTCCACTTGCGCTTAACTCACGTGGAGCGCAGCAGCAGATTGAATAGGCTTCATATGCACTAAGTGCACATAAAACGCATGTTGCGCAGCAACCTCTTAACCTAGATCCAGATTGACTTCATGGAGTAGAATTAGGGTTTTCCAACTCTATAAATAGAGCCCTTTGCATAGGTCACAAACACACAGATACAGAGAGAGAGAGAGTTTTCTAGGATTGAGAAAGGTGACAGATTTCTCAGTGGTTTGTAATGGCTACTATTAGTAGCTAAGCTCTCCGGTAGGATTTGATGTAGTGGATTCAATCCCCTTTGTATATAGAATTCTCTTTCTTTTTAATTATCATTTTTTATTTGTAATTTATCGGTATCTTTATGCTGTTTGTAATGCATCACCTCCGCGCGTGCACCGGGTGGTAGGCTAGTGCTCTGGATATAAAAAGTGGAACTCCGGCTAGTATTAGAGTTAGGTGAGCATAGAGTTGTCTATGAAGCTTAATCTCGGATTGCTGAAGATACTCGTTTTAGTCATATCGTAGTATAAGGATTGTATTCTAACGATTGAAGGTTCAGTGAGTGACACACCCCTTCATAGGTGCCTTATATGAAAGTATGATTAAATCGATAGTGCTGATTGCAAAATACGGGGAATGTCCGGGGTCGCCAAGCCACTTTGAATGCCTGTAGAGAATAGCTTTTGGCGTTTAATTATGATGTTATAGGGGAATTTGCGGATTTGATAATTACCAAGCATGCCTTATAATTATTGAAATTAAACAATGCTAAGGTGATTACAAGTATGATCATAATTAAGGGAAGGGATTCGCATACAACAAGGGGGGAGATGAACCGAAGTCAAGTCCTAGTCCAAAATATTATTCTCCTCGCGATTATCTGTTTGCTTTTATTTTATTTTATTATTTCGAAAATAACCAAACTCTTTATAAACCGTTTTTATTGGAAATACAATCGCTATCATTGTACAAATTAAAATCGCTCCCTGTGGATACGATATCTTACTTACTCTATAACTGCTGGACTTTTGGTACACTTGCCAGGAATCCATCACACGTGAACCATCTTTTTAAAATACAATTATAGATTGATCTCTTCCAGATTTAGATTAGGTTTTCCCAGTCTATAAATAGGACCTTTTGTGCAGATCACAGTAGCAAGGAGGAGAGAGGCATAGAATAGAAGATAGGTACATAAGGATTGAAGAAGGTGACAGATTCTTCATTGGTTTGTAATGGCTACCATGAGTAGCTAAGCTCTCCAGTTGGATTGGATGTAGTGGATTCAATCCCCAAGTGTATGTGAATTCTCGTAATTTAATTATGAATCTCTGTTTTTATATATATCGATACTTTTATATTGTTCTTAATGCATTACTTCCGCGCGTGCGCCGGAGTCGTAAGCTAGTGATCAGGATACAACGAGAATGAGAAATTTCGTCTAGTATTAGAGTTTAGGGGAACCTCGACCCAAGGAAACCTAACCTCCGATTGCTAAAAGTACTCATTTAGTCATATGGGAATATAGGGAATTCCTAAGATTCAAGTGTTTAGGTGAGTGACATCCCCTTCATAGGTGCCCTATGTTGAGACAAGCTCACCCTAAAGCAGTTTTTAATATGTCAAACTAAGTAAGTTTAAATACTAAGATGAGATGCATCTTGTATTACTAACTGTGTGTTCAAGTATAGCATAGATCTTGTACATCTTGAGTTATTTCAGGATGCCATTGAGACCAAAAAAGATTGGCAATTCACTTGGAAGAACTAAATTGCATGCAAGGCAACACAAGATCAGAAACCATGCAGAAGCATAAGCTTATAAGGCACAATCAGAATCAATAAATAGATGTAGAGAAATCAGACACATATGTAAGAATAAGAGAAACATTTCAGAAAAGAAAGCAGCATGAGATGCATATGTCTATTGTTCAGATGTCATCCAAAGAATAAAAGGGATCTCAGCATGAAGCTTAAAGAGACTCAGGTTCAGCTTGAGATGCAAGAACAGCTTGAGATGCAAGAACAGCTTGAGATGCAAGAACAGCTTGAGATGCAAGAACAGCTTGAGATGCAAGAACAACTTGAGATGCAAGAACAGCTTGAGATGCAAGGACAGCTTGAGATGCAAGAACAGCTTGAGATGTCATCTCAAGAACAGACGCAGTCGGATAGGATCTCATCAGAGAAGCAACAAGAGTGCAACAGAATCTGAACTTCAGACAGAAGGCATTCTCAGTAATCAGGAGACAGCAAGTCAAGTCAACTAAAAAGCATGAAAGTACACTGACACAGTACTTTAGACTGAAAAGCTGCTCAGAACCTACTGAAAGGACTGTGACCATTGCTGCAAGCTCCAACAAACTTCAAACAGCCATAAACGGCTAGTTTCTCAAGTCCTGGTATAAAAGAGACATTGTTAGAAACTGAAAGCAGTGAGAGAGACTGCCTACACATCTGCAAAATTTATCAAAGCAGCTTATCACTTCTTAACAGACATCTCAAGTACATTCATCAGCTGTCTGAAGATCAGACTCAACTCATCTTGAGATTGTTCACTTGTCTCTTCATCTCATCTCTGTGTGTATCATTCTATTACTGTAATCAGAGTTGAGACTCAGTCTAGCTCATTAACCTTTGTATCCTTACTGTGTATGAGCTTAGGCTAGACTCATCATAAAACACTTATCAGTATCTTGTCTCACCTAAGATAGGAAGTGTGCCTAGTCTTAGAAGTGAGGGTGTACGTCCTGAAGAGGCTGTAAGAATACTTGGAACTCAGCTAAGATAGGAGTGTGCCTAGGCTTAGTGTGAGTGGATCGTCCTGAAGAAGCTGTAAGAATACTTGTATTGGCTGGCTGTCAATAGTGGAAAATCTCACAGGTTGTGGGGACTGGACGTAGCCGAAGGTGTGGGTGAACCAGGATAAGATCTCTGTCTCTTGTCTCTTACCTTACTCATATATTTAACTATACTGAAATCAGTAAGGCATCTTGATAATTAAAAGGACAACTTAATTGAAACTGATATAAGTATTAATCACGAGATCAGACTAAGCTCACCACTAAAATTGTATAAGCTCTTTCCTGTCTTAACAGAGACTCCAAGTTAATCAACTTGAGAGCAAGTCTCAACTATCAATTTTAGTGTGGAATTGCAGGAACAGATTTTGAAGGTCTCTATTCAACCCCCCCTTCTAGAGACGTTCAGCCAACTTCACCCTACATAAGGGGTGCGATGAAACGAAGTCCAATCCTACACAGAGTAAATCTATCTACCCCTATTTTATTGCTTGTTTTTCTTCTTGCCATTTAAATTTTGCACATCAATCATTCAAAAGTTCTCACTTGACAATTTGATCACTAAAACTTTACGAAGTAAACTGCTCCCTGTGGATACGATATCTTATACTTACTATTATACTGCTTAATTTCATATCAACAGTGTTGAGAAGGATCATCTGAAAGACTTCAGAACGTCTTAAAGCCAAACATCATCTGAAGTTCTTCATCGTCTGAAATCGTAAAGTCTATTTGAAGACTTGGTTGCATCTGAAGGCTGAAGGTATCAGAAACAAGTAAAGACCTTTTGAAGACGTTGATGTCCATGCAAAACGATCATCTTCCTGGTCTAACCTATTTCAGCATAAACGTCAGACATGCTTTTCTACCTCGTTCAAGAATATTGCACAAATACGGAAACTCTTCAACTCTTGTTGCACCTGCAACGAAAAGCTTTGTGTGCGCAGAACCTGCACCTGCAAAGCGTCCCAGGTTTTGCTGAAAAAGAAGCCCAGCGTCTTAGAGCATTTAATGCTATTTGACAACGGGAAATAGAGTATCAAATGCTATAAGAAGGCTCGTGAATTTGAAGATCAAAAAAGAAAAAAAAAGAATTCTTTGAGTCTTTACGCTGCAAAAACGCTGTGAAAATCACTCTAATAATTTCTTGTACAATCTTATTTCTTATCCTGAGTTAATCTCAGTTTGCACTTGAGTTCTAGCTATCATCTGAAGATAGTTTTATAGAACATTTTCTGTTTAGTTTAAACAGCTTGGGTTATAAGCCTGGAGAGGCTTTCTGTATAAAAGAATACTTGGGTTTTACACTTGGATAAGTGTCTGAGAGCCTGAAGAGGCTTGGTGAAAGAAAAAATACTTGTGGTAGAGCCTGAAGAGGCTTGACAGAAAATAATACTTGTAATTCTTGCAAGAATAGTGGAAAAGTATTTTAATGAGAGAAAAACTTTAGATCATTTTTTTAGTCTGAACTTAACGTTCAGAAGGTACAGAGAAAAACTTCAGATCATAATTCATCGTCTGAAGACCTTCTGAAACATCTTTCTGAAAAAGTTTTTCAAAACTTAAGGTTTCCATTGAAACACTATTCAACCCCCCTTCTAGTGTTTCCCTGTGTGTATTTTCAGACCAAGGCTTGGTCCAGCTCCATGCGCCCAAGTTAGGCCCAGGCTCCCCTTCAACTTCGCTGCCAGCTTTGAGTTCCATTGGCAGTTGCCATCAAGATAGGTTTGTGCTACTCTTCCCCCCTAACAAGTGGTTGATACTAACTTTGTTAGGGATGTTGAGTCTCAGAAGATAATTATCATAAAATGAGAAATTTATCTTGAGTCTCATGCTCTTAGAATTTTAATGGATTACAAATATAAAACATAGAAATGTTTACAAAAATATCCTCTCACAAACATTCTGTTAAATTTTCAGATCAATAGTGTTTGAGAAGGATCATCTGAAAGCTTCAGACCATCTTAAGACCAAACATCATCTGAAGTGTATCATCGTCTGAAGTCATGAAAGACTGTTATGTGACTTGGTTGCATCTGAAGGCTGAAGGTATCAGAATCAAGTGAAGATCTTTTGAAGACGTTGCTGTCTATGCAGAACGTTCATCTTCTCGGTCTAACTTATTTCAGCACAAGAGATAGACATCCTTTCTTACCTCGTTCAACAGTATTGCACAAATAAGGAAAGTCTACAAATCCTGTTGCACCTGCAACAAAAAGTATTGTGTGCGCAGAACCTGCACCTGCAACCGTCCCAGATTATGCTGATAAAGAAGCCCAATGTCTTGGAGCATTTAATGCTATTTGACAATGGGAAACAAAGTCTCATATGCTATATAAAGGCTCGTGAAGTTGAAGATAATAGATAGAGAAGAATTCTTTGAGCTATTACGCTGCCAAAACGCTGTAAAAAACACTCTGATATTTTCTTGTACAAATCATATTTCATATCCTGAGTTAATCTCAGCTTTGTACTTGTGTTCTAGCTATCATCTGAAGATAGTGTTATAGAACATTTTCTGTTTACTTTAAACAGTTTAGGTTATAAGCCTGGAGAGGCTTTCTGTATAAAACAATACTTGGGTTTCACACTTGGTTAAGTGTCTGAGAGCCTGAAGAGGCTTGGTGAAAGAAAGAATACTTGTGGTAGAGCCTGAAGAGGCTTGACAGGAAATAATACTTGTAATTCTTGCAAGAATAGTGGAAATCCAGTGGTGGTTTGCCTCTGGGACTGGACGTAGCTCACAGTGGTAGTGAGTGAACCAGGATATCTTTGGTTGTGTTCTCTCTTACCCTTAAACTCTTTCAATTTAGTTTATAGTCTAACCAAAAAGGGGTGTGAAAAGTATTTTAATTAGGAAACCTTAATTTTCATCAAAAATATATTTGCAATCAAATTTTAAGTCTGAACTTAAGTTCATAAGGTACAACAAAACTTCAGACCATAATTCTTCGTCTGAAGACTTTCTGAAACAGCTTTCTGAAAAGATTTTCAAAATCTAAAGGTTTCCATTGAAACACTATTCAACCCCCCTTCTAGTGTTTCCCTGTGTGCAATTTCAAGGGAGACATTCTAGACTCTCCAATTTAGGTTTCCTATTCACGTCACTAACCATAATCATGCGTACAACGCACGCAATATAGGCTTGATCATTCCCCATAAGGTGTACGACGTACTAAAGGATTATAGGAAGTAACAGGAAACTAACCTAACCACAATCCAATTGGATTGAAGTGCTTTGATACCATAATGTAACGTTCTAATTCCTAAATTCAGAAATAATGCCTGTTGGGAGCACCATTTCCAAATTCCTGAAATTATTTCGAGTATTATCGATATCGAAAAACAATACATCACAACGCTTAGGTAATTCAATTGTTACTTAAGCATAAATTCACCAAATACAACTCAATGATTACAATTGAAATGCCACTCAGTGGCTTAACTACAACACTAAAGTTCACATGTAACATCCCGAACTTAGGGATTATGGTGAAAACAAGACGAGAGACAGGGAGTAGATTAAGAGTTGTGATTTGTAAGGCATTTGAGAGGGGAGAAACCAAGTATTAAGCCAAACTTGACCGTAGAGTTAACTTAGGAGAAGTCACACCTGATGGTGGAAAGGATGGCATGGTGAAGAGGTGAGTAAGGAAGTGGAAAAGAACAAGGGAATAGAGGAGTGCAGCCGGTGAGTAAGGAAGTGGAAAAGAACAGGGGAATAGAGGAGCACAACCTCATGAACAATTAGGACCCTTAGTCTTAGCCTTATTGAAGTGAATCGATAAGATACATCATGGTTCATGTGGAGTGTGCCCCATTGGGCTTCAACCAAGGTTGTTGCTCAATTTTGAGTTTTAAGCCATATGACCTTTGCTCACTAATTCGAGAATATCTAGTTATAAGTGTCCAATTAAGGTGATTCCACTTGGGTTAGAAAGCTAAGATCCGGGGCTTCATTTTGATATGGTATATGATAGGGTTCCGATCTATTTTTCACCTTCAAACAGGCGTATTCTCGCTCAAGCGAGAATATCTCGCTTGAGCGAAGTATGCAGCAAAAGGAAGACTTTGAGTTTCTGCATATCTCGCTTGAGCGAGCCAGCTCGCTTAAGCGAGATCCAGGGGAGTCTTGGGAGGCTCTCTGGACAATTTTCGCTTAAGCGAGAAGGGCTTGCTTGAGCGAGAATCGTCCAGAGAGGGGGGATTTTTCTGGATCATTCTCGCTTGAGCGAAACAGTTCACTTAAGCGAGAATGTGAAGAAAAAGCATGCAACCGACCCGCTCGCTCAAGCGAGAATGTCTCGCTTGAGCGAGAATCCACTTAAAGGAATTTAGAACGTGTTTTAGGGTTGGATTTCTTCACTTACCTTCTTCTTCTTCCGTTCTTTTAGAGAGAAGTCAGAGAATTTAGAGAGAGGGAGGGAATTCCTGTAAGAACTAAGTGTTTTGGAGCTTGAATGCATGAAAGGGAGCATTGGATCTTCATTTCAAGCCTTCCTTCATCTTCAATCTCCTTCTCTTTGAGCATATTAGAGGTGAGTACAACCCACACACCCTCACTTTCTCTGGTTGTGTATCTTATATATGAACCCAATCCTTTAATTTCCCTTCTTCTTGGTTATGAATGTTGATTGTTAGTGATTATGTGTATTGGGTGAATTAGGGAGATTTAGGTATTAAATGTGGTAAACCTAGATTATGGGATTTATGGAATTTAGGGTTTCATTCTTGTATTAATTGTTAAGTTTATAATTATCGTGATTAGAAGCATGAAAATAGGAATTATGTTGATATATTTGTTTAAAATTGTTCTCATATGACTTGTTAACATGGTTCTTATTTATTAAGTGTTAGCATGGTTTCGTGTGGATTGGATATGAGCATTAGTTATTTAGTTCACATGATTCCTTAATTTGAGCATTTTAACATCTTAAGCCGATTTCGACCGTGAGCTAATATAAGTTGGTTTCGACCGTGAGCTAATATAAGCCGTTTTCGACCGTGAGTTAATTTAAGCCGGCCTCGACCGTGTGTAAAAATAAGTAATTATGTTTAAAACACGACTTCGGTCCAGTAATGGGTGGGATTCGTCCACGGGGGAGACGTTCCTCGTAGTCTGAGCTTAGTTCTAACTCCAGAAAGTGAGAAGATCATGCCTGCTGGGCACAACAGTGAGTGCATCATAATTGCATTTAATTTTGAATGGATCATGATGTGTTATTTTTGCCAAACCATTATGCATTAGAGTTTATACATGTATCTTACCTTGACTTAGATTAATTTCCATTATGCTAAGTACTAGATTGTAGTCACGAATTACTTATTAACATGTAATATGTGTTGATTGCTACATGATTGATTGTTTCCCACACTATATTTGTATGGTTGTACTCGCTGAGACTGTAGTCTCACCCCACATTTCGGGGATATACTCTAGTTGTCCAGGTAATCCCAGGTGATGATAAAGCAGGGAAAGGAATGGTGGAACTAAGTATTACTTCCAGTGGAAGACTCATTTAGTAGAATTAGTTCTTATGTAATGATAGGTAGTTAAATATTGTTGTACATGTGTATGTATATTTTGTTCTGTCCATGGAGGCCCTATTATGACATTAGTGAATTCATGTTATTAAACTGTGCTGGTGGTTTTACTGAGTTTCAGGTTAAGTTTGAAATTGGTAGACATCCAATTTTAGGGGAGACTCTGTCGGACTTCCGGTAAGAGTCTTATGAACCACAACACTCCAAGTGTAGGTTCTTTACCTAAAATTAATAAGATTTTCAGTTTGTATGAGTTGTGATGTATGTATTAGTAACATCTTAAGCATATCGTTGGAAAGCCTAAGCTTTTTATTGACGATATCGAAATTGAACGAAATAATTTCAGAAATTCAGGAATATTATTTCTAAGTTGAGAAATTAGGACGTTACAACATCCTATCCACTACACCACAATTCCAAAATTGTGAATACAATGTCAAGGACTAAAAACACTCATCCAAATGAGACCTCAATTCTCCAATCCAGTATTCGGGCGACAACTTGCACATCTGAATATATTTACCACAACGTGGGGTGAGACTAGTGTCCCAGTGAGTATGGAAAAACATGCAGTGTGGGGAATCAAGCAGATGATGTTATATTTATATAATTTTATTATATAATTATTATTCTCTATTTTGTTATTATTATGGATTAACATTAACCAATAAATTATATTATATGTTAATATCAATTATATTGCACATTGTTATTAATTTATGGATAATACATATTGGGTTTCTGATGAACGGTCTGTGATGGGTTGGACTGTTCAGTGAACGGTCTGTGATGAGCTTGACTGTTCGGTAACCTGTTGAGAGGTCCCTGGTCTTTGCTGGTAAGGATATAAAACTGATACCCCATTAATCAATTTTAATATATATAAGACAAATAGTCAGATACATTCTGTCATTCAGAATTCTGTCTTTTGGCATACCCTACCAGGAAGAGAGCAGTACCCTCTCACACGCAGTTCAAGAACGACAGAGATGGATCCTTCGTTGATTCCGGGTACGTAATTTCTTCTAAACATATACTTGAACATACTATAATATTGTATCTTAGGTTATTCATTGTATTGTTATTGATATGAATATTTCAACAATTGGTACCAGAGCCTGTTAAGATACATACTATGGTTGTTCTGATTGTAGAATTCGTATCCATTGAATCCTATAACTACATTGATAAAATTATTCACTTATTTTGCATAAAATAATTAGGGTTTTTTCATTGTACAGTACCTGTCATACTGTGAGTATACTATGCTGAAAATATCGTATTATTGAACCCGTTTTTTCATACTCTGTTCGAACATGGCAACTCGATTTTTTCTCATTTATTGAGAAAATTGACAAAGGGGGTTTATATTCTGCATGTATTTCGAACATATTGTCAAAATTTGGTGCAATTTCGTAGAGTATTTTGTGAGAATTGGGCGGTTTCTTTTTCGATTTCGAACACTTAAAACTCAATTTCTTTGATCCGATTTTTCTCACAAATGGACTGATGAACGTTAAAATTTCTTTGGGGCTTTTGTCTGCCGCGGAGAGGCGGTCGTCCGGCCGGAAAATCGCGTCGTTTCATCGCCTGTGGAGGCCGCACGAGCCGGGTCTCTGTCGCAGGTTGAACGACCCGTTTCTGGCTAAAACGGGCGAGGAAGATGAACAGTACGCGCAGCGCCTGCCCACTCGCAGGGCCACGCGTAGCCTCAATTTTGGCCCGAAAAAATTTATTTATTTTAAAATTAAATAATTAATTTTCTGTTTATTTGGTATATTTTTTACAATTTTTGGATACCCGTAAGTATTTTATTTTAACTATTCCGAAAATAAAACTTAATTTTATATATTGTACTCTCGGTTTTGGGTCTGAAATTTTTTATACAAGTTCTCTGTTATTTTTTGACATGTTAGTATGTTGTACTCTCCCTGGTAGCATGTTTATACTTGAATTAAAATTTTTGACCCTTGTTTGTATCAATGTTTATATGTTTTGTATTTATTTAATATGTTGTTCATGCATAATATAATTTTATTATATTTTGTTAAGCATGAGTAATATAATTTTATATGATTATGAGCTCACCTATCATGGGTACAATTGTATGAAATTTTGTGTGAATGAAATAATTTAATATTTCTTTAATTAATTTTATATTACATTAATGATAATCATGCCCTATCGGTATTTTGTTGTTAATGTATTTTGGTTGTTGATACCGTAACACCTTAAATTTCTAGCTAAGAATCTAGTCCATTGGAAAGCAAGTTCTTAACTTAAAATTTCAAGGCGTAACGTTTTGAATATCGACTTATTCATAAAATTGTAAGAAATCCAACGAAAATCTAACAATTCAATGAAACATATTAATCATAACAATATAAGAGTCCAACTATATACAACATTTACATAAGGAAACTTCTCATGTCCCACAAGGTTTACAAAGTAAACTTACTAAGTAGCATCAATCCTACTGATTCATATTTACATATATCTATTACACATGTCAATTTAATCAGAACAAACAAAAAGAACAATTATCTATTCCCTAAGCCCTTCACTTCCCGGATTGGGAATTTGACGACGGAGGTACCTGTTCAGCTAAACAAAATCCACATAACACGTGGTGAGATAAAAATCTCAGTGAATATAACTTATATGCATGAATGCAAGAAATAAATAGTTATGTCAATTCATATTCTATAAGAATTCAATACAATCATCAAATAAGTATTATGCAACATGATGCACTCACTGCTGTGCCCAGCAGGCATGTTCTTATCACTTTCTAGGGTTAGACCTGAGCTCAGACTACGGGAACCGGCTTTCCCGGGGACAATTCCCACCCAAACTGGGCCAAAGTCGTGTTTTCAATAACAATAATCTTTTACTCACGACATAAAGCCGCCTTGAATTCACTTTAATCATATAATTGGATAACATAATTACACAATGCCTCATTTCTAGCAATTACAAACAATCAAACTAGTTTCGACTATTTCGACATTTCGACCCCTATAACTCAACATTAAATTTTTGAATCCAAACATCGAATTAGCCTTTTCAATTCATAATAGTACTGAACAAAGGGATATAATCGATGAGAATGCTCATATGAGTTACAATCAAGGGGTTTCGATAGTTTCGTAAGTTTCGTTAGTTTTGATATCTTCGAAACTAAAGAAATCGACGCTCGATTATAAACTCCTATACTCAATCTATCAATAATCAATCCAAACAAACAAACATTTATCAATTCTATCAATCATCTAGCCAGCATCAAGAAAGGGAAGAGAAAAGGGTGGGAGCATGCATTGAGACCAATAGATTCAACCATAAATGTGAGTTATACTCACTTAATCTAGAAATTCAAGAAGGGGAAAGATGTTTGTTAAAGATCCTCTTGATGTTTCCTTGCTCAAAGTCCCTTTTCACATCTCCAAACGAAGTTTCTCTCTCTAGGTTTTCACTCTCTCTCTCTCTCTTAGGTCGAAAAGAAGAAGAAGAATGATTTTTGACTCAATAAATTTCGCACCGGGTATTTATATTTTCGTGCTGGTAATCGATTACAGACTTACTGTAATCGATTACCATAGGCAAAAAGACACTAAAGAGCCCTTTCTGGTAATCTGGTAATCGATTACCACTCCTGGTAATCGATTACTAGAAATCCAAATTTCTGATAATCGATTACTAAACCCCGGTAATCGATTACCAAAAACATGGCTCTCGGGTAATCGATTACAACCTTTTCACAGGCGATTACATAAAAACCAGCTCTCTGGTAATCGATTACACCCTGTGAGTAATCGATTACACCCTGTGAGTAATCGATTACCAGAACCCTAAATTACTCAAATTCACTAAGTTAAAGCATAAAACTTGATTTGTAATAGGGTTTTTAACCCATAGCTCCTTATTATTTTCAGTTTCCAACTTACTCATACACCAATCACCCCTTAATTAATAATTTTATGATAGCCTAATATGTGGGATGTTACAGATACAATGCACTTTTAATTTTGTCTTGTGTCATTTATTTGTCAAGTACCCTATCGGTATTAGATTTATTCTGACATGAGTTGTGCGTTGTATTTATATTTCTTATTTATTATGATTCGGGACCCTTAGGCGGGATCATAGTGAATGGGAAATTTGGTATTATAGATATGTTTGGTTGTGTATTCAAAAACATTTAATTTTTATTGCATAATAATTGTGCATATTAAATGTTTCTTTGTTGTTTTGATACCAGCTTCTTTGCCTATGCAATTGACTTCGGTCAAAACCTTGAATGGGACAAATTTTGAGGACTGGAAAGAATCTCTCGATTTATATCTGGAAATTACCAATATGGACCTTTCTTTGAGAGAGGAAGAGCCTCCAGCTCTTACTCCTGAGTCCACTGCTGTCCAGAGAGCTTCTCGTGAGAAATGGGAACACTCAAACAGGGTGTGTCTGATGGTGATGAAATACACCATGGAGAAGTCTATTCGACAGAGCATTCCAGAAAATAATAAGGCTAAGGATTTACTGAGCTCGGTTGGTGAGAAATTTAAGACTTTTGACAAAGCTCAAAAGGGTCAGTATCTGTCACTTCTTGAGAAGACCAAATATGATGGTGTCGGTGGTGTTCGTGAGCATATGATGAAGCTTGTGCACTATTATAACAAGCTCAAGTCTCTAAAGGTGGAGCTTGGTGATAGTTATTTAATTTGGCAGGTTATGGAATCACTTCCTTCTCAGTTTGATGTGTTTAAGACTTCTTACAACACTCAGAAGGAGGAGTGGACAATTGATGAGATGATAGCCATTATTTCCCAAGAGGAAGCATCAATTAAAAAGACCAAGTCTCATAGTGTGCATTTCATTGCTTCTACTTTTGGCACTAAACCAGTGATAAAGGGTTTCAAAGGCAAATCCCGTTTTGAAAAGGGGAACACAGGGAAAGCACCAATGCATTTGGAGCCCAAGAAGAAGCACTTCAAGGGGGATTGTGCCTATTGTAAGAAGCATCAAGTATCTCCTGTTTTCTTTCATATTACCCTT
This sequence comes from Sesbania bispinosa, assembly GCA_026901365.1. NCBI lineage: Eukaryota > Viridiplantae > Streptophyta > Magnoliopsida > Fabales > Fabaceae > Sesbania > Sesbania bispinosa. The sequence continues at coordinate 287,307 of QLOH01000812.1, forward strand.
TTATTTAAACATTATTTTCATTTAATAGATTTTAAAGAAAAAGCACTACATGAATTCAAATAGAAGAACACATCACACAGCTAAAGAGTATATCAAGATACTTGAACTAAAGTAAGATTTTCTTGCCGATGGTTTAGTTGCCTTTTTTTTTAAACTAAAATTATATTTATTCTTTTCACTCATCAAACCCCTTTCCAACCCATTTCGGTTTCTTCTTTTTATTTCTGCTTTCTCACCACTATTATCTACTAATAGTGTCCATTTTCACACATGCAGCTTTTGCTTTTTGTGTTGTCCACCTTGGATATTAGATTCTGAAATACATGTATATGTTCTATATATGATTAGCCTTTCTTCATTGGGGTTCCACTTCAAGGTGTCAGTTTTATGAAGTCCCTCCCTGTGGTTAGTTTTATGGACTAGAAGTGAATTAATTAACAAACTCAATTTTCAATTTTGTTCTTATTATTGTATTCTCAGAAAGCTGCTGCTAGGCTTACACGCAACCATGAGTAGGAATGAACAATCTATTCCTTATTGTTTGATATCTTGGATTAGCATCATTTGCACAAGTTTCTTGCTGATTACATAATTTCGGTGTTTTTGTTATGTTTGTTCTTCCTATTTTTGGCATATTGGTTTGAGGTTTGCAATCATTTGTGTTGACGGATGTTCTGATTTTGGAGCTGTCAAATGCTTAATGCAATTGGCACCATTCTTTTAAATTGTGTTAATTTAGAGCAGGTGAACTTTCTATGATGCATGTAAGTATACCAATTGGATATATTGTGGCTATGGGAAGCAATTGAGAATCCAAGTGGATCCTTATTACATCATGGATTGATTAAAAGACTTGTATTCTATTGAAAGCCAGAGACACATATTTTTTAGTTTATTATAGTTGTCTGCTAAATATACTGTTGTTAATGTCTTTAATTTTAATTTTAATTAAGTGCAATGAGCATTAAGCTTATGATTCAATGGTAAAAATATCATTTTGTAGATGCCTTCTGTAGCTATGAACCCTTTCTTTGAAGAAATGGCCTCCACCTATAAAGATATTCTCTTTCCGAAGGTGGATGTGGATGAGGTTAAGGTAATTTATATGTAGAACCCGTGGGCAGGGAAGGTCTTTCCTTTTATTTGTGTCAAAATATATAAAACTGTTTAATCCATATACTACCACATCTTTGTGATTTTGAATTCATCTATTTCTATTTCATGGCCCCTAATTTGTAGAATATGCAATGTTACTTAATATCCATTATTTCCAAATGATTTCTTTTCTGATTCCAAACCCCACTTTGAGGTCACATGGGCTGTGTTTTTATCAGCAACCAAAGTATTACTATAACTTATTTTGAGTTGAAACATGTGGTTCTGGATATATAGCAAAGGAGTGGCAAAGCTTAAACATGTGGTTCTAGATAACCCTTCCAGTTTTAAGTTGAAAGAGGAGGACTCAGATGTTGAATTGAATGATGATTCTGGTGGTGAAAGAGTACAGCCCAAGAATCATGGGTGGACTGTTTATGGAAGGGATTTAGAAGATGTCACATAGTTTTTCAATAGTGGAAACTATGACCCTACTGCATAGCACACTGAAGGTGTCTTTATTTATCTATAATAATTCTGGTTCTTTCCAATTGCAACATGAACTAAAAATTAACATTTTTAAAACTAAAAGGTTAGTTTACTACTACTTCACTCTATTGTAGCTAATGAATGGTAATATAGGCATAGGAATTAGATTGTTATCCGATGAATCATTTTATGCACTGAAATGAACATAACACAGAGAGCCAAAATTGATGAAACCACTATATATCTCTTGAAGTTGAAATTTTAGAGCCAAGCAAATATTGTGCCAAGCATTTTAGAGCCAAGCCTAAAAAATTGCTTTTATGAGTCGAGTATTTTTAAATTTGTATATACTATACCTGGATGGTAGAACACATATATAGCTGGAAGAAAAAGCAAACATTGTGTTTGCTACATTATTTTAAATAGTAAGGAGAAATATTTTTTTCCTACATGATGACTTGGGAACCACTAGGATCAATTTGGTATGAGTTCAACTGGCTATATCAAATTTCCCCAAAATCAACTTCAAGTTTTCCCTTCATTTCCTCTACTTTTGCCCTTCATTTTCCTCTATTGATGATCTTTGCTATGACAAGTTCAATGTCTTTTTGTTCTATTATAGCTTCTTTAAATTGAAATAGTCATACATTTATGTAGTTTTTAGTATTGTCATGTGCACTATTGATATGGGGCCTTTTTAATTTTGTTCTTAAATTTCAGAAATTAAGCTCCATGACTTCATTTCATTATTTTTCCCCAGTCTTTCTTTTTTTAGTCTTATAGCATATTTTAAGAAGTTGATTTAAACACACACTATGTTATATGACAATGTAACAAGTATTGGGTTATTGGCTCTTATTGTAACTCATATGGTTGGATGCTTATACGACATGAAATAAAGTACTGATGACATAGAATATTTTTATAGGAGCATTATTGATATTGATGCAGTTAGTGTACTAACAATTAACTATTAATATTTACTGATATTTTAACATGTAGATAAAAGGTTGTAGAAAGTGATCAGACTCTAATGAAGCTTGGGTTTGTGATGGAGGAATCATATAGGAGCAACCGGGAAGCAGTGAGAGAGAGTGAGTAGTTAGAAGCAGCACAAGCACCAAAACAAGTGGAAGCAGCATTGATAAAGCTGAGGCTACAATCTTGATCCCTGGAGAAAGACTACAGAGGCGAAAGCTACTGTGCTTTCAGCAAGGAATAGTGGAAAGCTCCCAGAGATTTAAGATGCACAATGATCAATTTTCCTCTCCTATTTGCCACTCAAGAAAGGAGAAATTGATACTTATAGAAGTTAATTTAAGGAAGTTTAAATTCAAGATAAAACCACTTAGTTTATATAGAGTAAACATCTACTGTCATACCTGGTATTTGATTTTTGTGGATTCTATTTGATTTTTGACTTAACGTAATTTTTTTTATGTAACACCGCTTATTATGGTCTTAATAATTTTAACAAGATCTATATGTTGCCACAATCTTCCAAGTACATTTAGTGTTTAGTGAACCATAAGTCAATTGTGATATACATGGCAGGTTCCTATGAAAACACTAAATGTTGATGTTATTAGCAAAAACATGTTGGGGTAATGAGTGTTATCAATTTTCTTCTGTTTTGTGTGTAATTTGTTCTCTTGCAGTTGAAAATTTTTTAGGAAGGAAAGCTTGAGAAGCATTTGGGCATAATGGTTTTCAGATTAGCCTTCCTTTTTACCCCTTTTTCTTTAATTTTTTTTAATAATTGTTTGTGCTCTGTTGTTGGAGCCTACTGTACTGGCAAGGAAGCCATAAAGGTTGTCCAAAATTTTATCCCATGCCTGCCTATGCAATTGGCAGATAGCAATGGTACTTTACTCAACACCATTTTCGAACCACTACTAGCTACGATATTTTGTACTATTTACACATGCAAATAGGCGTACTACTATCTTTCAATGTTCCATATTCCATTACTTTATTACACATACTAATGTTCGTTCACACTGACAACGAAACACAAATTTACTCGCCAAAGTTGGACTTCTTTGAATTAACATATTCCTCCACACACACTAAACTAATCGACAAATATAATTACGTGTCTTTGCAAAAGATAAGCTTCAAATTTACTACCACTACTCCCTTCCGGACCATTTAGTTTTATTTCGTATGCTCTCACAATTTCCTTCCTATAAAACTAGACAACACCCATCCACACTACAAGATTCAAAAAAATCCTAAATCAGCCCGTGCTTAGCACGGGCTACACACTAGTTTATATACAAAAGCGATAGTAGCTCATATGGTAATGCCCCGTTCGCTGCTTAGGAGGAAGCAGAGTTCGATTTCTGCAGAGGCTGATTTCTTTTTTTTTTAAGTAAGGAAGCTGATCCTGTAACATGTTTAACTTGAACCGGGCCGATTTAAACCGGTTCACGATCGGTTTGACCGGTTCGTGACCGGTTTGACTACTGAAACGATCTGCACCACTAACCGGACCGGTCCTTGGTCCGATTACCGGTTCAACCGGTCGAACCGGCCGACCAGGCCAGTTCAATTTTAATAACACTGATTTATAACATATTTTCTATATGTTATTATATTATTTTTTTCATAATAATTTATTTTATTATTTATTTTTATTCTCTCCATCAAAATCACATTTCTTATGTGAGGCACGAGACAACACACTGGCTAGTACTGATTAAAAAAAATAGAAAGTATATAATTTTTATACCGCATCTATTTTAAATCAATTTAATATATTACATAAATTGATCATATAATTTCTACAACTTCCTCCGCAATGTTCCGCTCCCATTGTAACATCTCGCTTATTAGGCTAATATAACTTGTGAGATTAAAAGGTTAATCCATGCATGTTTCATTGAGAATTAGAAGTAACAAGTAGTATGGGGTAATACTCTAAGTTTTGGAGTCCTAATAAAACAAAATCTAGGAGTTTAAGTCCCTGGTAATCGATTACCAAGAGTTAGTAATCGATTACCAGAGAGTCAGGTCCCTGGTAATCGATTACCAAGAGTTAGTAATCGATTACCAAAGAGTCAGGTCCCTGGTAATCGATTACCAGAGTTAAGTAATCGATTACCAGAGAGTTGGATTTCTAGTAATCGATTACGAGGGTTAAGTAATCGATTACCAGAAGTCTTGATTCCTAGTAATCGATTACCATGAGTGGTAATCGATTACCAGGTTCCCAGAAGGGGTTCGTAAGTGTATTTTAGCTGTGAGTAATCGATTACCATATGATGGTAATCGATTACTGAGCGGAAATATATATACCAGGAACGTTTTTAAAATCAGAATTTTGGAGAAAACCTAACCTAGAGAGAGAAAGTGAGGAGTTCTAGAGAGAGAAAGTGACGAATCGACGTGGGAACGAAGGATTGAAGCTTGCATTCATCTCTTCTCCACTTCCTTGCTTGAATTTCTAGTTTAGGTGAGTAATCCTCACTTGATTGAGTAGGATAGAATTGGTCTCAAAGCATGCTCCCTACTTCTCCCTCTCCCATTCTCTGATTATACTGGATATTGATTGATTGTTTGTGTTTGTGATTGATTTTTGAACGTTTCGTGATGATTCTATTCGGATTGATTGAATTGATTTTCGACGTTCTTTGGTTTCGAAACTATCGAAAGTTTCGAAACTATCGAAATGTCGAAACGCTTCCTTTTCTTCGATAAGAATTGTTCTGGATTGGAAAATAAGGATCAATAACTGATTTTGATATGAGAATTGATAAATATATGATATGGTTTTAATCGAGCGTTGAATCTCTTTGGTTTCGAAAGTTTCGAAACTATCGAAATTGTCGAAACTATCGAGAACGCTCATTTTATCAATTTTGATTATCTAATGGGTTATTCGATTATGTTTTAAAGATTAAGGACTTCGGTCAATTAAGGACTTCGGTCAATTATGGACTTCGGTCAAAATAAGAGAGGGTGGGATTCGTCCCCTGGGGAGATATCCCCTGTAGTCTGAGCTCGGGTCTAACTCTATAACGTGATGTGAACATGGCCTTTGGGCAAAGCATATTGTGTATCATGATGCATATGGATTATTGTATGTGAGAAGTAATGATTAAGTATAATTTGATATAATTGTCATAGATATCTGTTCCCTGCATTCATGCATTGAGTTTTATTCACTGAGATTTTTATCTCACCACGCGATATGTGGTTTACTTTTAGATGTTCAGGTTCCTCCCCCTCGGGATACTCAGCCTCGGGAGTGATTAGTTTGGATGCAGGAGCTTTGGATTTTGATTGTATATTGACTTATGCATATGTGTTTATATTTCTAAGTTATGTTTAGAAATTCATGTATTATGTTGTATTTGGAATTTATATGTATCCAGAACTTTGTAATATAAACTTTTGGGTAGTTAAGCTTGTTGAGTTGAAAGTTTATTTTATAATGTTTGATTAAATTATCAGGATATGTTGGAATTTTTGATAATTTACAGAACAGATCGATATTTAAAATGAAAGATCCTAAATTCTAAGTCTTGAATTTGGTTTCCAACGAATCAAATTCTGGCTTATGAAATTTAGAGTGTTACATTTTGGTATCAGAGCAGTTCAATCCAATTGGACTATGAAATTAGGATATTCTGTTGTTTGTTGATAATTTCTCATGTATTATTTTGTGACTTGAGAGACTGATCACCTCGATATTTACTTTATGATATGTAGAGAGTTATGGCAGGCAACAGGAGGGGTAGGCCAAGGGTTATTCGTCCCTCTTCACCTTCTTCATCTTCTCAAGAACCTACACCGGACCCCATGGTGGCAGCACTTCAAGCTCTTACTCAAATGATGGGAGACCAGGCGGCTACCAATACAGCAATACTTCAAGAACTAGCTAGGCAACGCCCCAAACAACCACCACCTCCTACTATGGATTTCTTTTCAGTAGGATTGTCTGAGTTCAGGAAGCATAATCCTCCACAATTCAATGCGGTATATGATCCTGACGTGGCAGCTGGTTGGCTTAAAGATCTTAATCGAATTTTTGATGTAATGAAGTGTTCCGATGAATCTAAGGTGGGGTTGGCTGTTTACGTGATGAGAGGGGAAGCTGAAGATTGGTGGAAGACTGCAAAGATTCAGGCTGCAGAGGCAGAGGCTCCACTAACCTGGGAAGTATTTCAAAGTCTTTTCCTGGAGAAATATTTTCCAGCCACTATCAAAAGGCAAAAGGAGGCAGAGTTTCTACAACTCAAGCAAGGAGATATGACGGTGGGACAGTATGTATCGAAGTTTGAGGAGTTGTCAAAGTATTCACGCTACCTTAAGGCAGTCAATGACGAGGAGTGGAGGTGTACTCAGTTTGAGGGAGGTTTGAGGCCGGAATTGATAGATCGAGTTGCAGCCTTGGAAATCAGGAACTTCTCTACTTTAGTTGGTAAATGTTACATAGTTGAAAAGAATTGCAAGGGAGTTGTATCATCTTCTATACCACAAGAGATCAAGGGAAAGAGAAAGGTAGAAATTAATAATCAGGGTAAGAATTTCAAACCCAAGTGGCAAGGTAAACAACCTGTGGCAGTTCAATCTTCTCAACGTAAGGATACTAGAAAGTGCTCGGAGTGTGGGAAGGAACATTTAGGGGAATGTTTAACTGGGAAGAATGTTTGTTATTTCTACAAGCAAGCTGGTCACTTCAAGAAGGATTGTCCCAGAATTAAGGAACGCCAGAAGCCTCAATCAACTGGAAGAGTTTTTACACTCAGCGGTCAGGTAGCAGCTTCGTCAGATAATCTGCTAAGAGGTATATGCACCTTAGGGGAGAAGACTTTAATTGTATTGTTTGATTCAGGAGCATCACATTCTTTCATTTCTTTTGATTGTGTGAATAAGTTGAAGTTACCTACTGTTTCTTTACCCTATATCCTTAATGTTATAACTCCAGCTAAAGAAGCTATTTCTACTTCTCTTGTGTGTATGAATTGTTCTTTGATTATTCAAGAAAGAGCATCTGTGATTGATTTAATTTGTTTGCCTTTGACTGGTATTGAGATTATTCTGGGAATGGACTGGTTATCTTCCAATCAGGTGCTATTGGATTGTCTTAATAAGAAGGTTATTTTTCCCGGTCTTTCTATTCCTCCTAAGGAAAAACCACCCATTCTTTTGTCTAGTATTGCACAGATTTCCCAAAGTATCCATGGCGGGGGTGAATGTTTTGTTTTGTTACTTTCCTCAACTTTAGAATCCAAGTTAGATTTGAGCAGTGTAGCTACCGTCCGGGAGTATCAAGATGTTTTTCCTAGTGAAGTTCTAACCTTACCACCTGAGCGAGAAATAGAGTTTACTATAGATTTGCTACTAGGTTCAGGACCTATTTCTAAGACACCTTACCGGATGTCTCCTTTAGAGCTTAGTGAACTTAAGAAACAATTAGAAGATTTGTTAGAAAAGGGGTTCATCAGGCCTAGTGTTTCTCCTTGGGGGGCTCTAGTGTTATTGGTGAAAAAGAAAGATGGGAGTATGAGACTATGTGTAGATTTTAGACAATTGAATAAGGTTACAATTAAGAATAAATATCCCTTGCCCAGAATAGATGACCTTTTAGATCAGCTTAGAGGTGCCTCAGTGTTTTCCAAGATAGATTTGAGGTCAGGATACCATCAGATTAGGATAAGGAAGAAAGATGTTCATAGAACAGCTTTCAAAACTAGGTATGGGCACTACGAGTATTTGGTGATGCCATTTGGTGTCACCAATGCGCCGGCAGTGTTCATGGACTACATGAATCGAATCTTCCGACCTTTCCTAGACAAAATTGTTGTTGTATTCATAGATGATATCTTGATCTATTCCTATAGTTTGGAAGACCATGAGCGACACCTAAGGCTTGTACTAGAAGTTTTGAGGGAAAAGAAATTATTTGCAAATCCGGGGAAGTGTGAGTTTTGGTTGAATAGCGTCCATTTCTTAGGTCATGTGATTTCAGGAGAAGGAGTGTCAGTTGATCCCATTAAGGTAGAGTCCGTTCTTAAGTGGGAAAGGCCTAGGACCGTCACTGAGATTAGAAGTTTTCTAGGTTTAGCTGGCTATTACAGGAGATTCATCAAAGGATTCTCCCGTTTAGCATTGCCCCTCACAAGATTGACTCGAAAGGGTCAAGCCTTTGTGTGGGACAATGGCTGTGAGCAAAGTTTTATAGAATTAAAGAATAGGTTAACTAGTGCCCCGATATTGGCATTACTTGATGTGTCTAGAACCTTTGAGGTGTTTTGTGACGCCTCTGGGAAGGGACTAGGGGGTGTTCTTATGCAGGATAGGAGAGTAGTAGCATATGCATCTAGGAAGTTGAGGCCTCATGAGGAAAATTATCCTACCCATGACTTAGAATTAGTTGCTGTGGTATTTGCCCTCAAAATTTGGAGGCATTACTTGTTTGGTGTGAGGTTTGAGGTCTTCAGTGATCACAAGAATTTGAAGTATCTTTTTGATCAGAAAGAACTCAACATGAGGCAAAGGAGGTGGATGGAATTTCTTAAGGATTATGATTTTGAGTTAAAATACCATCCAGGTAAAGCCAATGTAGTGGCTGATGCTCTCAGCAGGAAATCCCTGCATGTGTCATCTTTGATGATACAAGAGATGAGTCTTTTGGAGAAGTTTAGAGATTTGAATCTAAGGGTAGAATTGGGAGTAGGTAGCATTCAGATGTACAGGTTAGAAATTTCTAGTGAGTTTCAGACTCTGAGTAGGGAAGCTCAGGGTTCGGACCTTGACCTTCAAAGTAAAAAGGGGCAGTTAGGATTCTCGAAGTCAGATGAGGGAATGATACTTTTTCAAGGGAGAATCTGTATCCCTAAGGGGGGTAGAGTAAAACAGTTGGTGTTAGAAGAGGCCCATAAAGGTAAGATGTCTATACATCTTGGTTCCACCAAGATGTATCAAGATTTAAGGAAGAAGTTTGGTGGGTAGGTATGAAAAGAGAGATAGCTGAGTTTGTGTCTAAGTGCTTGACTTGTCAGCAAGTGAAAATAGAACATCAGAAACCATTCGGTATTCTGTTACCTTTAGAGATCCCTGAGTGGAAATGGGAGAGCATAGCTATGGACTTTGTGGTGGGACTACCTCGAGTCCAAGCTGGGTTTGATACCATTTGGGTTATAGTGGATCGTCTAACTAAGTCAGCTCATTTTCTTCCAGTTAAGAATACCTTTTCCCTAAGTAAATTAGCTGAACTGTATGTTAGGGAGATTGTCAGATTACATGGTATTCCTTCTAGTATCATTTCTGATAGGGACCCCAGGTTTACCCTCGAGGTTCTGGAATGCACTACACTAGTCATTTGGGACTAAGCTTAGGTTTAGCACCGCTTATCACCCTCATACTGATGGTCAGTCAGAGAGAACTATCCAAACCTTAGAGGACATGTTGAGAGCCTGTGTGCTAGAAGAGTCGGGCAGTTGGGATAGATACTTGCCACTAATAGAGTTTGCCTACAATAATAGTTTTCATAGCAGCATAGGCATGGCACCATATGAGGCCCTGTATGGTAGGAGATGCAGATCTCCTTGTGTTGGCATGAGGTCGGTGAGAAGGCCCTTTTAGGTCCAGAATTGGTTCAGGAAACCTCAGAGAAGATTAGAACCATTAGGGAAAAACTTGTTACTGCCCAGAGCCGTCAGAAAAGTTATGCTGACACCAGAAGGAAGGATTTAGAGTTTGAGGAAGGGGAACATGTGTTTTTAAGAATAACTCCTATCATTGGTACAAAGAAGTCTGTGAAATCTAGAAAACTGAGTCCCAGGTTCATTGGTCCATTTCAGATCATGCAGAGGGTTGGCCCTCTTGCATACAAAATTGCACTTCCACCTCATTTGTCCAAAATTCACAATGTTTTTCATGTGTCCAAATTGAGAAAATATGTGTATGATCCTTCTCATGTGCTATCTTTTGAACAAATACAATTAAGGACAATCTCACCCTACCTGCAAGACCTGTTCAGATTATTGACAGAAGTGCCAAGACCCTTAGGAGTAGAGATATTCCTTTGGTTAAGGTGGTTTGGCAAGGTTTGTCTGTGAATGAAGCTACATGGGAAAAGGAGGATGTTATCAGAAAACACTTTCCTAGCCTTTTTTAATAAGGTAAGATCATTTTTACCTTGTGTTTACAATTTTAGGGACAAAATTTCTTTAACGGGGGTAGAATGTAACATCCCGCTTATTAGGCTAATATAACTTGTGAGATTAAAAGGTTAATCCATGCATGTTTCATTGAGAATTAAAAGTAACAAGTAGTAGGGGGTAAAAATATAAGTTTTGGAGTCCTAATAGAACAAAATCTAGGAGTTTAGGTCCCTGGTAATCGATTACCAAGAGTTAGTAATCAATTACCAGAGAGTCAGGTCCCTGGTAATCGATTACCAGAGTTAAGTAATCGATTACCGGAGAATTGGATTTCTATTAATCGATTACGAGGGTTAAGTAATCGATTACCAGAAGTCTGGATTCCCAGTAATCGATTACCATGAGTGGTAATCGATTACCAGGTTCGCAGAAGGGGTTCGTAAGTGTATTTTAGCTGTGAGTAATTGATTATCATATGTTGGTAATCGATTACTGAGCGGAAATATATATACCAGGAACGTTTTTAAAATCAGAATTTTGGAGGAAAACCTAACCTAGAGAGAGAAAGGGAGGAGTTCTAGAGAGAGAAAGTGACGAATCGACGTGGGAACGAAGGATTGAAGCTTGCATTCATCTCTTCTCCACTTCCTTGCTTGAATTTCTAGTTTAGGTGAGTAATCCTCACTTGATTGAGTAGGATATAATTGGTCTCAAAGCATGCTCCCTACTTCTCCCTCTCCCATTCTCTGATTATACTGGATATTGATTGATTGTTTGTGTTTGTGATTGATTTTTGAACGTTTCGTGATGATTTCTATTCGGATTGATTGAATTGATTTTCGACGTTCTTTGGTTTCGAAACTTTCGAAACTATCGAAATGTCGAAACGCTTCCTTTTCTTCGATAAGAATTGTTCCAGATTGGAAAATAAGGATCAATAACTGATTTTGATATGGGAATTGATAAATATATGATATGGTTTTAATCGAGCGTTGAATCTCTTTGGTTTCGAAAGTTTTGAAACTATCGAAATTGTCGAAACTATCGAGAACGCTCATTTTATCAATTTTGATTATCTAATGGGTTATTCGATTATGTTTTAAAGATTAAGGACTTCGGTCAATTAAGGACTTCGGTCAATTATGGACTTCGGTCAAAATAAGAGAGGGTGGGATTCGTCCCCTGGGGAGATATCCCCTGTAGTCTGAGCTCGGGTCTAACTCTATAACGTGATGTGAACATGGCCTTTGGGCAAAGCATATAGTGTATCATGATGCATTTGGATTATTGTATGTGAGAAGTATTGATTAAGTATAATTTGATATAATTGTCATAGATATCTATTCCCTGCATTCATGCATTGAGTTTTATTCACTGAGATTTTTATCTCACCACGCGATATGTGGTTTACTTTTAGATGTTCAGGTTCCTCCCCCTCGGATACTCAGCCTTGGGAGTGATTAGTTTGGATGCAGGAGCTTTGGATTTTAATTGTATATTGACTTATGCATATGTGTTTATATTTCTAAGTTATGTTTAGAAATTCATGTATTATGTTGTATTTGGAATTATATGTATCTAGAACTTTGTAATATAAACTTTTGGGTAAATAAGCTTGTTGAGTTGAAAGTTTATTTTATAATGTTTGATTAAATTATCAGGATATGTTGGAATTTTTGATAATTTACAGAACAGGTCGATATTTAAAATGAAAGATCCTAAATTCTATGTCATGAATTTGGTTTCCAACGGATCAAATTCTGGCTTATGAAATTTAGAGTGTTTACAAGCGTGCTACTGCAACTCACTTTTTTTTCTCTTCACGTTATGTCTTTCCTTTTGCTGAGGTCCTGAAAACCATTATAGGCTGTCATATCTCTGACACACGTTTTCTGCTCTACTACGCCTTGGTTAGCGTGCTGCTGCAGCTCACTTTTTCTTCTCTTCACGTTATGTCTTTTCCTTTTGCTGAGGTCCTGAAAACCAATCCTCTACAATCATAATTTATTATCAAATAATTATATAAATTAGATTTCAATATTAAAAAAATCTATTATCACAATTTAAAATTGAATAATCATTTAAGATTATTTTAATTTTTTAAATTTAAAAATATTAATTTAATATAAATTTAATTTTAATTATATAAAAATTTATCTTTATTTAAGTATTACGAAGATTACTATATTAGTAAAATATTAATTCATATTATCAATATAAAATTAATATGAAATATATTTATGTCATCTGAATTATTTTTTATTTCAGATGTCATCAAGATTCATAGCATTATTTTAAGATGCTACCAAAAATAACCATTTCATTCAAATCATCCTATTCCTATATTACTCCTTATTTTTAATATAAATATTTATCCTCATTGTTATGATTTAAATTTATTTAATCATTGTTTCAGATTAAAATGGAAAAATAGATGTTGAGATTAAGAGGGTTCAATTTATAGAGAAACCTGGTTACTAGAAGTGGGTTTTTTTTTCTTATTGATCATGCCTTTTCTCGGTTGCCCCCTGGTGACTTATATAGTTGCACCAAACTTGGAGCCCAAGACTTTACATTGGATCCCCTTTTTATGTAATCACGTTGTGTAAAACCTATATGAGTTTGGCTTCTGCACGTTTCATTGCATTATTTCCCTTTTCATGTTATCACTATGTGGCTTGCGTAGAGACTAAAGATGGTGCATCCATTTTGGTATATAATTTTGTTGCACCGCTGCACTGTCTGCTACCATTGTCCAGGCTGTCATATCTCTGCCACACGTTTTCTGTTCTGCTGCGCCTTCGTTAGCGTGCTGCTACAGCTCACTTTTTCTTCTCTTTACGTTATGTCTTTTCCTTTTACAGAGGTCCTGAAGACCATTATAGGCTGTCATATCTCTGACACACGTTTTTCTGCTCTGTTGCGCCTTGGTTAGCGTGCAGTTACAGCTCACTTTTCTTCTCTTCACGTTATGTCTTTTCCATTTGTTGAGGTCCTGAAAACCATTATAGGCTGTCATATCTCTGAAACACGTTTTCCTGCTTGCTGCGCCTTGGTTAGCGTGCTACTACTGCTCACTTTTTCTTCTCTTCACATTATGTCTTTTCCTTTTGCTGAGGTCCTGAAAACCATTATAGGCTGTCATATCTCTGACACACGTTTTCTACTCTGTTGCGCCCTTGGTTAGCGTGCTGCGTGCAGCTCACTTTTTCTTCTCATCACGTTATGTCTTTTCCTTTTGCTGAGGTCCTGAAAACCAATCCTCTACAATATAATTTATTATCAAATAATTATATAAATAGATTTCAATATTAAAAAATCTATATCACAATTTAAAAATTGAATAGTCGTTTAAGATTATTTTAATTTTAATTTTTTAAATTTAAAAATATTAATTTAATATAAATTTAATTTTAATTATATAAAAATTTATCTTTATTTAAGTATTACGCATATTACTATATTAGTAAAAATATTAATTCACATTATCAATATAAAAATAATATGAAATATATTTATGTCATCTGAATTATTTTTTATTTCAGATGTCATCAAGATTCATAGCATTATTTTTAAGATGCTACCAAAAATAACCATTTCATTTCATATCATCCTATTCCTACATTACTCCTTATTTTCAATATAAACATTTATCCTCATTGTTATGATTTAAATTTATTTAATCATTGTTTCAGATCAAAAATGGAAAAATAGATGTTGAGATTAAGAGGGTTCAATTTCTAGAGAAACATGGTTGCTAGAAGTGGGTTTTTTTCTTATTGATCATGCCTTTTCTCGGTTGCCCCCTGGTGACTTATATAGTTGCAACAAATTTGGAGCCCAAGACTTTACATTGAATCCCCTTTTGTTGTAATCACGTTGTGTAAAACCTATATGAGTTTGCCTTCTGCACGTCTCATTGCATTATTTCCCTTTTCATGTTATCGCCGTGTGGCTTGCGTAGAGACTAAAGATGGTGCATCCATTTTGGTATATAATTTTATTGCATCGCTGCACTGTCTGCTGCCATTGTCCAGGCTGTCATATCTCTAGCACACGTTTTCTGCTCTGCTGCGCCTTGGTTAGCGTGCTGCTGCAGCTCACTTTTTCTTCTCTTCACGTTATGTCTTTTCCTTTAATTAGCTGCGGTCCTGAAAACCATTATAGGCTGTCATATCTCTCACATACGTTTTCTGCTCTGCTGCGCCTTGTTTAGCGTGCTGTTGCAGCTCACTTTTTCTTCTCTCCACGTTATGTCTTTTCCTTTTGTTGAGGTCCTGAAAACCATTATAGGCTGTCATATCTCTGACACACGTTTTCTGATGTGTTGCGCCTTGGTTAGCATGCTGTTGCAGCTCACTTTTTCTTCTCTTCACGTTATGTCTTTTCCTTTTGCTAAGGTCCTGAAAACCAATCCTCTACAATCATAATTTATTATCAAATAATTTTATAAATTAGATTTCAATATTAAAAAAATCTATTATCACAATTTAAAATTGAATACTCGTTTTAGATTATTTTAATTTTTATTTTTAAATTTAAAAATATTATTTTATTATAAATTTAATTTTAATTATATAAAAATTTATCTTTATTTAAGTATTACGCAGATTACAATATTAGTAAAATATTAATTCATATTATCAATATAAATTAATATGAAATATATTTATGTCATCTGAATTATTTTTTATTTCAGATGTCATCAAGATTCATAACATTATTTTAAGATGCTTCCAAAAATAACCATTTCATTTCAAATCATCCTATTCCTATATTTCTCCTTATTTTTAATATAAATATTTATCCTCATTGTTATGATTTAAATTTATTTAATCATTATTTCATATCAAAAATGGAAAATAGATGTTGAGATTAAGAGGGTTCAATTTCTAGAGAAACATGGTTGCTAGATGTGGGTTTTTTTCTTATTAATCATGCCTTTTCTCGGTTGCCCCCTGGTGATTTATATAGTTGCACCAAACTTGGAGCCCAAGACTTTACATTGGATCCCCTTTTTATGTAATCACGTTGTGTAAAACCTATATGAGTTTGCCTTCTGCACGTCTCATTGCATTATTTCCCTTTTCATGTTATCGTTGTGTGGCTTGCGTAGAGACTAAAGATGGTGCATCCATTTTGGTATATAATTCTGTTGCACCGCTGGACTGTCTGCTGCCATTGTCCAGGCTGTCATATCTCTGAAACACGTTTTCTGCTCTGCTGCGCCTTGGTTAGCGTGCTGCTGTAGCTCACTTTTTCTTCTCTTCACGTTATGTCTTTTCCTTTTGTTGAGGTCTTGAAAACCATTATAGGCTGTCATATCTCTGACACACGTTTTCTGCTCTGTTGCGCCTTGGTTAGCGTGCTGTTGCAGCTCACTTTTTCTTCTCTTCACGTTATGTCTATTCCGTTTGTTGAGGTCCTGAAAACCATTATAGGTTGTCATATCTTTGAAACACGTTTTGCTCTGTTGCGGCTTGGTTAGCGTGCTACTGCAGCTCACTTTTTTTTCTTCACGTTATGTCTTTTCCTTTTGCTGAGGTCCTGAAAACCATTATAGGTCGTCAAATCTCTGACACACGTTTTCTGCTCTACTGCGCCTTGGTTAGCGTGCTGCTGCAGCTCACTTTTTCTTCTCTTCACGTTATGTCTTTTCCTTTTGCTGAGGTCCTGAAAACCAATCCTCTACAATCATAATTTATTATCATATAATCATATAAATTAGATTTCAATATTAAAAAAATCGATTATCACAATTTAAAATTGAATAATTATTTAAGATTATTTTAATTTTTTAAATTGAAAAATATTAATTTAATATAAATTTAATTTTAATTATATAAAAATTTATCTTTATTTAAGTATTACGCCGATTACTATATTAGTAAAATATTAATTCATATTATCAATATAAAATTAATATGAAATATATTTATGTCATCTGAATTATTTTTTATTTCAGATGTCATCAAGATTCATAGCATTATTTTAAGATGCTACAAAAAATAACCATTTCATTTCAAATCATCCTATACCTACATACCTCCTTATTTTTAATATAAACATTTATCCTCATTGTTATGATTTAAATTTATTTAATCATTGTTTCAGATAAAAAAAAAATAGATATTGAGATTAAGAGAGTTCAATTTCTAGAGAAACATGGTTGGTAGAAGTGGGTTTTTTCTTATTGATCATGCCTTTTCTCGGTTGCCCCCTGGTGACTTATATAGTTGCACCATACTTGGAGCCCAAGACTTTACATTGGATCCCCTTTTTATGTAATCACGTTGTTTAAAACCTGAGTTTGCCTTATGCACGTCTCATTGCATTATTTCCCTTTTCATGTTATTGCTGTGTGGCTTGCGTAGAGACAAAAGATGGTGCATCCATTTTGGTATATAATTCTGTTGCACCGCTGCACTGTCTGCTGCCATTGTCCTGGTTGTGATATCTCTGGCAAACGTTTTCTTTCTGCTGCGCCTTGGTTAGCGTGCTGCTGCAGCTCACTTTTTCTTCTCTTCACGTTATATCTTTTCCTTTTGCTGAGGTCCTGAAAACCATTATAGGTTGTCATATCTCTGGCACACATTTTCTGCTCTGCTGCGTCTTGGTTAGCGTGCTGCTACATCTCACTTTTTCTTCTCTTCACCTTATGACTTTTCCTTTTACTAAGGTCCTAAAAACCAATCCTCTACAATCATAATTTATTATCAAATAATTATATAAATTAGATTTCAATATTAAAAAAATCTATTATCACAATTTAAAATTAAATAATCGTTTAAGATTATTTTAATTTTTATTTTTTAAATTTAAAAATATTAATTTAATATATATTTAATTTTAATTATATAAAATTTATCTTTATTTAAGTATTACACAGATTACTATTATAGTAAAAGTATTAATTCATATTATCAATAAAATTAATATGGAATATATTTATGTCATCTGAATAATTTTTTATTTCAGATGTCATCAAGATTCATAGCATTATTTTTAGATGCTACAAAAAAGAACCATTTCATTTCAAATCATCCTATTCCTACATTACTCCTTATTTTTAATATAAACACTTATACACATTGTTATGATTTAAATTTATTTAATCATTATTTCAGATCAAAATGGAAAAATAGATGTTAAGATTAAGAGGGTTGAATTTCTAGAGAAACATGGTTGCTAGAAGTGGGTTTTTTCTTATTGATCATGCCTTTTCTCGGTTGCCCCCTGGTGACTTATATAGTTGCACCAAACTTGGAGCCCAAGACTTACATTGGATCCCCTTTTTATGCAATCATGTTGTGTAAAACCTATATGAGTTTGCCTTCTGCACGTTTCATTGCATTATTTCCCTTTTCATGTTATCATTGTGTGGCTTGCGTAGAGACTAAAGATGGTGCATCATTTTTGGTCTATATTTCTGTTGCACCGCTGCACTGTCTGCTACCATTGTCCAGGCTGTCATATCTCTGCCACACGTTTTCTGTTCTGCTGCGCCTTGGTTAGCGTGCTGTTGCAGCTCACTTTTTCTTTTTTTTATGTTATGTCTTTTCCTTTTACAGAGGTCCTGAAAACCATTATAGGTTGTCATATCTCTGACACACGTTTTCTGCTCTGTTGAGCCTTGGTTAGCGTGCTGTTGCAGCTCACTTTTTCTTCTCTTCACGTTATGTCTTTTCCGTTTGCTGAGGTCCTGAAAACCATTATAGGCTGTCATATCTCTGAAACATGTTTTCTGCACTGTTGCGCCTTGGTTAGCGTGCCTACAACTCACTTTTTCTTCTCTTCACGTTATGTCTTTTCCTTTTGCTGAGGTCCTGAAAACCATTATAGGTTGTCATATCTCTGACACACGTTTTCTACTCTGCTGCGCCTTGGTTAGCGTGCTGCTGCAGCTCACTTTTTCTTCTCATCACGTTATGTCTTTTCCTTTTGCTAAGGTCCTGAAAACCAATCCTCTACAATCATAGTTTATTATCAAATAATTATATAAAATAGATTTCGATATTAAAATAACCTATTATCACGACTTAAAATTGAATAGTCGTTTAAGATTATATTAATTTTAATTTTTTAAATTTAAAAATATTAATTTAATATAAATTTAATTTTAATTATATATAAATTTATCTTTATTTAAGTATCGCATATTACTATATTAGTAAAAATATTAATTCACATTATCAATATAAAAATAATATGAAATATATTTATGTCATCTGAATTATTTTTTTTTCAGATGTCATCAAGATTCATAGCATTATTTTAAGATGCTACCAAAAATAACCATTTCATTTCATATCATCCTATTCCTACATTACTCCTTATTTTTAATATAAACATTTATCCTCATTGTTATGATTTAAATTTATTTAATCATTGTTTCAGATCAAAAATGGAAAAATAGATGTTGAGATTAAGAGGGTTCAATTTCTAGAAAAACATGGTTGCTAGAAGTGGGTTTTTTTCTTATTGATCATGCCTTTTCTCGGTTGCCCCCTGGTGACTTATATAGTTGCACCAAATTTGGAGCCCAAGACTTTACATTGAATCCCCTTTTAATGTAATCACGTTGTGTAAAACCTATATGAGTTTGCCTTCTGCACGTCTCATTGCATTATTTCCCTTTTCATGTTATTGGCTTGCGTAGAGACTAAAGATGGTGTATCCATTTTGGTATATAAATTTATTGCATCGCTGCACTGTCTGCTGCCATTGTCTTGCTGTCATATCTCTGGCACACGGTTTCTTCTCTGCTGCGCCTTGGTTAGCGTGCTGCTGCAGCTCACTTTTTCTTCTCTTCACGTTATGTCTTTTCCTTTTGTTGAGGTCTTGAAAACCATTATAGGATGTCATATCTCTGACACACGTTTTCTGCTCTGTTGCGCCTTGGTTAGCGTGCTGTTGCAGCTCACTTTTTCTTCTTCTTCACGTTGTCTTTTCCGTTTGCTGAGGTCCTGAAAACCATTATAGGTTGTCATATCTCTGAAACACGTTTTCTGCTCTGCTGCGGCTTGATTATCGTGCTACTGCAGCTCACTTTTTTTCTCTTCACGTTATGTCTTTTCCTTTTGTTGAGGTCTTGAAAACCATTATAGGCTGTCATATCTCTGACACACGTTTTCTGCTCTGTTGCGCCTTGGTTAGCGTGCTGTTGCAGCTCACTTTTTCTTCTCTTCACGTTATGTCTTTTCCGTTTGTTGAGGTCCTGAAAACCATTATAGGTTGTCATATCTTTGAAACACGTTTTCTGCTCTGTTGCGGCTTGGTTAGCGTGCTACTGCAGCTCACTTTTTTTTTCTCTTCACGTTATGTCTTTTCCTTTTGCTGAGGTCCTGAAAACCATTATAGGTCGTCAAATCTCTGACACACGTTTTTCTGCTCTACTGCGCCTTGGTTAGCGTGCTGCTGCAGCTCACTTTTTCTTCTCTTCACGTTATGTCTTTTCCTTTTGCTGAGGTCCTGAAAACCAATCCTCTACAATCATAATTTATTATCATATAATTATATAAATTAGATTTCAATATTAAAAAAATCGATTATCACAATTTAAAATTGAATAATTATTTAAGATTATTTTAATTTTTTAAATTGAAAAATATTAATTTAATATAAATTTAATTTTAATTATATAAAATTTATCTTTATTTAAGTAATACGCCGATTACTATATTAGTAAAATATTAATTCATATTATCAATATAAAATTAATATGAAATATATTTATGTCATCTGAATTATTTTTTATTTCAGATGTCATCAAGATTCATAGCATTATTTTAAGATGCTACAAAAAATAACCATTTCATTTCAAATCATCCTACCTACATTACTCCTTATTTTTAATATAAACATTTATCCTCATTGTTATGATTTAAATTTATTTAATCATTGTTTCAGATAAGAAAAATAGATATTGAGATTAAGAGAGTTCAATTTCTAGAGAAACATGGTTGGTAGAAGTGGGTTTTTTCTTATTGATCATGCCTTTTCTCGGTTGCCCCCTGGTGACTTATATAGTTGCACCATACTTGGAGCCCAAGACTTTACATTGGATCCCCTTTTTATGTAATCACGTTGTTTAAAACCTATATGAGTTTTGCCTTCTGCACGTTTCATTGCATTATTTCCCTTTTCATGTTATCATTGTGTGGCTTGCGTAGAGACTAAAGATGGTGCATCATTTTTGGTCTATATTTCTGTTGCACCGCTGCACTGTCTGCTACCATTGTCCAGGCTGTCATATCTCTGCCACCGTTTTCTGTTCTACTGCGCCTTGGTTAGCGTGCTGTTGCAGCTCACTTTTTTTTTTTTATGTTATGTCTTTTCCTTTTACAGAGGTCCTGAAAACCATTATAGGTTGTCATATCTCTGACACACGTTTTCTGCTCTGTTGAGCCTTGGTTAGCGTGCTGTTGCAGCTCACTTTTTCTTCTCTTCACGTTTGTATGTCTTTTCCGTTTGCTGAGGTCCTGAAAACCATTATAGGCTGTCATATCTCTGAAACATGTTTTCTGCTCTGCTGCGCCTTGGTTAGCGTGCTACTACAACTCACTTTTTCTTCTCTTCACGTTATGTCTTTTCCTTTTGCTGAGGTCCTGAAAACCATTATAGGTTGTCATATCTCTGACACACGTTTTCTACTCTGCTGCGCCTTGGTTAGCGTGCTGCTGCAGCTCACTTTTTCTTCTCCATCACGTTATGTCTTTTCCTTTTGCTGAGGTCCTGAAAACCAATCCTCTACAATCATAGTTTATTATCAAATAATTATATAAAATAGATTTCGATATTAAATAACCTATTATCACGACTTAAAATTGAATAGTCGTTTAAGATTATATTAATTTTAATTTTTTAAATTTAAATATTAATTTAATATAATTTAATTTTAATTATATAAAATTTATCTTTATTTAAGTATTACGCATATTACTATATTAGTAAAAATATTAATTCACATTATCAATATAAAATAATATGAATATATTTATGTCATCTGAATTATTTTTTATTTCAGATGTCATCAAGATTCATAGCATTATTTTAAGATGCTACCAAAAATAACCATTTCATTTCATATCATCCTATTCCTACATTACTCCTTATTTTTAATATAAACATTTATCCTCATTGTTATGATTTAAATTTATTTAATCATTGTTTCAGATCAAAAATGGAAAAATAGATGTTGAGATTAAGAGGGTTCAATTTCTAGAGAAACATGGTTGCTAGAAGTGGGTTTTTTTCTTATTGATCATGCATTTTCTCGGTTGCCCCCTGGTGACTTATATAGTTGCACCAAATTTGGAGCCCAAGACTTTACATTGAATCCCCTTTAATGTAATCACGTTGTGTAAACCTATATGAGTTTGCCTTCTGCACGTCTCATTGCATTATTTCCCTTTTCATGTTATTGGCTTGCGTGAGACTAAAGGTGTATCCATTTTGGTATATAAATTTATTGCATCGCTGCACTGTCTGCTGCCATTGTCTTGCTGTCATATCTCTGGCACACGTTTTCTGCTCTGCTGCGCCTTGGTTAGCGTGCTGCTGCAGCTCACTTTTCTTCTCTTCACGTTATGTCTTTTCCTTTTGTTGAGGTCTTGAAAACCATTAAAGGATGTCATATCTCTGACACACGTTTTCTGCTCTGTTGCGCCTTGGTTAGCGTGCTGTTGCAGCTCACTTTTTCTTCTCTTCACGTTATGTCTTTTCCGTTTGCTGAGGTCCTGAAAACCATTATAGGTTGTCATCTCTCTGAAACACGTTTTCTGCTCGCTGCGGCTTGATTATCGTGCTACTGCAGCTCACTTTTTTTTCTCTTCACGTTATGTCTTTTCCTTTTGTTGAGGTCCTGAAAACCATTATAGGTTGTCAGATCTCTGACACACGTTTTCGGCTCTAACTGCGCTTGGTTAGCGTGCTGCTGCAGCTCACTTTTTCTCTCTCTTCACGTTATTCTTTTCCTTTTGCTGAGGTCCTGAAAACCAATCCTCTACAATCATATTTATTATCAAATAATTATATAAATTAGATTTCAATATTAAAAAAATGATTATCACAATTTAAAATTGAATATCATTTAAGATTATTTTAATTTTTAAATTGAAAAATATTAATTTAATATAATTTAATTTTAATTATATAAAAATTTATCTTTATTTAAGTATTACGCCGATTACTATATTAGTAAAATATTAATTCATATTATCATATAAAATTAATATGAAATTATGTATGTCATCTGAATTATTTTTTATTTCAGATGTCATCAAGATTCATAGCATTATTTTAAGATGCTACCAAAAATACCATTTCATTTCAAATCATCCTATACCTACATTACTCCTTATTTTAATATAATCATTTATCCTCATTGTTATGATTTAATTTATTTTAATCATTGTTTCAGATCAAAAATAAAAATAGATATTGAGATTAAGAGGGTTCAATTTCTAGAGAAACATGGTTGGTAGAAGTGGGTTTTTTCTTATTGATCATGCCTTTTCTCGGTTGCCCCTTGGTGACTTATATAGTTGCACCATACTTGGAGCCCAAGACTTTACATTGGATCCCCTTTTTATGTAATCACGTTGTGTAAACCTATGAGTTTGCCTTCTGCACGTCTCATTGCATTATTTCCCTTTTCATGTTATCGATGTGTGGCTTGCGTAGAGACTAAAGATGGTGCATCCATTTTGGTATATAATTCTGTTGCACCGCTGCAATGTCTGCTGCCATTGTCCTGGTTGTGATATCTCTGGCAAACGTTTTCTTTCTCTGCTGTGCCTTGGTTAGCGTGCTGCTGCAGCTCACTTTTTCTTCTCTTCACGTTATGTCTTTCCTTTTGCTGAGGTCCTAAAAACCATTATAGGTTGTCATATCTCGGACACACATTTTCTGCTCTGCCGCCTTGGTTAGCGTGCTGCTACATCTCACTTTTTCTCTCTTCACGTTATGTCTTTTCCTTTTGTTGAGGTCCTGAAAACCATCCTCTACAATCATAATTTATTATCAAATAATTATATAAATTAGATTTCAATATTAAAAAATGATTATCACAATTTAAAATTGAATAATCATTTAAGATTATTTAATTTTTAAATTGAAAAATATTAATTTAATATAAATTTAATTTTAATTATATAAAAATTTATCTTTATTTAAGTATTACACAGATTACTATTATAGTAAAAATATTAATTCATATTATATATAAAATTACTATGGAATATATTTATGTCATCTGAATAATTTTTTATTTCATATGTCATCAAGATTCATAGCATTATTTTTAGATGC
This sequence comes from Sesbania bispinosa, assembly GCA_026901365.1. NCBI lineage: Eukaryota > Viridiplantae > Streptophyta > Magnoliopsida > Fabales > Fabaceae > Sesbania > Sesbania bispinosa. The sequence goes on from QLOH01000812.1 coordinate 311,318, forward strand.
TACCAAAAGAACCATTTCATTTCAAATCATCCTATTCCTACATCTCCTTATTTTTAATATAAATATTTATACCATTGTTATGATTTAAATTTATTTAATCATTATTTCAGATCAAAATGGAAAAATAGATGTTAAGATTAAGAGGGTTGAATTTCTAGAGAAACATGGTTGCTAGAAGTGGGTTTTTTCTTATTGATCATGCCTTTTCTCGGTTGCCCCCTGGTGACTTATATAGTTGCACCAAACTTGGAGCCCAAGACTTTACATTGGATCCCCTTTTATGTAATCATGTTGTGTAAAACCTATATGAGTTTGCCTTCTGCACGTTTCATTGCATTATTTCCCTTTTCATGTTATCATTGTGTGGCTTGCGTAGAGACTAAAGATGGTGCATCCATTTTGGTATATAATTCTGTTGCACCGCTGCACTGTCTGCTACCATTGTCCAGGCTGTCATATCTCTGCACACGTTTTCTGTTCTGTTGCGCCTTGGTTAGCGTGCTACTGCAGCTCACTTTTTCTTCTCTTACGTTATGTCTTTTCCTTTTACAGAGGTCCTGAAAACCATTATAGGCTGTCATATCTCTGACACACGTTTTTCTGCTCTGTTGCGCCTTGGTTAGCGTGCTGTTGCAGCTCACTTTTTCTTCTCTTCATGTTATGTCTTTTCCGTTTGCTGAGGTTCTGAAAACCATTATAGGCTGTCATATCTCTGACACACGTTTTTCTACTCTGCTGCGCCTTGGTTAGCGTGCTGTTGCAGCTCACTTTTCTTCTCATCACGTTATGTCTTTCCTTTTGCTGAGTCCTGAAAACCAATCCTCTACAACCATAATTATTATCAAATAATTATTAAAATAGATTTCAATATTAATAAAATCTATTATCACAATTTAAAATTGAATAGTCGTTTAAGATTATTTTAATTTTAATTTTTTTTAACTTAAAAATATTAATTTAATATAATTTAATTTTAATTATATAAAAATTTATCTTTATTTAAGTATTACGCATATTACTATATTAGTAAAAATATTAATTCACATTACAATATAAAAATAATATGAAATATATTTATGTCATCTGAATATTTTTTATTTCAGATGTCATCAAGATTCATAGTATTTTAAGAGCTACCAAAAATAACCATTTCATTTCATATCATCCTATTCCTACATTACTCCTTATTTTTAATATAAATATTTATCCCATTGGTTATGATTTACATTTATTTAATCATTGTTTCAGATCAAAATATAAAAATAGATGTTGAGATTAAGAGGGGTTGAATTTCTAGAGAAACATGGTTGCTAGAAGTGGGTTTTTTCTTATTGATCATGCCTTTTCTCGGTTGACCCCTGGTGACTTATATAGTTGCACCAAACTTGGAGCCCAAGACTTTACATTGGATCCCCTTTTTATGTAATCATGTTGTGTAAAACCTATATGAGTTTGCCTTCTGCACGTTTCATTGCATTATTTCCCTTTTCATGTTATCATTGTGTGGCTTGCGTAGAGACTAAAGATGGTGCATCCATTTTGGTATATAATTCTGTTGCACCGCTGCACTGTCTGCTACCATTGTCCAGGCTGTCATATCTCTGCCACACGTTTTCTGTTCTGCTGCGCCTTGGTTAGCGTGCTGCTGCAGCTCACTTTTTCTTCTCTTTACGTTATGTCTCTTTCCTTTTACAAAGGTCCTGAAAACCATTATAGGTTGTCATATCTGACACACGTTTTCTGCTCTATTGCGCCTTGGTTAGCGTGCTGTTGCAGCTCACTTTTCTTCTCTTCATGTTATGTCTTTTCCGTTTGCTGAGGTCCTGGAAACCATTATAGGCTGTCATATCTATGAAACACGTTTTCTGCTCTGCTGCGCCTTGGTTAGCGTGCTACTACAGCTCACTTTTTCTTCTCTTCACGTTATGTCTTTTCCTTTTGCTGAGGTCCTGAAAACCATTATAGGCTGTCATATCTCTGACACACGTTTTCTACTCTGCTGCGCCTTGGTTAGCGTGCTGCTGCAGCTCACTTTTTCTTCTCATCACGTTATGTCTTTTCTTTTGCTTAGGTCCTGAAAACCAATCCTCTACAATCATAATTTATTATCAAATAATTATATAAATAGATTTCAATATTAAAAAATCTATTATCACAATTTAAAATTGAATAGTCATTTAAGATTATTTTAATTTTAATTTTTTTAATTTAAAAATATTAATTTAATATAAATTTAATTTTAATTATAAAAAATTTATCTTTATTTAAGTATTACGCATATTACTATATTAGTAAAAATATTTATTCACATTATCAATATAAAAATAATATGAAATATATTATGTCATCTGAATTTTTTATTTCAGATGTCATCAAGATTCATAGCATTATTTTAAGATGCTACCAAAAATAACCATTTCATTTCATATCATCCTATTCCTACATTACTCCTTATTTTTAATATAAACATTTATCCTCATTGTTATGATTTAAATTTATTAATCATTGTTTCAGATCAAAAATAGAAAAATAGATGTTGAGATTAAGAGGGTTCAATTTCTAGAGAAACATGGTTGCTAGAAGTGGGTTTTTTTTTTCTTATTGATCATGCCTTTTCTCGGTTGCAACCTGGTGACTTATATAGTTGCACCAAATTTGGAGCCCAAGACTTTACATTGGATCCCCTTTTAATGTAATCACGTGTAAAACCTATATGAGTTTGCCTTCTGCACGTCTCATTGCATTATTTCCCTTTTCATGTTATCGCTGTGTGGCTTGCGTAGAGATGGTGCATCCATTTTGGTATATAATTCTGTTGCATCGTTGCACTGTCTGCTGCCATTGTCCAGGCTGTCATATCTCTGGCACACGTTTTTTGCTTGTTGCGCCTTGGTTAGCGTGCTGCTGCAGCTCACTTTTTCTTCTCTTCACGTTATGTCTTTTCCTTTAATTAGTTGCGGTCCTGAAAACCATTATAGGCTGTCATATCTCTGACACACGTTTTCTGCTCTGCTGCGCCTTGTTTAGCGTGCTGTTGCAGCTCACTTTTTCTTCTCTCCACGTTATGTCTTTTCCTTTTTGCTGAGGTCCTGAAAACCATTATAGGCTGTCATATCTCTGACACACGTTTTCTGCTGTGTTGCGCCTTGATTAGCATGCTGTTGCAGCTCACTTTTTCTTCTCTTCACGTTAGTCTTTTCCTTTTGCTGCGATCCTGAAAACCATCCTCTACAATCATAATTTATTATCAAATATTTTATAAATTAGATTTCAATATTAAAAAAATCTATTATCACAATTTAAAATTGAATAATCGTTTAAGATTATTTTATTTTTATTTTTTAATTTAAAAATATTAATTTATTATAAATTTAATTTTAAATATAAAAATTTACTTTATTTAAGTATTACGCAGATTACTATATAGTAAAAATATTAATCATATTATCAATATAAAATTAATATGAAATATTTATGTCATCTGAATTATTTTTATTTCAGATGTCATCAAGATTCATAACATATTTTAAGATGCTACCAAAAATAACCATTTCATTTCAAATCATCCTTCCTATATTACTCCTTATATTTAATATAAATATTTATCCTCATTGTTATGATTTTAAATTTATTTATCATTGTTTCAGATCAAAAATGGAAAAATAGATGTGTTGAGATTAAGAGGGTTCAATTTCTAGAGAAACATGGTTGCTAGAAGTGGGTTTTTTTCTTATTGATCATGCCTTTCTCGGTTGCCCCCTGGTGACTTATATAGTTGCACCAAACTTGGAGCCCAAGACTTTACATTGGATCCCCTTTTTATGTAATCACGTTGTGTAAAACCTATATGAGTTTGCCTTCTACACGTCTCATTGCATATTCCCCTTTTCATGTATCGCTGTGTGGCTTGCGTAGAGACTAAAGATGGGCATCCATTTTGGTATATAAATTCTTTTGCACGCTGCACTGTCTGCTGCCATTGTCCAGGCTGTCATATCTCTGGCACACGTTTTCTCTCTGGGCGCCTTGGTTAGTGTGCTGTTACAGCTCACTTTTTCTTCTCTTCACGTTATGTCTTTTCCTTTAATTAGCTGCGCGGTCCTGAAAACCATTATAGACTGTCATATCTCTGACACACGTTTTCTGCTCTGCTGCGCCTTGGTTAGCGTGCTGTTGCAGCTCACTTTTTCTTCTCTCCACGTTATGTCTTTTCCTTTTGCTAAGGTCCTAAAAACCATTATAGGCTGTCATATCTCTGACACACGTTTCTGCTTGCGCCTTGGTTAGCGTGCTGCTGCAGCTCACTTTCTTCTCTTCACGTTATGTCTTTCCTTTGCTGAGGTCCTGAAAACCCCTCCTCAACCTCTGAAGGAGGAAAGAAGAGAGGAAAGAGAGGGCAAGAGGAAAAAAGGGAGAGCGCAAAGGGAAGGGAAGAAGAGGGAAGAAGGAGGGGAAGGGGAAGGGGGGAAAGAAAAAATATTAATTAATATAAATTTAATTTTAATTATATAAAAATTTATCTTTATTTAATATTATGCAAATTATATATTAGTAAAAATATTAATTCATATTATCAATATAAAATCAATATGAAATATATTTATGTCATCTGAATTATTTTTATTTCAGATGTCATCAAGATTCATAGCATTATTTTAAAATGCTAAAAATAACCATTTCATTTCAAATCATCCTATTCCTATATTACATTCCCATTCGCAGCGAAGTGACATTAGTGTTTCTTTTTCTTATGTAAAAAGTGGAATTTAGCAGATGAATTAAATAAATTAAATGGTTTCTGGTATGGGGAATGGTGTCTTAATGTCCTTGAACGCACATGGGATGAGATGAGGGTAGCTGAGGCCTGAGGACATGAGAAAAAAGTGAAGACCCACCTTAATCATTTGTTTGCGGCTGGGGGTAGAGGGGCCCCACTTTAAAATGTCGTGTCATCTTCTATGAGCGAGAGAAAAGAAAGAAAGGAAGAAAGAAAAACAAAGAATATACTTTGGCACTTATGCTCTACTTTTCACCTATCCCTTGTACATTTTGATTTGGTGATGTATTTCTAACCATTAATGACACCTTCCTTTTGTGCCACTATTTCACGATTTTAACGTTTCATAACAAATTAAATTCATAAAAAGCTACAAAATTATCCAATATTTTTATTTTTAAAATGACAAAATATAGTATACATATTCATAGAAAATAAATAATAAAAAGAAGAAGAAAACAAATGCAAAAAAAAAAAAAAACAAAACAGGAGAAACAAAGTTTGTTTTTGGTTGGGTATTGCATTGCCTATTGTTAACTTTTGCTTTAGAACCAAAGCTAATTTATAATTAGGAAGTGGGTGTGTGTTAATCACCGCCATGCCACACTGCATGATTGGATTAGGAACCTAAGATACCTAATCTCATCTGGAGGGCATAAGCCATTTCTTACAATCTTGAGTTTGTTTTAAAACAATTTCAAAACATAAGTAAAACAAATAGTAGTATCAATTCATGTAATTAGAAATTAGAAAATTAAACCCTATAACTCATGCCTAATATTTTTATCATACATGTTACATGAGATAACAACTAGATTTTTTTATAGTTACAATGCAAACGTTGGTTGTGGGAATATTTTGATAGTTTAACAAAAACAAACCTATTAAAACCAAATCGGAAGTCAAATTTGCAAGAATTAGTTGACGAATTGTTACATACCATAATTATCTACCCACTATTGGATGCCATAAATCCTATCCTTTTATATCTTTTTCATTTCCCTTTTAGCTATCATTCGGTTTCACAAATTGAAATAAACGAGTCTATTTTAATTAACCTTTCACTCTCACATTAAAAAGAAAAACCATCTTTCTTAGGTATGCACCCACTTTGCCACATCTAATTGTAGGTTCACTGTCATAAATTTATTTTCAATTTTTTTTCTTTTCAAAACAAACAACCTTATATGCATAAAAAAGGAAAATTTAACAAATGCAAATAATTTTTTTTTTACAAAATAAAAAATAAGAAAAATAAAATAATAATGTCTGCATTAATTACTTAAGAAATCTCTCTGACTTGCCTTGCGTGTCAAATTATTTTTATCTACTGATTGAAGAAACCTACGTAAGAAAAGAAACCGAAAAAAGGGTAACTTTTTAAATTAAATAAATTAATAAATACATTTTAAAGCTAACCATTTTTGCAATTGTAATAAAATATTAAAAATTAGTAAAAATATTACATAAAAAATAACGTAATTCCAAATAAAAAAAATGAAAAAAAAGACAGATGAAAATTCTATCCAATGAAATACACGATCCTCTCCTTCATATTCATTCTCTTCCTCTCTCTTCTTCCCTCGCGCTCTTTCTCTCTCTTCGTTGCTTCATCTCTTCTCCGATCCTTCATCCTTTGATCATTGATTGCGATCATTCGTTGCTTCCCTCGGTCTCTTTCTCTGGTAATTGGATTTTTATAAATTAAAGTTTCAATTTTTTTAACTACAGTTCTGTGGGTTTTTTCTTTGGGGCTTTCTAGGGTTAAAATCTCGTCATTTCTGTTTTCCGATGAAAGGAAAGAACATGCATTCTTGGGTTGCGACCACATTTACCCGATTGTAATTGCTGACAATTTTCTTGCAATCCCATTTATAAATTTGCTTTTTTAATGAAAAACTTATTTTTTATTTTTGTGAATTTTCAACAGAGTTGATTGTGATGTTGTTCCGTAAGTTATATTGATCTCTGAAACTCAGGAGTTGCAAGCTCTTGTTTTGATGATAACAAGGTACGGTCTGTTATCTGTTCCTTTCGTATTATTTTGTGGGTGATGAATTTCGGTGGATGATATGGGTTAAGACTTCAGAACTTTCTTTTTGGTTGCAAACCTGGGAAAAGTGGTTAAAGAGGGAAAAAAGTTTTTTTTTTTTATTTTCACTTTTTTGGTCCCTTGATTTTATATTTGTTCATGCATGTATTCAATGATTCTTATAATTCACAAGGGTTCTGAAATTCGTTACTTTGAACTTCACATATTTTAATGGTTATTGGGTGTCATTTTCAATATATGCTGAAGGAATTTTATCAGGCATGGCTAGTTATAACGCAGAAGGATATGTTTGTTGGTGTTTTATTTCTGACTTGAATGCTTACACACCTTTCTTGGTTCATGATTGCACCTTATTGGTTCAACTATGGTACCTCTTGAGAGATGAAGCTGCATTTTACATCTCAATTGAATGTATATCATTAGTCATTTCACTTATATGTCTAGGGATTGGTTAGCTACTACTGACTAATGTTGTTGATATGAAAGTAGTAGATTGTGAAAAGTTGACTGTATGCTCTGTCTAGTGCAGAATGTGCCTGACTAATGCTGTTATTTTATCTATTTGGATTTTAATTTTTTTTGTGTCTGACTGGTTTTATTCATCCTTTCTGGGATTAGGATTAATTTGCATCAACACATATCTATATAATCGATCAGATGACGGATTCAGATATGAATCAACAACAGAGGCAAGGCTATTTTCATTCAGAACCCTGCGTCCTTTTGAGAGGTGTTACCAGTGTGCACACCCTAATATCCGCTCAGCAGTGTCAGCTTCAGGGAACACACCAGTGTTGATTCTCACTATTTACCAGATGCTTATGACAATCCTAGGGTGTATGGGATTACACAATACAATGGCATTCAGCCTCAACATAATCTTGATATGGGTGTTGCAGCTGCTGGCAACTTATATTATTCTGGCATGAATCCTTCTTCTGGTACTGCTGTATTCCCTCCGCCTTCAAGCACATTTGGACTCACTGGAGTTCTTCAGATAATTTTGGAAGAAGCACTGGTTTCATGGATGATGTCAGAGGTCCATACAAAAGTAAAATTTCCGAAGGGATTAGAGGAAATCATCCGAATTTTAATGCTTCAGCTAGTTCTTCAGTTACTCCCCCTAATGCAAGACATGCTGATGGGGTTGCTATGATGGATGCTACATCATTTTCATACATGTCCCTTCACTTATGGAAGTAGGAGTAGGACCACATGGTAGTGCGTGGAGCAGGCCAGGTGAGCCTATTATGATTCATGACCATAACCATTTGATTCATGGAAACTATTTGGGGCAGCACTTTCCACCAGCTGCTCCTCCCTGGTTGGACCAGCAGTTGAATAATAATAACAATGATGGCCATCCTACAGCCTGGAATCAATCTCTTCCAATGCCTTATATACAAGGTAAATATGTAAATTTTTTTCTTTTCCATTTTTAAGGTTCTCCTTTTAGTAATTTATGTGATTACTTGAATGTCCTGTAAGTGAATAATTTGTGACAAAATGTAAGAAGCTCTTTCAGGATTCCTGATGAAAAGTGAAAACTACAGCTTCTTGAATGTGGTATTTTAAACCAAGTGATACATTTATGAGAATTCTTTTTTTAATACCACTCAATCTGTTTCTAAGATTGGAGTAAATGCAGTTTTTTTTCCGTATGATCTGCCTCCAATGTGTCGATTAAGTGCCCAACGATGTGCACTCTTATATTTTCTTTGAATTTGTTATGTTGTTTTAGTTAAGTTTAGTCTGTGATTCTCTCCCTGTTATTCCCAGTCCCAATGTAAATGGAAGTTCATTAGAGAGTCCAAGTATGGGTTTGCAAAGATATCATGATACATCTGCAACAGAAATGGCCTCAGGTTTCCTCATCCTCCTCCTGTTAACCAACAGCACCATACTTATCATCATCCAGCACTTCCTATGCAAGGAGTAAGAGGTCACAATATCAACTTTTACCCTCCAATAACTGCAACTTCATTTAGAGTTCCAACCAATCCTTCACGTGGTGCTGCAATCCCCACACAGACTGGTTTTGAGATGGGTCCTAGGCATGTTGGCCCTGCACCACCAGCAGGCTTCCGGGTTTACCGACCTAATAGAGGAGTCATGCATGGGACAGCTCTTGGACATCGAAGTCTCCCCCCTGTGGGCTTCGTTCAAGTTGATGTAATATTTCCTATTTCTCTCAACAATTACTTTTTTACTCAAAATGTCCTTATGTATATATTGCAGGTACGTTGATTTTCTTATCAATTAAAACTTATTTGTATAGGATGTTGCTTTAATTGATGAAGTGGGGAATTTGGTTGACCATCACAGAGATATGCGCTTGGACATAGAGGATATGTCTTATGAGGCAAGTACACAAAGATTGATATTGTATTATACTATCAATGAACAAGTGCAAAGTCTAGGATACTAAATCTATAGATGTTATAGAAAACTGTAAATTATTTCCACTTGAATTTGATTGCAGGATCTTCTTGCATTGGGTGAGCGGATTGGCAATGTAAGCACTGGTTTATCAGAGGAAACAATCACAACTCAATTGAAGACAAAACTTATTTAACACCTGCTGCTGCTATTAATGTGGAGGAGGCAGCTTCTGATGATCAGGAAACTGATTCTTGTATAATATGTCAGGTATGGACTTTTAGCAGCTGTTTCCAGCCAATATTTCAGTTGCTTTGGGATTTATATTTCATTATCAAACTTTCTATGATAGTTCTGCCTTTGCTGTACTTGTGAATTATCCCCCTTATTAATTGGACTATATTTGTATACAATTGCACAGGATGAATTTAAGGACCAAGAGAAGATTGGAGTTCTTCGATGTGAGCATGAATATCATGCAGATTGCTTAAAGAAATGGTTGCTTGTAAAAAATGTCTGCCCCATATGCAAATCAGAAGCTTTGACTACTGGAGGGAGGGATGCATAGAAATCAAATGAAGTCAGCATCTCTTTCTCTTACTGCTTGCACCCTTGGCTAATTTACTTTTTGAACAAAATTCATTTTGTTATGTATTTTGTATATGTACTTGCACATATATAGACAGTTATACTGCCCAACTCATTTATTGTTGGCACCAGAACTTTGTATCTATCAAGTTGTACAGACTTTGTTCTTTTTGATGTATTAACTTGAGGTAATTATATCAGTACTTTTTTTCATTTATTATTTTGTATGTATGGTTGAAGGTCTCGTAGCCATTCTTGTGCTTTACATACATGGTTGCATCTTCTCTTCATGTGGTATGCAATGCTCGATACGTTCTAGATCTAGAATTTTGCATGTTAGACAAATTGATGGTTGTCAAATGATACAATTTGTACTGTTAATTTATTGAGGCTTAATTGCCTTTTTTTATTACTATAATTTCATAAATCCATAATTTTTTTGTCCCCTAAGTTTTTTTTGCCAATTAATTTTATAGTTTTCTAATTAAGCAAATGTGATCCTTTCATTAGGTAAGAGAGTATAAATTATTTTGCCAAAAAGTTATTTATGTCACCCAATTTTGTTATTTTCGAATTAAACAAAATGTGCTTTTATAATTAATTTCCATTCAGTTTTTGATAAAATTGGGTGATGTGGATAATGATTTTTAACGTGTTAAGAGTGTGAAAACATAATTTTGTCAAAAATTGCATTTATGTCACTCAATTTTGGTAACAATTTAATGGAATTTTAAGGGTAGAAATACATTTGCTTAATTAGAAAAATGAGTATTTTATTGAAGCAAAAGATACTAAGATCATTACACATTTATATAAAAAGAACTAGGAGAGTAATTAAGCCATTTATTTATTTCTTCATTGATGTGGCACGCCCTGCTTATTATAGGTGCCTGTTTGGTACATTGGGCAATCATTGTTGACTTGACTTGCCCTGTTGCCCACAGGCGACAGGCCACAGCTGCTGGGAAATAGATATTGTCACGTTTAGAATATGTGTAAACGCGGCTTAAGTGACTCAAGTTGCCAATTCCTCGGATTAAAGACTGTGACCATGGCTTAATTGACTGTGTCAATGAAAGTCTTCACTGGTTTTATTCACTTGCTTACATGGCATGAAGACAGGAAGGATATTCTCGTTTCTGAAGTTAGCTGAACCGTGTGCAACCTGGGCATAACTTGACTAGTTGATCTGGTCAATAAATATTTCACTAAATCTTATAAAATGCCCAACCTGGGTTTTAAGACAAGGATACTGTGGTAATAATAAGTTTACCTCATTAAAACTTGACATGCTACGAGTAAATATAGGTACAAAAATCTTCAAAGTTCAAGTTAAGCCAAAAAAGCATTGATGAAATCAAATTATAAAATTCAATCAATGATATGTTCCTTTTTGTCCTTAAATTGTATAGTGTTTTGTAATGTGGTCCTATATAATTTTTTTTTTCAATTAAATAATTAAACTCTTCGATTTGAGTTAGTGGCGGATCTTAAGGTGAATTTTATAAGAGTAAATTGTATGATATGCATTATGATGAGGATTAGTTATCTGGAGCTGCGACTTTCCTAAATTGCAATGCAATGTGGATGTTATTCCTTTCTCCTACTTGGGGATTTCTATTGGTGAAAATCCTAGAAGTCTTAAGACATGGTCTCCGGTGGTTCTGCTATTTTCCTAAATTACAATGTGGATGTTATTCCTTTCTCCTACTTGGATTCCTATCGGTGCAAATCCTAGAAGTCTTAAGACGTGGTCTCCGGTGGTTCTGAAGGTGAAGAAGCGCTTGTCTAAGAGAAATTGCAAAATGTTGACTTTCGGTGGTCGTATTGTCCTTTTATGATTGATACTTCATTCATCTTGATCTTTTTCCTTTCCTTTTTCAAGGCTCCCAAAAGTATTATTTCTCTTTTAATTATCTCTTTAAATCTTTTCTTTGGGGTGGAACTTTAGAGAAAATGAAATTTCATGGGTTGCTTGGGAGGATGCGTAGGGAGAAAAAAACATGGGGTTAGGTATTTGGTGAGTTGAGAGTATTCAATTTATTACTTTTAGGGAAGTGGGGGTGGAGATTGTTAGTGGACAAAGGAAGGTTGTGGCATAGAGTTATCTCTTCTATTTATGAAAGGTCTGTTGGATTGGTGGGCTGAGAATCAAGGGGTCTAGATGGTGAGATGATTTATGGTCCATTGAATCATGTAAGAATATCTCTCTGGATCATTCTCTCAATGATGTGTTAAAGAAGTGGGGGATGTAGGGATATTTTATTTTGAAAAGATGTGTGGTGTGGTGGTGAGCCTTTATGTAAGTGGTACACTAGATTGTTTCTGATTGCTAATAACAAAGACGAGACTGTTGCTAATATGTTAAGTAAGAGCGAGAGGGGTTCGTTGTGGGACTGGAGGTGGCGTCGAGAGTTGTTCCAGTGGGAATCTGACATGTTAGTGCAACTCTCCCTTGATTTACAAACGTTCAGTTTACTTGAGGATAAATCAGGTGGCTGCAATTGGAAGGCAAATCCAGAGGGGTTATTTTCTGTCAAGTCGGCGTACAAAGTGATTGTTAACGAGGCTATTTTTGTTGATTTACCTATGCACAAATTCATTTGGTCTAAATTTGTGCCTGTGAAGGTTTCAAGCTTGGTATGGAAAACTATTTTAAATAAGATTCCTAATAAGCAAAACTTAATTAGAAGGGAGGTGCTTGATGTTTCTATTGACGACTTTGTGTGGTGTGCCTAATGCCTTGAAACCACTTCCCATTTATTTTTTGAATGTGGATTTGCTTACTGGGTTTCAATGATGTGTTTGGACTGGTGTGGCTATTGTTCTTTGGCTGGTGATTGTGTGGTCATTGTGGCTTGCTCGTAATGAGGTGATTTTTTCATTTATGGTACGGAACCTACTAATGTTGTAGAGTTAATCAAACTCAGATCTTAGAAATGGTTAAAAGTTAGGGATCATACATTCTATCCGTTTAGCTTGTGGTTACTGAACCAGGCTTGCCTAAAATTCTTCTATGTATGAGTTTACTCTTCAGTGTTGGGGGTTGATCGAATTTGGCTTTTGTCTGCTATTTCAAATTTAGCTTCTACTGTTAGTTTTCTATTAACTACAATGGGGTGTTTTGATTTTTTTACTAGTTTTGGTCCTTATTGCAGCCTCTGTTTTAATTCGTGCAATTCTATTTACTGTATACCATTAGTTTTAATATTGGTTTTGATGGTAATGTATTTGGTGGCTTCTTGCTATGTTGTGGTTTGGATCTTTTCCCTTATATTACCTTAGGTTGTCTACTGTTTCAGTTATTTGCTTTGGGTTATTATTGGCTTGGTATTTTTATGCTTTAGGCAACAAACTTGTTCTTATTACGCTAGGTACTTACTTTGTTGCTATGCTTTTTGTAATTGGCTTTGTACTGCTCCCATGAATATATTTTGCTTATAAAAAAAACTCTTCGATTTGCCGTTCTACACAATCAAAATCAAACTGAAATAAAATAGAATATTAAATGATTAAATTGAAAAGAATAAGTAAAAACTTAAGGATCACATTGAAAATTGTTGCTTCTTTAGGGGGACCAAGAGAGTAATATACCTTAAGATAATCACCAAATTATCAAGTTTCTTCCCCTTCTCAAATAATATATGAATAACAACAAATTTTCAGTGGTGCTCCAAGAATTAGAGATCCTTTAGCTTTCAGTTCTTTATTTCTTTATGGAATCTATTAAATTTATCCATTTTAGTGATGAAGTATCATGCTTAGCATCTTAGATACTTGATTTTTTCCTTTTTTTAGGTGTTGGATTGCGTATCTCTACAACCATAGCCATATGACTAGCCTTTAAATAGTAGATGATGATTAGGTAAAGTTCTCCATAATATATTGATTTGGTTACTCGAATCCTGACATTATCATTAGTAGACGAGAAAGACTCCTCTCTAGTAGTGGAATTGTTCAATATACGAGAGAAAGATTCAACATTTTATGGGTCCCACATAATGTGAGTCTTTCTCTCACATACTGGATAATTCCAATGACCAGAGAGGATCCAATATATCAGTGAAAATGGTCACGGTATATTTGGGTTAACGAGTGAATGCATCATCTAACATTCATGGACTTTGGGACAGATGTCTCCATAAAGAAAGTATTTTCCTTTTAACAAAAGATCGATCTTTCATCTTCAATAGAAACTCCTCTCAAGTGATGCAAGTCTGCATTATTATTGATCTAGACCAGACCTTAGGAATGGTCTGCTAAATGTCCACAACTCAAAGCCATGATGCGCCCTATAAATAGCACAATTGCAGTCTTGATCAACACATAATCCAAGTTTAGACCCACACTATGTGCTACAAGTTTACTACCAACCATAATGGGTGCTTCATTAGTGTTGCACCCTTTCTGAACTATGGATACAAGTGTGTTGACCAAATGGGAAAGAATGTGAAAATCACCTTAAAGCCCCGTACTTTTGAAAATATACCGAGAAGCCCCTGATGTCAAGTTCTTACTAGTTACCATTCTAGAATAAAAAAGTACAAATATACTATTAATACTTCTTTACATTGTTAATCCCGCGAAAGGTTCAGATAACACAGTCCCACATCTTATGTATAAGGGGCATGAACACATCTACAACTAGTGAAATTACCTTAATGTGTTCTGACCGATGGGAAAGAATGTGAAAGTCACCATAAAGCCCTTCACTTTTGAAAATATACCCAAAAGCCCCTCATGTCAAGTTTGTACTATTACCATTCTAGAAAAAAAAGTACAAATATACTATCAATATTTCCTGACACATTTAATCTGGGAAAGGTTCAGATGATACAATTCCACAGCTTCTTTATGCAGTTTGTGTGACACCGTCTACCCCCAAACTCTTATACATTTAGTAAATCGAAATATAGAAAAATAGTGTCCCACAACGGTAAAAAGGTTCACATAACTCCTCATTAAAAACATCATTGTTTCAAAACAATTCAATTAAACTAAAAATAGAACTCAAGTGCTTTCAAAGTACTCAAGCAGCGAAACTCCAGAATAGAAATAACAAAACATCCTACTTGCCGTGTAAGGCATTTAAAAATGTTTACAAAATCCTTCCTAACTAGAAACATAAGAAAAGAACCCCCAATAATATGCCCTCATGTCACATGTACTAGAGCAACACCCACTACTCAAAACTCGACACCAGCCGTGTCATCATCACCTGTAAATAACCACAGTGTAACGGTGAAGAAAAGAATACTACTCACACATACACATAGGAGGCTACCCTATATCAGCCTCATAACAACATCGTTATTAATCACACCACATACTCAAACAACGAATAATTCATCAGGTAATAATCATCTATAAATCATCATATAAAAATTCATCGATATCATCATATAGATCTCACAACATCATTCACCAAAGAAGGCACGTACTCTATTCTCAACACAATATACTCATTTCTTCATTATTACTATAGCATCATCATATATAATTCAATTTTGACATCAATATAACACAGGTTCATCCATCATCATATAACTCATTTTCATCATCAACTATATCACATATTATTCATCATCATATACGCCGAAACTTATCAACATCGTCCTAAGGATCATGACTTGGAACTCTGCACAATGGGCGCACCTCGTCAATCACCCTAGTTTGTACCAAGATAGTCTACCGGTATCACCACACAATCCGATAGGTTGTACCCCCTCATTGGGCCCGCACAACGACATTCGACCATAGTTGCACCCCCTCGTTGGGTGTCAGTATAATTCAATCATCCCTAGGTTGCACCCCCTCGTTGGGCCTGTGCATCGAACGCCCCATCATGGTCTCTGCACCCCCTCGTTGGGTTCGTGCAGTTCACCTACTGAGTTGTACCCCCTCGTTGGGCCGCACAACTCAGTTCACCTCCTGAATTGTACCCCCTCATTGGGCCCGCACAATTCAGTATCATCATATATGCTCAAGGCATCTCTCCTAAGTTGTACCCTCGTTGGGCCGCACAACTCAGGTATCATCATCATCACAAAGTGATATACATCATCATCATTAACATCATCATCATACATTATCATACTCATCGTCAAACATCATCATACATCATTGTATTCATCATCAAATATCATCATTATAACTTATCATAAGCATCATTGAACAACATCAATCATCATCATCAATCATCATAAACATCGTCAAACATCACCATTCATCAGCATCATAATCATTATAAAGCATATCAAACATCATAATCATCAGCAAGCACTTAAGATCTCAAAATCCACACGTAATCGATTACCAGCCTCCAGTAATCGATTACAACCCCCTGTAATCGTATACCTGCAAGCAAACACACTGGTAATCGATTACAGCATTCCTGTAATCGATTACCTGTAAGCAATCTCTGGTAATCGATTACACAATCCTGTAATCGATTACCTGCGAACAAACAGCACTTCCAGGCTGCCCAGAACACCCTGGTAATCGATTACCAACTCCAGTAATCGATTACCCGCGACGCAGATCGCAGTTCTCGCGACTTTCATCACCTTAAACCTCTCTATTCAAGCTCTAATCAATTCTCTTTGTTAAAACAATCAATCATATGCATTTATACCAACAAAACTCAGTAAAAACACCAATCGTTTCACAGATTATACAATCAATTCATCAAAACCCCCAATTTATCAAACCCCTAATTACCCCCTTTTCATATTCTCAATATCCTCTTCAATTTCACCCAAGAACTCATCAAGATTCCTCAAATCAATCATCAATTAACAATTTTCATCATCCATTCTCATATAACATATATTCATACGAATTTACAGTCTTAAGTTACTACCCAAGCACCCTCACATGCACATACAAGCAGCACCCTCTCCCCCACCGTACCTTGAAGTGAAGATCAAACAGTAAGGAAGATTTGTCTTGGTTCTTGATGATTACTCTGCAACAACCTCCTCTTGAGACTTGGTTTCTCCCCTTCTTAACGTTTCGCTCTCTGACTATTTGACGAATAAGGATTAGGGTGAACTGATAATCCCTCCTTACTAAAATGCCTAATTGGGCTTGCCCACTCTCAATCCCCTTATCTTCTTTTTAAATTTAAAATAGCTTTATGGATAAAACTACTCATAATATTAATTCTATTATTTTATTTAATTATTTCCTCTACTTTATTAATTTAATTTAATTAAATTTTACTTAAAAAAATTTAGGATGTTACAGTTTGCAGTGTGTAAGGGCCATGATTTAGTGTTCGTTTGGTTTACAGTTGAGTAGAATTGATTCTATAAATCAATGATTGAGATGAGTGATACACATTTTACGAAACACATTGGATGAAAGTGATTTAAAATCAATTCTACAAAACCATGTTTCATACTGTAGTAACATGGAACCAAATGGCTATTAATGAGTGTGAACTCATCTGCAACTAGTGAAATTGATACAAATTAATTAATATAAATTATAATTAGTAAATAATTAAAGGCACTGAAGGTAAGTAAGTGATCTATATTATGGTTGATTGTTGTAGTGATTATTTGGATCCTTAATTACTTGTTTCAATGCTACATTTGACATCACATCTAAATTAATTTTCTACATAAAAAAAGTTAACATTTAGAAACACACAAATGCCACTAATAGATAAATGTATTCCATCCCATTTTATACTATTAATTATATTAACCATTATGTATAAATTTTATTATATATACAATTAAAATATTATAATTGTTTGATGACAATTTATAGTTATTAATCATAAATACAAATGAAATGCTTGCAAAATAATTAAACGATGCTATAGATTATTGAATATATTACTTATTGAATATAAATTTGGATTATCAATAAAAATATTTTAATAAGGTTTAATATGTTTTTAGAAGTATAACCCGAATTTGATTTTAATCCCTAATTTTAAAACCGGTTGTTTGGGTCCCTTATGTTATGAAATCTCCTTAACACCGTGAACTTTTTTTTTTGTTAACAAATTTTAGGGTGAGGGAATGGTGCTCAGTCCAAGACAGAGAAAACCTCCTGGTTCAGGACACTTAAAGAGATACTTACATTTACCTCACCCCAAAGAGATGAGTAGGGGTTCAAACTTGCAACCTATCAGATTCGAGACCCTATCTTGCTCCATTCAACCAACCCATTGCTACCGTGACAAATAGATCCAGTCACTTATAATGAAAATAATTTGGCAATTGGTAGACACATACCGGGGTTTCTTTTTACAATTTCAACACAATAAATGGTAATTGAAATTTCTATTTTAAATTTTAAAGACTAAGACAAAATTCAGGTCATACTTTAAGGACTAAAAACACATTTAACCATATTTTAATATTACAATAGGTTCATAGTAATAGAAATTGTCAATCACTAAATTATAAAACAACAGTATCTTGCTTATCTTTAAAATAACTTGAAATTAAATTTAAAAAATATGTTGGAGGAGTTTGGTTTCAAATCTTAATGTCATATGTTTGCTTATTCATTCCCATGGAATTTGAACCTTGTAACTAAGTCAAATTTTATTTTAAAAAATAAAATAAATTTTTATTGGAAATATTTATATTTTTTAAATGAATTATAATACATTTTTTGTTGATTAATTCACTAAAATAAAATCTAATTTAGAAAAATCACAAATCAATATTTATGCACTCCATAGTACCTCTCACATCCTCTTACCCCGGAAAATAATGATTCCAAATTTGGTATTCAGTGGTGTCCTCTTGTATCTTGATGTCCCATCTAACTCTTATTTTGGTTGATCACATTTGCTTGGAGGCGATGATGTTCGTTGACCAAATAAAATGAACTTTAGAGATTTTTAAGGAAATGTTCTTAATTTTTAATGAATTATAATGCTTTTTTGCTAACTAATTCACTAAATTTACATCTTATTTTGAAAAATCACCAGTTCAGTATTTAGACACCCAAAACTACCCCTTTCACTCCCTTACCCAAAAAAGCAAGATTTCAAATTTTTGCGTTAAGTTGGTATCCTCCTAACTTGGTGTTTCAATGCTAGGGTTAGGTTTGTAAACCTTGTTTTGGTTAATTAAACTTGGAGGGTCATGTCCTGATGTTAGCTGATCAACTCAAGCTTCACATGCATGGTGAGTCCTACCTAGTAGCAAAAGGAAATGAATTTTCGAGATTTGTTTTAGAAATATGTGTAATTTTTAATGAATAATGATGCATTTTTGCAAATTAATTCACTAAAATTATGTCTTATTTCAAAAAACACCAAATTGAATATATGCACCCAACAGTTCCCTTCACATTCTATTGCCTTGAAAAACAATGATTTCAAGTTTGGTATTTAGGTGGTGTACTCCTAACTTGATGTCCCAATGCCAAGGTTAGGGTTTGTAACCCTGTTTTGGTTGACCAAATTTCCTTGGTGATGGCCATGTCCTAATGTTAGTCGATCAACTCAAGCTTCACATGTTTGGTAAGTCCTATCCGGTAAAAAAATAAAATGATTTTTGAGATTCTTTTTTGGAAATATGGGTAATTTTAAAAAAGTATATATAATGCATTTTTTGCTAATTAGTTCTAAAATTACATATTATTTCAAAACATATCAGATTCTTTATTTGGGCATCCCCACAATGCCCTTGATACTCTCCCCTAAAAAGCAATGATTTCAAATTTTGTGTTAAAGTGGTGTCCTTTTTCCAATGCTAAGATTATGGTTTGTAGCCCTTGTTTTGGTTGATCAAATTTCCTTTGAGGTGGTCATGTATCGGTGTTTGTCAATCAGCTCAAGCTTCACATGCTTGGTTAGTCCCACCTACTAGCAAAATAAAATGAATTTTTAAGTTTTTTTGGAAATTTATGTAATTTTTTAATGAATTATAATGCAGTTTTTCCTTCATTAAATTTAATATTAATTTAGGCACTCTCATAGTGCCCCTCACACTCCCGTGGAGAGTTCGCAATTCGGGCTACGTGACTCGATCTGACTCGATTTGGTAGCAGGTTTTGTGGGCTGAGCTAAAAAGAATTGGAGTTATTCGAACTTCTAAAATAAAGGCTTGAACCTTGTATTTTTTGCGGTAGCCCTATTTTTTGGGTTTTGTGGGTAGGGGACTTTATCGAGTCGAGCTAAATAGCCGGGAGTTATTCAACTTCTAAAATAAAGGGTCTGAGTTCTACATTTTTGTGGGATTTTGCGGGTCAGCTTGGTTGGTGATGGGTTTCTGGAAAGCGAACCACAAATCCAGCAGTATAATAGTAAGTAAAGTATCGTCTCCACAGGGAACGACAATTTATGTAGACTGAAATCTCTTTATCAAGGGAAATAACGGTTTAGAGTGAATATGGTTGCAAAAGTGTAAATAGCAGGTAATATCAATGGGAATTAGAAAGGTAGAGTTAGAGACACTTTACTTGGATTAGGATTGGACTTCACATCATCTCACCCTTTGTGCATGTAAAAACTATCTATTATTTTAGGTTTACTCTATAATATCCTAGACAAACTTTATTGCTAAGACCCCGAGTTACCAGTGGCCTCATACACTCAAGGATAATCCATGCGGGCTCTCCCAGGCGACAGACTTACCCCCGACTTATTTCGCTCTTTTTGTTCAGTTTGTAAAGAACTAGTTGAAATACGAGGCCAACGCTGTGGACGCAACTTGCTCAAGTACTTTCACTACCCTCACTCATTAGAATACGCCCATGTTCGAATCCTGGATTGACAATCAACTAACTCTTTCACTATCGGTTTATTAATACCAAGCCTAATGGTCGGATGCCCCTTCAATTAGAGTACTCACACTACCCCTCAATCATTAGCAAACACCCCTTTTCGGGACAGTGGTAATAATCTATTCAATCAGAGAGCGAGTTTCTTCAGAATCGCTCCCCCACTCTCGCTCCTAATCTAGACTATAAAAATAGTAAAGACTAGCCTATAACTCCAGGCGTAAACCGCAGGAATTAGGAATTAAGAACAGAATAAAACTACCAATATTATAGATAGGGAGCTCATAAATAATAATATAGAGTTTACATACACTTGGGGATAGAATCAATTACATCCAATCCTACTGGAGAGTTAACTACTCGAGGTAGCCATACAAACCACCGAAGATGTTGTCACCATCTTCAATCCTCGTGAAACGCTCCTCCTCTCCTACTCTAAACTTAGTTACGGTACATTATCACTGGACGAGATTACAATGATCGTGTACTGTCCTATATTATCCCCCTTTGGACTGGTGCAAGAGGTTCCTATTTATAGACTAGGAAAGACAAAGAAAATTTGGGAAGAGATCCTCTTAAAAACAGCAACAGGGAAGCAATCTGCGTGTTCTGCGCTTCAAGCTGCGCTACAGCGCAGCAGCGCAGATTCCAGAGAGTTGCTCTTCACCCTGCGCTATAGCGCAGGTGAAGCGCACCAACGTCCTGCAGCTTCAACTTTCCTCATTTATTTATTGATCTCTCCCCGAGACTGGTTTTCGCACGTTTGTCTTTCCTTGTTTCCCTTTATTTTGATGATCTTTATATTTATTGAGCAATCCTTGTTTATTTGGGAAGCTTGTCTGCAATATCCTTGATTGATTGACTCTGATCTCCTCATTAATGATTCAAATCTTCTTTAAATCTTCAATTAAATGTCTAATCAATCTCCAATCTTGCAGATATTCTCCTCATTTAATGCTATTTATTCTCTGAATTAAATCTTTGCAATATCCTGCAAAATCAGCAATAATTCCATTAAATAGCATCAAATTCAAAACTAGGATTAATAAATACAAATTATTAAATATTAAATAAAAAGGGATTAAATTGAGGCAAAATTATCATTTTATCCTTGATAAGTGAAATAAAATATACTCTAATTTATCAACTATTTTTCACTTATCAGTTGGGCGAGCCTATTTTGCGACTCTACTTCCTTGCCCCATAAAGCAATGATTTCAATTTTGGTGTTTGAGTGGTGTCCTTCTTAGAGTTGGCAAAATGAGCTAGGTCGACCGGCTGCCCGTAAAAGCCTGAAAAAAGTAGGCATATACTTATTTTAGAAGCCTGAATAACTATTGGCTTTTTAGCCCAACCTAATAAAGGTCGCTACCTAAAAACCCGCAAAGACTGGGTCGCCCGCAAAAACCCGTAAAAAAGCCACCCATAAAAAACCTGCAAAAATGTAGGACTTGGACAATTAATTTATAAGTCCGAATAATTTTGGTCTTTTTAGCCCAGTCCAATAAAACTCATTATTCTCATCGAGTCGGGCCGGATACCCACGAATTACCAGCTTAATGTCCTAATGTAAGTTTAAAGCTTGTAACTTTTATTTTGGTTGTTCAAATATTATTAGAGGAAATCATGTCCAGGTGTTTTCCGATCAACTCAAGCTTCACATGCCAGATAAATCCCACCTGAGAAATGATTTTTGAATTTAAAAATATATGTAATTGTTAATGGATTATAGTTATTTTTTACTAATTAATTCACTAAAATTATATCTTATTTTAAAAAAATCGTCAAAATCAATAAAATTACATCTTATTTACATACATGGAGGGTATCTTTAACACTACAAAATTAAAATGGAGTTTTATGACTTTATGACTTGTTTTGCAATTAAAAGAATAAAATGTTTTTTTAAAATTCTATCATTTAATTGGTTTTTCAGGTTAAAGTTGGGGGCTAAGGAAGAAATTGGGGGAACCTGGGTAGGAATGTCGTACTTGTTATTTTATAGTAGTCACTTAACTTTCTTTTTGGTATACACTATCTCTTTTAATTCCTTTTCTTTGCTAAATTAATTATTGATTATTTCCTTTCAGGACCCTAAACAAATACTTGACAAGACAACTTCCACAATTCGCTGGAGAGTTGAAGAAAGTTGTCAACATTATAAGGTAGTATTATTTGTTAAACCAGTAACATGATTTTTTTTTAAAAACATATCATGATTGATTAAGATGGGCCAGACAAACATCCGCAGCCACAATTGCCGAATACAATTAGGAGTTTCTTCATCAGGTGATATCTGGATCAGAGCAAGCAAACTTAGCAAAAAATGGGGGCAAGATTGCCATTCCTAGGTGTATGGTGAAAAGAACAATTCCTAAAATTAGATCCTAAACAAAAACAATATCGGATGACTAAGCCAACATATAAGCTGTGGGGACTCTTCGTAACAACTGGTCTACTACTACCTTACAATCTGATTCAAAGATAATATCCTCTAAGGATAGCTCCAAAGCAAACTGCATTGCTATCCGTAAGCCCATAGCTTCGGCCAGTGCCACCTCTCCAAATATCTTAGCCATACGTGTTGCAGCCGCAATGAAAATCCCTTTGAGTCGCGAGCAATAATACCAATACCCCAATTCCATTAGAAGCCATGGCTGCATCGCAGTTAATTTTGTACGACGCCCTGTAGCAGGAGGTACCCATTAGGCTGCTGCCTTATGCGTGAAATCTGTCCAGCCACATTGCTATTTGCCGTAACAGTGGACTTTTGTATAGACTCACAGGCTTTGGAGAAAAAGCTCCGTAAGGGAATCTCCCGGTCTTCAAACACCTTTTTATTTCTCGCATACCATAGGCCATGACAAATAGCAATGGTAAGGCAGGTTGTGTCTTCATGTCCAGAGGTCAAAGTAGCATTGAACCACTCCTTGAATGTACCGGAAGGTAGGCTTTGGGCATTCAGGTTCAGGGGCGATTGCGCCTAGGCATTAACAGTCCACGGGCATTCCTGAAGAGGTGATCCTCTGTTTCAGGACTTACTCCACACCATGCGCATCTCGTGTCACATTGGATCGCTCTTCTGATCAGGTTGCATCTGACTAGGAGGGTGCCTTTCATGAGTCTCCACATGAAGTGAAGTTTCTTGGGTTGACAAGGCAATGACCAAAGTTTCTTCCAATTGAAAGATGGTGAGCATAGTCTGTCATCTCCCGAACAATTCCCATCCCTGATCACTTGAAGGGCGACGTAGTACCGGATCGCACAGTGTAAGCCCCCATCGGATTTCGCTCCAGCAGAACCTGTCAACTTGGGGGATGGATGGAAGGGGTATGCTTAGGATTTTGCTCAGCCACTACGGGCAGAAAGTTCTTCTCAATAGGTCCACGTTCCAAGCACCAATGTCCTCGTTAATGATCTTAGAGACTTTGGCCCCAGCTAATAGATTGTCAGGAGGGCCCCATAATGACTGTCCCAAATGAGGGGGCAGCCAAGTATCCTGCCAAATGCTAATTTCCCTGCCAGTCCCCTATCCTCTAATAGCCCCCGGACTTTAAGACACATGATGAATGGTGTATGTTGCGCCACATGTAGCTAGGATTGAATCCAACCTAGGGTGCAGGAAAGGGGACGGGGAAAAAATGAGACTTCAAAATAGTGCTCACCAGGATTGTGGTTGGGAAATAATACGCCATCCTTGTTTCGTAAAGCGAACTAAATTGAAAGCTTGAAAGTCTCTAAATCCCATACCCCCACCTGCTTTTTTACTCAAACACAAATTGTCCCATCTAGTCCAATGCAATTTTCCCGCTCCCCATTTTTGCTTCCCCCATCAGAATCTACTAATCATTACTTCAATTTTATCACAAACTACTGCTTTTGGTAGAGAAAAACACCCCAGAATGTAACAAGGAATAGTTTGAACCACTGCTTTAATTAGAACTTCTCTGAAGCTTTGGCTTTAATCACAAGAAGGGGGGTTGAATTGTGATTAAATAAATCTGGTCTGCAATTTCTTTAAATACTTTTTCTGCTCAAGGAATTCCCTTGGCTAAGTACAAAGAGTTTAGACTTCAGAATATAGTTGTTAGTTAATTTTAATTATGCAGAAGATGTAAATAATATGCAGTATAATAAAGGAGAGTAGAGAAGATGGCACACGGAATGTTATACTGGTTCACCTCTTCCAACCTGAGGCTCCTCCAGTCCCTACACCTGTAGGATTTTCTCACTCTTTAATCAACTTACAATCTTCTTGGGTGACCTCACCACTAGTATTCTTTACCTGCCTCTTCAGGCTAACAACAACCAAACCAACTTTCTCACTGTAAATCAACTACAGAACCTTCTGCAGAAGATTTACTGCCCAGAATACTGCAAGTACCTTTGCAGATTCTGTATACCCACTGAGATCACCAAATCTCAGTAAACCTCACAGGGAAACCTTTCCCTTACTGCTCAAGAAGAAGGGCTATGCACCTGCACACCTCTTTTGAGACTTTTACAACCATTACAAGAAAGATTACAAACAAATAAGGCTCAAACTATTACATACTTGCACAGCAGAAGCAAATTGTTGAGCCAAGACTCTCTCCAAAGCTTTTCAGATTAGAGAACACTCTTATGAAGGAGAGAGAAGTTTTCCAGAAGATTGAGAAGTGTAGAAGCAGAAACTGATGTATCTTCTGGAGTGAGGTGTCCTTCCAATTGTAGAGAAAGCATCCTTTTATAGAGTTCTGGGAAGAATATAGCCGTTGGATAGCCAGCTGGGTCCAAGGAGATGTCACTTTCACTGCTGCAATACAAGTACAGCTTAGCAGCTGTCACTTGACCAGCTCTTCCTTCTGCAGGGTTCCTTCTGCAGGCTGTTTTGGGCTATTTCTCAGGGCAATTCTTCTGCAAACATGATGAAGCTTTCCAGGTACCAATATTTTCACATATTCTTGTGTTATCTTGCTCACCTGAAATCAAGAGAAGATGAGAAGAAGGAGTTTATCATGTATTTGGCTTAAGTGGCATCTTCTGCAGTAATGTACTCCTTCTCTGCAGATCTTCTGTAGGCATGTTCCTTCTGCAGAATGTTTCTATCATTCGATATATACTTGATTAAGAATATTTTAAGCTAATGTTGTAGCTATAACCATAGAAGATGCAAGTTCATTCTGCCTTCTTGGGTTTCTGACATGGTCTGCTCCTTCTGCAGACTCAGGTCCTACATCAGATCAGCTTTCTATCTTCTGTGATTGAGTTTTACATTTACAGAGGATGATGCACATGTAATTTGATGTTTGCCAGCCAGTGATAAGCTTTTCTTTTATATTTTCAAGTGAATCTTCCCTCTAAGATAATTAAGCAAAATTATCTTTCTTCTAGGAACCTGTTCCTATCTTCTGGAGAATGACACAGAACATCTTAATGCTTCTTAAGTGTTGTATTAAAATCTGTTTTTCACAGATTTGTCATTCCTGTTAATTCTAGAGTCATTTCCTCTCATTTAAGGATCATTCCTTTCCTTCTTATTTTGTTTAATCATTCCTTCTGCAGATGCTTACCTGTATCTTCTGAACATACCCTTGAACAAAAACATTAGTCCTTAAAGATCAGAATTATACCAAGTAATCCATGATTGGTTGTCATCATTAAAACATTCTTTAAGGGATTTTTGGACCTTACAATCTCCCCCTTTTGATGATGACAACCTATTAAGTTTTACATTGTTATAATTCTGAAAATACTCCCCCTGATATATGCATATTCCTTTTGCTTATTTTTGAGGTTACTTTCCCTGAATGTATGCAAATGCTTCTAAGTGATGTGACTGATTTACTATGTTAATTATATAGTGGAATCAAATAGAAGATGATAACAGAAGTGATCATTCATTAATCATAAAGATGAGAGATATCATCCATGTCCTTACAAGCATAAGCATAAAGCAGAAACAGAAGTGCAATCAAAACAGAAGTGCAATCAAAACAGTGGTAAAAATCCTTCCTACTCTCATGTTAAATTTCCTACTACATATACTACTTCTCCCCCTTTGTCATCTATCAAAAGAAACTACTTTAAGCAAGGAGAAGCAGAATCATCAACATCTTCATTTGTTAGGAGAAGAATGGTCAGAGGATGATGAAGTAGAAGGTTGGAGGATATTTTGAGGTGGCTGATACTGATTAAAGGGCATTGGGGGGCACTTGAGGGGCAATTACTGGTAGAAGAAAGTATTGATCCAGAATTGGTGCTGGGTGAATCGCTCTATCATCTCATTCACTGAATTTTGAAGAGTATTGATGTTGGAGAAGAGCTTCTTGATGTCAGCCTTCATTTTTCTTACATGCTTCTCAAGAGAAGGAGACTCAGGTTGTGCAGAAGATTTTCCAGGGGCAGCAACATCAACCTTTTCCTTCTGCCGAGGTTCACACAGGAATTTCTTCTCTTTCCTCAATGAGTTGTTGAAGAAATGTTTCCATAGATGAGAGGTGAGAAGGTAATTCTCCCCATGAGGTGCATCAGCAGGAAGGGAGGTATCAAGAATAGGGGAAGCAAGGAACTGATTGACCATGTCAGTTCCAATGGTTCCTATAGAAGGAATAGATTGCGCTCCTCCTTTGGCTTCTTCTTCTTCATCAGTGATGTGAAGCTCTTCAGTTTTAACAGGAGACTGGTTATCAATAGGATCATGATCCATATGCCCAGTTCCTGGAGAAGAAGGAGTGTGGATAAAAGGTAAGTTAGAAGAAGGAATATTTATTTGACCAGAGGCAAGAAGAGCTAAAGTGTTTGCTGCTATACCTTCTGCAGAGTTAACTCCAACATCTTCTGCAGAGGTATTTCAGCTTCTTTCATTGATGCAAGCTCTCTTGCAGCATCCATCTTTTCTTCTTCTGAGACTTTTCTTCTTCCTTGGAAGCAACTTCTTCTTCTTTTTGTGGTGATGGGGATAGTAATCAAAAAAGGAGGGTGGAGTCAGACATTCCTTTTCTGCTCCAGAAGAAGTTTTTGTATTTGCTAGGTTCTCCTTCTCCAGAAGGTATCTTCATGCCTTTCCCTCTTTCTGGAGAAGGTTTTCAGAACTTCTTGCTGCTTCTTCTTCTTTGTCCTTGGAGTCTTTTTCTTCCTTCTGACTCCTCTTCAGCATCACTTGCTGCTGGAAAACATCTCAGAATGTGTAGGATGAGTGATTTTCATCTTCTTGATATTGCTTCTATCAAAGAAGGTGCAGCTATCTTCACAATCTTCTTCATCAAGAGGTACATTGTATAATCTGAAGATTCTGGTTAGGAGCATTCCATATGGTAAACTGGCATTGGCTCTCTGGGGATTGGCTGAAGAGATCATGCTTCTTAAAAGAAGGTAGGATAATGAGAGAGGTTTTCTGGTCAGCAGATGATACAAGACCAGTAGGTCTTGATCAGTAACCTTCTCAAAGGTTCCTGCTCTAGGGAGAATGGATAAACAGTAGAGTTTATGGAACCAACCTACAAATAGGAATCAATTTGCTTGACACAAGGGGCTGGTTGGCATTGCTAAAGACCTTTTTGGTGACTTCCTCTTTGGTTATGCCTGCAGAAGCATACCAGTTGTCTTCATAGAGGTGGTTAGAACAGCTTGATATACTCAGTACTTCTTCTATGATGCTGGGAGTGAGGATGATGGTTGATCCTTTGACATCAGCAACCAAGGAATTTCCATCACTTTGGTAGACACTAGCAGAAGCATAAAATGCTTTAATGATTCTTGGATAAACAGGTTCTCTAAAGACAAGGAAGTCTCCCCATCCTTGCTTCTGGAGAAAGTGGTTGATGTCCCATCCCTTCTTCTGATTTCTCTGAGTAAGAATACTCTTCCAGGGATTAATACTTTTCCATTTCCATTTATCAGAGAATATGTTGATCATCTTGAATCTTCGAATAGATCATCATCACTTCTGCAGTGCCCTTAGAGGAATCATCTTCTTCTATGCTTCTTCCTTCTGAAGAAGATTCGATATCTTCTGCAGCTTCTTGAACGGAGGTTTTAAGAGGAGAAGAGTGTTTAGTTGGAGAATCAATCCCAATGGGATTATTTGGATCATTTCCTACTGTGTGAAACATAGCTTTGTTTCTGTCTGACCTTCTAACTCTGACAATGGGAATGTCAGAGGGAGTCTTTGAGGAAGAAGGAGCTGAGATTGGTTTAGAAGGAGATGGTGAGGGTTTAGTAGGTTCAGGAACAACTTCCTCAGCTGGAACAGGTATTGGTTCTTTGGTTACTGGAACAAGCCATTTGTGAAGAAGAGGGTTCCTCTGTTTCAGTGGTCTCCATTGTAGGAGGAGCTGTGGTCACTGGTTCAGCATGAATTGGAGCAGAAGAAGGAATCACTTCTGCTTCAGTGATTGGAGTGTGTCCAATATCTTCTTCTTCTGAGAGAGGAGAGAAGGGAGGCACATTTTTGCAAGCGATTGACTTCTTTCTCATTTTGCACAGAAAAACAGAGTATGAGAGGGAAAGGGTTTGGCTATGGTTTGCTGGTTTCAGAATGGGATGTGAAGTGAATAGAATGAGTTTCTCAGCTGAGATATAGCATCCTAAACTAGCCGTTTGAGAGAAGAGTGAAGAGGAGAGAGAATGGTGCAGCTTTTTAGCTTTGGTTGTTGCAACGGTCATGTTTGCTTTCAATATTCCTATTTTGTGCAACAACTAAAATATTAAAAAAATGAGGCAAAAGGGCATGTCAGTTTTATCAAGGATCATCTGAAGTGAGTACAAGCTGTCCTAGCCTTGTCTCATTCATAGTTTGACCTAGAGAAAAGGTTTTTGACAGGTCCTTGATTAAGACCTTTCCTCGTATCAGTTTTATGAACTGCAGAGATGAGGAATAGCTTGGATGTAGGAGAAGGAAGTTTCTTCTTCTTGAGCAGAAGAAAGAATCTTTCCAGATTTTTACAGAAGAAGAGTTTTTCTATGGTTCCTTCTGCAAATACAAATCTCATGAAATCTAAAATTTATCAAACAAAAGTATTCATTTAGCTGAATGATCTTCTCATATTTAATTTATCTCTAATGAACACAAACCTATCTTCTACAAGAGGTTTGGTAAATATATCAGCTACTTGAAGATTAGTTTCAACAAACTTAAGTTCAATCTCATTCTTCTGCACATGATCCCTAATGAAATGATGCTTTATGTCAATATGTTTGGATCTAGAATGTTGTATAGGATTTTTGGATAGATTTATAGCACTTGTATTGTCACAGAAGATAGGAATTTTTGTGTACCTTAAGCAATAATCTTCCATCTGATGCTTTATCCATAATATTTGAGAGCAGCAGATACATATTCTGCTTCTGCAGTAGATAGAGCAATAGTAGGTTGCTTCTTACAGGACCAGGAGATTAATGCTTCTCCAAGAAATTGGCATCCACCACTTGTGCTTTTTCTATCTAGTCTATCCCCAGCATAATCAGCATCACAGTATCCTGTTAAATCAATTTTTGTACCTTTCTTGTACCAAAGACCAAGATCAGTGGTTCCAACAAGATATCTAAGTATTCTTTTCACAGCAGTAATATGTGATTCTTTTGGAGAAGATTGAAATCTAGCACATAGTACTACTGAGAAAAGAATATCTGGACTACTTGCAGTTAAGTACAATAGGGATCCTATCATACCTCTATACTCCTTCTCAGATACAGATTTTCCACTTTCATCCATGTCAAGAGTTATAGAAGGATGCATGGGGGTTCCCATGGATTTTGATCCTTCCATTCTGTATCTTCTGAGAAGATCCTTAATATACTTTTCTTGGTAAATGAAAATTCCAGATTCTT
The DNA here is from genome assembly GCA_026901365.1 of Sesbania bispinosa. Lineage (NCBI taxonomy): Eukaryota > Viridiplantae > Streptophyta > Magnoliopsida > Fabales > Fabaceae > Sesbania > Sesbania bispinosa. The sequence continues at coordinate 341,683 of QLOH01000812.1, forward strand.
CTTGTTTTATTTGTAATCCAGAAAGTATTTAAGTTCTCCCATTAGACTCATCTCAAATTCTCCTTTCATTAAATTGGAGAAATCTTCACACATTTTTGAATTTGTTGATCCAAAAATGATATCATCCACATAAATTTGCACTATTAGAAGATCCTTCTTAATAATTTTTCTAAATAAAGTTGTGTCAATCTTTCCTCTTGAAAATTCATTGTTAAGAAGGAAACTACTTAGTCTTTCATACCAAGCTCTAGGAGCTTGTTTTAAACCATATAGTGCTTTAGTGAGTTTGAAAAACATAAGATGGATGCTTTGGATTTTCAAAACCAGGAGGTTGGTGTACATACACTTCCTCACTTATGTAACCATTTAAAAATGCACTTTTAACATCCATTTGATAAAGTTTAAAATTTTTGTGAGCAGCAAAAGCAAGTAGGATTCTAATAGCTTCTAATCTAGCAACAGGAGCAAAAGTTTCATCAAGATCAATACCTTCCTGTTGATTGTATCCTTGAGCTACTAACCTGGCTTTATTTCTGATTACTTTACCTTCTTCATCCATTTTGTTTCTAAAAACCCATTTAGTGCCAATGATGGGGTGATCTTCTGGAGAAGGTACAAGTGTCCATACTTTATTCTTCTCAAATTGATCCAGTTCTTCTTTCATTGCATCTACCCAAGATTCATCTTCTAAGGCTTCAGTTATGTTTTTTGGTTCAATTTGAGATAGGAGTGCAGAACTGTTTTCACGGTTTCTCAGTTGTGATCTAGTTCTGACACCTTCTGCAGTTTTCCCAATGATTAGTTCATGAGGATGATTGGTAATCAACTTCCAGCTCTTAGGAAAAGTTTCATCAGCTTTCTCAGTTTCTTCTGCAGAATCTTTTGCAGGAGATTCTTGTTTTCCTTGTATCTTCTGGAGAGCCTTTTCTGTCAGAAGGTTTCTTCTGCAGTAGCTCACCTTCATCATCTGATTCTTTTGAATGTTTTTCTTGCCAAGAAGGATTAGTATCATTGAAAACAACATGCATGCTTTCTTCTATAGTTTGATTCTTAATATTATAAACTCTATAAGCTTTAGAAGTTGTAGAATATCCAAGAAAGATCCCTTTCTCAGATTTTGCATCAAACTTTTCAAGGTTTTCTTGTTATTTAAAATGAAGCAATTGCATCCAAATACATGAAAATATCCAACACTAGGTTTTCTTCCTTTCCATATTTCATATGGAGTTTTATTTAAGATGCTTCTGATGGAAACTCTGTTAAGTATATAGCAGGCAGTTGACACTACTTCAGCCCAGAAGTATTTTTGAATCCCACTATCACTTAACATGGTTCTAGCCATCTCTTGGAGGGTTCTATTTTTTCTTTCTACAACTCCATTATGTTGTGGAGATCTAGACATGAGAAATTATGTGAAATTCCAGTTTCATCAAAGAATTATTTAAAAGAATGATTTTCAAATTCCCCTCCATGATCACTTCTTACAGAAGCTATCAAATGGCTACTTTCATTTTGTATCTTCTTTGAGAAGATTTTGAAAGCATCAAGGGATTCATCTTTAGATGTAAGGAACAAAACCCATGTGAATCTAGAGTAGTCATCTACAATGACAAGTCCATATTTCTTTCCCCCTAGACTTGGTGTTTTAGAGGGGCCAAATAAGTCAATATGCAATAATTCCAATATTCTTTTGGTAGTGATGACATTTTTAGGATGAAAACTTGATTTAGTGTGTTTTCCTTTTACACATGCATCACATATTTTATCTTTTTCAAATCTGATTTTTGGTAATCCTCTAACCAAGTCTAGTTTGGATAGTTTGGAAATGCTCTTCATATTCAAATGTCCTACTTTTCTATGCCATGTCCATTTATCATTTTCAAAAGAAGCAAAGCATGTATGGTCAGATAGTTCTTCTAGACATATGCTATAAAGGTTTTTGCTTCTAAGACCAGAAAATAGGACTTTCTTTGTAGATGCTTCTCTGATTTCACAAAATGTAGGTTGGAACATAACTTCATAGCCACTGTCACATAGCTGACTTATGCTAAGAAGATTATGTTTTTAACCCTTTGACATAGTATACATTATTAATTTGGGTAGTATTCATACCTATCTTTCCAATACCTTTGATGAGGGCTTTGTTGTTGTCTCCAAAGGTAACTGTTCCTCCTTTCATTTTGTGAAGAAGGATGAATTTGCTTTTGTCTCCAGTCATATGTCTTGAGCAGCCACTGTCCAAGAACCATAGCTCTTTCTTCTTGAGGGATTCTCCCTTTTCCTACATTGGAGCAAAGCAGGGATTTAGGTACCCAAATGGTTTTGGGTCCTGAAGGGTTAGATACCTTTCTTCTCCAGCTCCTATTTCTTTTGTAACAGTATTGATCAGTATGTCCAATTTTGTTACACCAAGAACACTTAGGAGTTTGCCTTTTAGCAGGAATGAAAACAGTTTTCTTTATTTTTGATGTTCCTGCTTCATTGTATCCTAATCCAGGTTTTATCAGTTGTTTCTCTGCCACTTCCTATTAATTTATTTAGATTGAGTGTACTACTGACAAACTTACTCAAATCTACTTGTAGTTCATTTACCTTTTTCTGCAGAAGATTGTTTTCCTTCTGCAGTACTGCAGAATTCGTATCTTCTGCAGAGTTTTCTTTAATTATTCTAACCTGTTCTGATAGCTTAAAGTGTGATTGTTGAAGATATTGTTTGGTTTTACTTAGCCTATCATTATCTTCTTTTAGTTTCTCATTTTCTTCTTTAGTTTAGCTAGTTGTTCTTTTAAAAGTGCACATTTTTGTGCAAGTGTGTGTGAATCAGATAGTAAGTTTTCAAATGCATCTTCTAATTCTTTGTATGCAGTAGGATTATAAGTGATTACCTCATTTTCTTCATCACCATTTCCAGCCATCAGGCATATATTTGCTTCTTCTTTTCCATCTTCTTCTTCTTCTTCTGATGAGCTGTCTGAATCATCCCAAGTTGCCATCATAGCTTTCCTTCTTTGGAAGGTTTTTGAGTCTTTCTTCAGCTGGGGGGCATTCTGATTTGAAATGCCCTGGTTTGTTACATTCATAGCAGATGACTTGTGCCTTTGAATTTTCAGTTTTTTGTCCTTCCTTTTTGAAGCTGAAATTTTTCTTTCCTTTGCCTTTTCTTCTTATGAGCTTTTGAATTCTTCTTGAGATGAAAGCAAGTTCATCATCTTTTTCAGATGATGTTTCTTCTTCTTCAGAGTCAATGATTTCAGAAGAAGTTAGGCTATTTCTTCTGGAGGTACTTGCTTTTAAGGCAATGTACTTTCCTTTTCTTGGCAGCTCATCCATGAGTTCTTGCTCATGAACTTTTAGAGAGCCAAGCAACTCATCTAACTTTAGAATAACAAGATCCTTAGCTTCTTGAATTGCAGTAACCTTAGGTCTCCATATTCTTGGAAGACTTCTAAAGATTTTTCTCACTAGCTCTTTTTGAGTAGCCTTTTCCAAGAGATTTTAAGTCATTAATAATGACAGTAAATCTACTGAACATCTCATCAATAGATTCATGTTCAATCATGCTGAACATTTCATATTGATGAATCAATATATTGATTTTTGATTCTTTAACCTGATCAGTACCTTCATGGGCTATTTTGAGTGTGTCCCATATTTCTTTAGCTGTAGAACAACCAGCCACTTTATCATATTCTCCTCTGCTCAGTGCACAGAGAAGATAGAATTTTGCTTTGGAGTTTAGAAGATACTTTTGCTTATCTTCTAAGGTCCAGAATTCTCTTTCTTTGGGCTGAGGGATTTCTTCTTGAACTTCTGATTCTCCTTCTTTGGGAGGAGTTAGGAACCTTGTCCTTCTGATCATAGGGACAAAGTTTCCTTTTTCTATAATATCCCAAAGATCAATGTCTTGTGATTCTAGGAACAGCTTCATCCTGTCCTTCCAGTAGTAGTAATCTTTTCCATCAAATGCTGGAGGCCTATTTGTGGATGAACCTTCTGGTATGAACATTGCAGCTCCATGATTTGCCATATCCCTTGATCTTTTCTTCTCTTACTGTTAAGTAAGTTCAACCCTAGAAGCAAGCTCTAGTACCAATTGAAGCTTTGGCTTTAATCACAAGAAGGGGGGTTGAATTGTGATTAAATAAATCTGGTCTGCAATTTCTTTAAATACTTTTTCTGCTCAAGGAATTCCCTTGGCTAAGTACAAAGAGTTTAGACTTTCAGAAGATAGTTGTTAGTTAATTTTAATTATGCAGAAGATGTAAATAATATGCAGTATAATAAAGAGAGAGTAGAGAAGATGGCACACAGAATTTTATATTGGTTCACCTCTTCCAACCTGAGGCTACCTCTAGTCCCTACTCCTGTAGGATTTTCTCACTCTTTTAATCAACTTACAATCTTCTTGGGTGACCTCACCACTAGTATTCTTTACCTGCCTCTTCAGGCTAACAACAACCAAACCAACTTTCTCACTGTAAATCAACTACAGAACCTTCTGCAGAAGATTTACTGCCCAGAATACTGCAAGTACCTTTTGCAGATTCTGTATACCCACTGAGATCACCAAATCTCAGTAAACCTCACAGGGAAACCTTTCCCTTACTGCTCAGAAGAAGGCTATGCACCTGCACACCTCTTTTGAGACTTTTACAAACCAATTACAAGAAAGATTACAAACAAATAAGGCTCAAACTATTACAATACTTGCACAGCAGAAGCAAATTGTTGAGCCAAGACTCTCTCCAAAGCTTTTCAGATTAGAGAACACTCTTATGAAGGAGAGAGAAGTTTTCCAGAAGATTGAGAAGTGTAGAACCAGAAACTGATGTATCTTCTGGAGTGAGGTGTCTTCCAATTGTAGAGAAAGCATCCTTTTATAGAGTTCTGGGAGGAATATAGTCGTTGGACAGCCAGCTGGGTCCAAGGAGATGTCACTTTCACTGCTGCAAGCAAGTACAGCTTTACAGCTGTCACTTTGACCAGCTCTTCCTTCTGCAGGGTTCCTTCTGCAGGCTGTTTTGGGCTATTTCTCAGGGCAATTCTTCTGCAAACATGATGAAGCTTTCCAGTACAATATTTTCACATATTCTTGTGTTATCTTGCTCACTGAAATCAAGAGAAGATGAGAAGAAGGAGTTTATCATGTATTTGGCTTAAGTGCATCTTCTGCAGTAATGTACTCCTTTTGCAGATCTTCTGTAGGCATGTTCCTTCTGCAAAATGTTTCTATCATTCGATATATACTTGATTAAGAATATTTTTAAGCTAATGTTGTAGCTATAACCATAAAAGATGCAAGTTCATTCTGCCTTCTTGGTTTCTGACATGGTCTGCTCTTTCTGCAGACTCAGGTCCTACATCAGATCAGCTTTCTATCTTCTGTGATTGAGTTTTACATTTTACAGAGGATGATTCACATGTAATTTGATGTTTGCCAGCCAGTGATAAGCTTTTCTTTTATATTTTTAAAGTGAATCTTCCTTCTAAGATAATTAAGCAAAATTATCTTTCTTCTAAGAACCTGTTCCTATCTTCTGGAGAATGACACAGAACATCTTAATGCTTCTTAAGTGTTGTATTAAATCTGTTTTTCACAGATTTGTCATTCCTGTTAATTCTAAGTCATTTCCTCTCATTTAAGGATCATTCCTTTCCTTCTTATTTTGTTTAATCATTCCTTCTGCAGATGCTTACCTGTATCTTCTGAACATACACTTGAACAAAAACATTAGTCCTTAAAGAACATAATTATACCAAGTAATCCATGATTGGTTGTCATCATTAAAACATTCTTTAAGGGATTTTTGGACCTTACATTCTCTACCGGCTCTGGATAGGAATTTTTCTTTCCACCCCTTTAGCTTCTTCCAAACTCTTTCTTGAACAAATTCAAAGACCCGTTTCTTCGACTTGCCTAAAAAAGTAGGAAGCCCCAGATATTTGGAATGGTTATCAACTGCCTTAATTTGCATCCACCCTTTGTTAGTGTATGCACTAGAGACCTATATGTTTCTATACATCCATTGTTAGGAATATGCACTAGAGACTTATATATTTGTGAACATCCATCACTCGTATCATGTTATTGTATAAAGGCAAACTTATTCTTTTAGAATATAATTATTGTCCTTAGAATAGTAAGCTTAAACTTCATAAGGAATCAAGTAGATGACTTGATCGTGAGAGCTTATGAAGAACTATTCTTAAATAGTCTCTAGTCAATTATCATCTTAGGACAAAGATGCATTTAGACTAGCATGTGAGTTCATTGATGATCACATCTCACAGATCATGGATATGAGATATCATGTGGTCACATAGGTACACATTAAGAGTAATGGTGTACTGGACAGACCCACCTTAAGAATGTTGCATGGGTTGTTACATAAGTGTCATGAACGTTTCTTAAATTGATAAATGTTATATGAAGTCCTTCGACCTGAAATCACTACGATTCTTACATAAGGAATTATATGTTTTAATTATCATCAAACGTTACCTGTAACAGGGTAATCATAAAGTTGATTTTTGAACATATAATAAATTATGTGGAGGAATATGAGTGCCCTAGATGAGATTTGTCCCTCCTATGTAACAGGAGTTATATCTGTAGGCCTCTTGATAAAGTGAGACTGCAAAATGCATGGCCATGCTCAAGAGAATAAATATGAGATATTTATTTTTTGTACAGTCTACTTGGGGATCAAGAAAATATAAATTGAACTATACAAGGTTGACACAATCCATGCCCTTGTGTTCAATTAGATATTTGGACAAAGGGACAGAGCATATAAATTATCATAATAAAATAGGATTTATTATTTTATTAATAATCATAATATTGGATAGTGATGTGTTGCTAGATACCGCTCACTATTTATGATATTAAATATAAAGAGTTTTATATTAATATTATAACCAAATATTAAAATCCTATTATGCCACTAGGAAAGGATAATTCTAATTTAATTTAATTAGAATTATTACATAATGGGTCAGACCCATAAGTGTGAGGGTTAAGTGAGTGAACGGGTAAAACCCTAGCTACCACTCTATAAATAGAGCATAAGATGCACTACCCTGAGACATATAAGCAACCGCTTCTTACTTTCTAAAGCTACTAGCAGAGTTGAGGAGAGAATCCTAGTCCGGCTGTTGACGTGGATACCAATAGAGACGCGGCTACACTTGCCTCGTTTATAATCCTAATAAGGTACGACCTTTCGTTTCAATACCTTTTGGCCTTGATTCGTGTTTTCGCAAAACGATTATAACAAGGGAGGGAATCCATTTATTTTCGCTGCACCCTGACCACATGCTTGATTCCCTTCATCCATCACTTGTATCGTATTATTATTTTATAAAGGCATTTCATTTTATTAATTCTTTTAGAATATAGTTATTGTCCTTAGAATAGTAAGCTTAAACTTCATAAGAAATCAAGTAGATGACTTGATCGTGAGATCTTATGAAGAACTATTCTTAAATAGTCCCTAGTCAAGTATCATCTTAGGACAAAGATACATTTAAACTAGTATGTGAGTTCATTGATGATCGCATCTCACAGATCATGGATATGAGATATCATGTGCTCACATAGGTACACATTAAGAGTAATGGTGTACTGGACAGACCCACCTTAAGAACGTTGCATGGGTTGTTATATAAGTGTCATGAACGTTTCTTAAATTGATAAATGCTATATGAAGTCCTTCGACCTGAAATCACTATGATTCCTACATAAGGAGTTATATGTTTTAATTATCATCGAACGTTACCTGTAACAGGGTAATCATAAAGTTGGTTTTTGGACATATAATAAATTATGTGGTGGAATATGAGTGCCCTAGATGGAACTTGTCCCTCTTATGTAACGGGAGTTATATCTGTAGGCCTCTTGATAAAGTGAGACTGAAAAATGCATGGCCATGATCAAGAGGATAAACATGAGATGTTTATTTTCTGTACAGTCTACTTGGGATCAAGAAAACATAAATTAAACTATACAAGGTTGACACAATCCATGCCCTTGTGTTCAATTAGATATTTGGACAAAGGGACAAATCATAAAAATTATTAATCATAAAATAGGATTTATGAAAGTTATTGATAATCTCAATATTTGGATAGTGATATGTTGCTAGATATCGCTCACTATTTATGATATTAAATATAAAAGGATTTTATTTTAATATCATAACCAAATATTAAAATCCTATTGGGTCACACGCATACAACGAGCCACTAGGAAAAGGATAATAATTCTAATTTAATTTAATTAGAATTATTATAACATAATGGGCCAGGCTCATAAGTATGAGGGTTAAGTGAGTGAGAGGATAAAACCCTAGCCACCACTCTATAAATAGAGCATGAGATGCACTACCCCCGACACATGAGCAATCGCTTCTTACTTTCTAAGGCTACTAGCAGAGCTGAGGAAGGTTTCCTAGTTCGGCTGTTGGCGTGGATATCAATAGAGACGTGGCTACTCTTGCCTCGTTTGTAATCCTAATAAGGTACGACCTTTCGTTTCAATACCTTTTTATGCCTTGATTCGTGTTTTCGCAAAACGATTCTAACAAGGGAGGGAATCCGTTTATTTCCACTGCACCCTGACCACATGCTTGATTTCCTTCACCCTTGGATCATGATTTTTCTCTCTTCACTAACATTTCGGCTAAATGATAACTCAGATTTGTCAAAAATGATTAATTGGCCAGAAGCTTGCTGGTACTGGCTAAGAATTTCCAAAACCACTGCTATCTCCTTATCACAACTCCGGAAAAAGAGGATGCTATCATTAGCAAAAAACAGATGAGTAATTTCCGGGGCTCTCCTAGCAATGCTGATCCCATGGAGGGATTTTTCACTTTGGGCTTTCAATATCAGGCCTGAAAAAACTTCAGAGCATAGAATAAATAGATATGGGGATAGTGGATCCCCTGTCTGAGGCCCCTACCAGGATAAAAGGTTTCGCATGGATTCTCATTTAATAAATCTGAGCAAGAAATCGTAGTGACACACCTCATAATAAGATTAATCAAAGAGGTAGGAAAACCCATAGAGTCAAGAACATTTTGAAGGAATGACCTTCCACTCTATCATAGGCTTTGGCCATATCTAATTTGAGTCCAACATATCCCACCCTACCTTTGGATTTTTTCCTCATGAAATGGAAATTTTCAAAAGCCAATAATGCATTATCAGTAATTAGTCTCCCTGGGACAAAAGCACTCTGATTACAACTGACAATCTTTGAAAGATAAATTTTAATCCTATTCGCAATTGTTTTTGTAATTAGTTTCATAATTACATTACACAATGCAATAGGTCTAAAATCTTTGGTGTGCCTTGGCTTTTTGATTTTTGGAATCAAGCAAATAAAAAAATTATTGATAGAGGAAGGATCACCATTATGATTTAAAATATTTAATACAAAGGAAATCACCTCTTGTCATATAATCTTCCAATAATGTTGGTAGAAAAAAGCCGGTAATCCATCTGGTCCAGTGGCAGAAAATGCCTTCATATTTTTTAGTGAAAAATTGACTTCTTCTTCCGTAAATTCTTGAGCAAGGTGAGCTTTCATGTCATCATTAATACTTCCCTTAACCACCTCAAAAACTCCATCAACCTCCTGGGGAAAAGAGGAGGAGAAAAGATTGATGAAGAAATTTGTCATAACTCTAGCAATTGCTTCCTCCTTTCTAAACACAGTGTCGCTGTCATCTTTGATGGATGATACCCAATTCCTATCCTTCCTTTGAGAGGCCTTTTGATGAAAGAATCTAGTGTTTCTATCCCCCTCCTTTAACCACATTGCCCTGGATCTTTGAGACCACCACAAACTCCTCTTGAGCCAATAACCTTTCCATATTTGCTTCTTCTGAAATAAGCTCCTGTAGTTTCCCCGGGAGATGACTCTCCTTTACCAAATCCTCCAATTTCTTTTGACATATCTTGATCTTCTTGATATATTGCCAAATTTGCGAGAGCCCCATTTATGTAAACCATTCAAACATTCAGCTAGCTTTAGGGGAGTATTACCATGGTAAGAAGTCCAGCCTGCAGCCACCCTATGGTCACACTCCTCATCCTCCGCCCAAATTTTTTCAAAACGCATAACCGAAGCTCTTCCTCTACGCTCCGCAGATTTTAAATGGAAGTCAAGCAATATTGGGCAATGATCCGAGAACCACCTGTTCAGATGATAAACCGTAGCTGTTGGTAATGTATTCTTCCATGATTGGGTACATAGGAACCGATCCAGCCTGGCTCTAATTCGAGAAGAAACATCCACGTGCTTATTATCCCACGTGAAAGCATTACCAACACAGCCTAAATCAACCAGCTCGTAATTTTGGATGCATTCTCTAAAGCCCAGCAGTGTTGAATCCGGGATAGGATTGCCACCACGCTTCTCCTTCGTGCTTAACACTTGATTGAAGTCACCAAAAGAAATCCAAGGATTGCCATTTGATGACACATGTAGCTCACGTAGAAGACTCCAAGTTAACGGTTTATTGCTAACTTCTGGGTGGCCATAAACACCAGTGCAGTTCCAGTAGCTTTCCCCATCATCCAAAGAGACCCTTGCTTCAATATGGTGGAGTGAGGTGGACTTGATATCCACAAGTATGTGATCATTCCAGAGTAAAGCCAAACCACCTGACCTGGTTCTTCCTTCCCCTGAGCAGCTCACAGCCCACACGTTACTCATGCCACCAATGTGTCTCAGTCTCATGATTTCCTCAGCTTTTCTCCTTGTCTCCATAAGGAAAACAAGGTTGGGAAACTTAGAAGATATTATCTTCTTCAGAGCTTGAACTGTACGTGGGTTCCCAAGCCCACGACAGTTCCACGAAAGCATTTTCATGACTCTCTGCAAGCCTGCACATCCAACCTGGTTGTGTTGGGGTGCCATGCATGCCCGGAGAAACCTTCGTGACCTCCTTTCCCCCATCGTCCTTCATGGTCAACCGGGTCAGTTTGTCCAAGACTTCCTTAGCAATTGGCTTCCTTCTACGGTTAGGGTTTGCACCATCTTCCTCCTTCTCCCATCTCCTCTGTTCAGGTTTAGTGTAGGTTCTTCGCACAAAATTAGATGCCTTCATCCATGGGCCAAAGCTGCGTTCCTTCTCCTCCGAACCTTCCTTAATATCACAACCAGAGCCATCATGGCCAATATGGCCACATATATAACAAAACTGTGGCAACCTTTCATAACCAGTAACATGATTTTGAATTGCTTATGATAAGACAATTCTAATATAATTAACAGATACTTCTCATTTATCTTTAAAATTAATTCTTGTTCATTGTAGCTCCAATGATCTTATTATAGAAAATAAAGAATATATCTAGGAGCTCTGCTTCTTGTAGTTAAGAATTTTTATTTCTGTTAGTGTTATGTGTTTGATAAGTTTTTTTTTTGTTGGTACAACTGAAAGTTAGATCATCTCCAATAGAATTTCTTAGAAGAGTTGCTTAACATAAAAATTATTATTTTAATATTGGTCTCACAAGTTGAGTTGTTTAAAAATGGGTAAGAGTTGCTTTACCTTACCCATTTTTAAGCAACTCAACTTGTGAGACCCACATTAAAATAATAGTTTTTAAGTTAAGCAACTCATATCAAGCAACTCTCATTGGAGTTGCTCTTACAGTTGTGAGTTTTTACATTTTGGTTTTAAAAAAATTTTAACCAAATTTTTACAACTCAAAACTAAAAATTAAAAATAATTTTTTGTAGTTTCTAAAATTTTCATTTTAAAAATTATAAAAAATGGCTTTTAATTTTCAGTTTTGAGTTATAAAAACTTGATTGAAATCTTTTGAAAATCAAAATCTGAAAATTAACAACCACTCCAAATAGGGCCTAAGTAAAATATTGGTTCCTTTTGTTTTAGTTGTTTGTGTTTTGTACAAGAGTCTTTTGCCATAAAACTAGTGTTTATATTTGTAGTTTTTGTAATGTAATGATATAACTTGGATCCAAGTCTAAATTTACTTTGGATTGCATATCTTTAAAGTTCAATTTGCATCCTTACCAATCGTTTTGAATGATAAAAGCTCTGTAACAAATACATAGGTTGCAAATAATAACTGATAGACTTTTATTTAATTTAATTCTCCACCAGAAAACTACATTTCTATATGAATATAATTTTCCTAATTCAATGCAAGGTATCATTGAGATAAAAGCCATTTACTTTCCTAATTCTAATACCCCACATGCTACGATTTATGTTTTGGTTTTCTTCATAGAGCTCCAACTGATTATAGCTAGAATTGAACACTACCTTCTAATTTAATGTACATTACGGGTTGCGTGGTGTAATATGATAAACTCATTTTTTAATAAAGGAAAAAATATGAAATGATGAGAATAAGATTAATTTATAATTTTATATAATTTAGAGGTGGTTTAAAAGTATACAGTGATTTGATTTCCTTCAATGTATTGTACATAGAGTAATAAATTTTGTTTGTAACTTACATTAAATATAAAGATGAATAATGATAAATAATGATTATGAATGATAATTTTAGAATATTTAAAGAATGTCAAGAATTGTATTGCAAGGAAAGACAAAAAGTGGAGGTGTCATCTCATATTATTGATGATGTGGCAAAATTAGAGATAGGTGTTGATTTGAGAGTTGATATGGCAACTTTATAACTTTTGATTCATCTTATCTTATCTTATATATATAAAGAGTAATGATTATTGTACATAGAACAATTCCTACTACTTTCCTATCACATGTCTTCAAAACATTTAAAAGCGCGGGGCCCACAGCTTTTTCACTCTCTCTCCCTTATAAACCCAATGTGGGAAAAACATGGTAAGGTCCTGTATTATTATGTACAGGTACCTTTACCGATATATAAAATAGATTAGGCCACTGATTGTCATAGGCATAATTCACTTACTAACAGCAAGTTTTCCACTCTGCATTTCATGAGCTCCAAACACCACTATTATTCATCTCTCTTCACACACTACTACTCCGCAGTCATTATTTCTGCTAGGATCCTCTTCATTGATTACAATCTCATCAGGGCTTACAAGTACCCCCACTTTCAAACATGTATAACTAAGCTTCATAATTTCTTCATCTAGCCATTGGCATGGTCCCAAGGCCTCAATTGCTTACATGCTAGGGCATGGGGAAATTGTACCACTTGTGTTGCCTCTTCACTTATCATAAGCATCCAAAGCATAACCTTGTACGTTCTCCCCATGGTGCCAAGATCTAGAAGTAACTTCAACCTCTCCAACATTAAAACTTTGTAGTGAATTTGCTTTGTTGTACCTCAACTTGCTCTTCTTTTGGAAGTAGCAGATTTGCTTACAACATCCATGTCGATGGGAGGGAGGGACTCATTTAAAGACTTCAGGAGCAGTAAATTTTTCTCCTCAAATGAGAGTTCCAATAGTTTTTTTATCTCATTATCTGAACGTCCTGCTATATCTCCTGCACGCCTTTGTTAGAATTAACTTTTATATGATACTTAATGCTTAAGAAATTTATTTATCATATTTAGGAAATTTTGAAGAAAATAAATGTAGTAAATGTGTTAACAAACGGGTGGGGTTTAATAATTATCATTAGTTTTGGTAAATATTAATCTTACTTTTCCTTTTCTCTAAAAACATTAAACAACTGTATGCATCTCTAAAACTTTGAAGTATGTTATATCTTCGAAGTAACAAAACTTACTTGCCACACCAAGTTGACCATCTAGTCACTCGATCCAACAAGCTCAGCATGAAGAGTTTCCTGCACCTTTTTCCTGTTTAAGTATGTGATGCACACAAACTGATAGTATTTAATAGTAGAAATATATATGTGAGATGGAATCATAAAGTTCTCCGAAATGGAAATTGAGATGTAGTTGAATTATTGGACCAGTAGAATAGTACACTAGACAAGTGACAAAGCTTATGATTGATTGTTTTTTGGCATTGCTTCACATGGTGCCCTCTTTGGCTATATATATATATATATATATATCTTTTGTTCAGACTTAACAAACTCTAGATACACTCTATTAGCAACATTTTTTCCACCTGCCATAGTTATTCTTGCACATTGGATTAGTCTAGAGAATTATTGAGGTATTAGTTCTATAGTTTTCTAGATCCTCTTGTATCATTTTTACCTTTAATTTTGAAGAGCTATATATGCTTGTTTCTTCCTCTTTGTGAGTTGAGAATGGTTGATGATGTTTCCTGAGCCAAATCATTCTAAGACTTATCCAACTTCAGGAGTTGGTGGCATTTGTGCACTAAAACTTATCATCCCGAGGGGTTGCCTCAACTAGTGGTGTCTTTACCATTCCTTCCCCTTCCATATTTTCTATTTCATTTATCTTTTTTGTTACATGAAGTCTGAATTGCCTATGCTTTTTTGCCTATTTCATGCGCTAACTTTTTGTGTTTGATTTCCAATTCTAGATCCATAATTGTACTGCTATCAATTGGTATTCACAACTTTACTGAACTGGAGTTCTTGGGATCTTGGAGAAGCCATTTAATTTGGTACGCTAAAGGGGTTGCATTAGGTGCATAATTTTTCCACATTTTCCTTGTATTCTTCGTATCTTTCTTTGTAATTTTTGGACTATGGACTATTCATGAGCTCGTTGTGCTCTTTATGCTAACCTTTTAGGAATAATTATTTGCTTGTTCTTTGCATGAATTTGTGCTTAGATGGGGCTGTGTATGCCACGTTTCTAATGCCCCTAGGTATTTTATTGTTAATTTGCTCCTTTATTGTTCTTTATGTTCATCATATGCTTCTTTTGTATTTGATGATTTGTTGGTGAAGTGTGGTAAGAGGAAGTGAATTCTTGGCTTTTTTTTCTTCCCAAAGATCATTCACCTACATTCTTCTTCAATCCATTTTACATTTCCTAGTTCATCCCCTTTTAAATTCTTCTCTTTAATTTTAGTCATTTACAATTTCAGTTCTTCCCCTTCCAAATCTAAATTCCAGCTCATCTGATCCCCTTCCAATTCTGTCATTTAATTTTTGTTCTCCCCATCCTTTTATTTTAAGCTATTTTAATTTTTGTTGTTGGAGAGCCAAAGTGGCTTCACCAACATGCACTAGACCATCACATATTCTTCTTCTTCTTTATTTGTTCATGCGCTATTTTTGTTGATCAGTTTTGTTCAAATTCTGTTTATCAATTTGTTAATTCGATTGCAAATTGAATCTGGTGCTAGCAAATCCTTAAGAAACATTTGGTTGATCCTTCAAATCGCTTCATTTTAGATATGGATTGTTCTTAAGGATCTTGAGAAGTTCATCATGTTCGTGGTGAAATTCTTATTGTGAATCAATTGTAATCCGTTAATTCATGTTAGATCGTGTTTGTATGTTGTATGACCACTCAATAAGGATTGAACTTGATGGATGTTGCTATGCTTTTGATATATTTTTTATTTAAGTTTCCCACCAATTTTATAAGCCAATTTAGATTTTGGGTCCAAGTTGTGTTTAACTAATTGTTCTTCAAGAAGAACACATTTTGCTCCAGATTTTATAAGAGAAACTAAGGGTGTTTGCGGTTTGGTTTTGACGCAAAAATTCATTTGATCCAATCATTTTGGTTATATAAATTCATCATTTGATCGATTTTTATTATTTTTCAAATCTGATCCAATTTACATTATATTGGGTTGGATCAGTTTGCGGTTTTTTAAAGAGACAGTAAATTTTAGATAAAAGTTTTATAATTATGAAATAATAGTAAACATTTTTTTATTAGAACCTATATTTATTAATATAAATATAAAATTATACAAAAAGAAAAACATTTGAAATAAAACCCAATTTAAAATTAGTTTAAAATTGATATATTTATAGAGATACTAACATGATATTAGATAATAAAATCATAAAAAGTACATTAATATAAGTAATTTCCTAAATATATATATATACAAGTATAAATATATGAACTATTTTATAGGAAAAATAACATATGAGTATATAAGTTCGATTTGGATGGGATTGGATTGGTTTTCAACATAAAATTCGAAATCTAATCCAATCCAATACAAAAAATTCCAGTTTATGCGATTTTCAGTTTTTTACGGTTTACATTAGATTGGATTGGATATGAACCCCTAGGAGATACACACATTTTTTATTTTAGAATAGGGACTATTTTGTACTTTCTATAACTATTTAGTTGGGGCAAAAGACAATTTAGGAAAATTCAAAAAGAAAGTAGAGGAAAAGTCAAAAGTAAAAAAGAGGTGCAAAAAGAAAAATGTGTTTTGAAAAAATCCTCAATAGTTAAAAAAATTGAGTAAGAAAGTGTTTAACCGTTTCCCTTTGAATTGTAATTTCAATTTGTCTGTATTCCTCATTTCAGTTGTAATAAATGTTTTCTAAATTTGGCAACTTGGGTAAATTTTACCATAAAATCAAAGTTTTCTCATCCATTCTCTTTACAATAATTATTTTGTGTCCTTGTCTTGTTTGGATTTCTGTGAATCCTTTGTTGTTGCTTTTGTTCATACCACCTTTGTTTGCTTTGTCTTTTTTGCTCCAATAGTTTTGTCTTTATAGTTTTCTTCCTTTGGCATTCTTTAGATAAGTCTTTGTGTTTTAGTGTAATTAGCTTTTATTGCTTGGGTTGAGTTCTATTTGGTCTTTGCAAGCACTAATCGAACACAATTTGAGTGGTAAAGGGCAAGAGTGAACGCTATAGAAAAAGCCAAAAAATAGTGACAAACACGAGTGCCCATCTTTCAAGCGAAACACTAAGCTGGAATGGATAGGTCCTTAAAATTTGATAACTACAAATCATGATAGCTAGGAATGTACACTCCCCTCACCTAGAACTTTAAGGTATAAGGCAAAGTTGGAGGATATGTCTTGTAGGCTAACTAGGTTGATGAGAGAGGAGTTTGCTGAAATTAGAAGAGAAATTAGTGGGAGTAGGAGAGGTGAGAGAAGGCATAGTTCTGATATGAGGAAAGTGATGGTTGGTTTAGTAGGATAAGGGAGGAGGAGAGGTATCACTTTGAAAGTAATGATGTGGTGAAATCAATTCTAGCGTCACGATTAGGAGGCATAAGAGAGGAAAAGAGAGAAAGAATAGGAGGGATGTGGAAGAAAGGGAGCTAAGGAGGCCTAAGGAAGAGGGCGAAGAAAGGAGAACACGTGAGGAAAGAAAACATAGGAGGAATAACTATTATGATGATAAGTATGAGAAGGTAACAAGGAGAATGAGGGAATAAAGGAAAGAAGGAAACCTAGGAGGGAAGAAGGTTTGAAAGGAGTTAAAGTTGAAATTCCAACCTTTCAAGGGCGTAATGATGTAGAATACTATTTGGAGTGAGAATTAAAAATAGAACAAATCTTTAGCTGCCATAAGTATAGTAAGGAAGAAAAGGTGTGAAAATAGCCTATTTAAAGTTTAAAAACTATGCTTTGGTATAGTGGCATCTAGGGGTGTTCGCAGTTCGGTTTGGATCGATTTTAAGGCAAAAAACCATCCGATCCGACCATTGCGGTTTTATCATTTCATCATCCGATCGGTTTTGATATTTTTTTCAAATCCGATCCAATCCGATCCAATTTAAATTGAATCGGATTGGATCGGTTTTTGGTTTTTCAAAATGACAATAAAAATTTGA
This sequence comes from Sesbania bispinosa, assembly GCA_026901365.1. Taxonomy (NCBI): domain Eukaryota; kingdom Viridiplantae; phylum Streptophyta; class Magnoliopsida; order Fabales; family Fabaceae; genus Sesbania; species Sesbania bispinosa. Next base: position 359,354 of record QLOH01000812.1, read on the forward strand.
TAAAATTGATAAAATAATGAAGTAATAGTAAATATTTTCTTATTCAAACTTATATTATTAAAATTAATATAAAATTATATAAAAAGAATGACATGAGACATGAAAACTAATTTAAAACTAGTTTTATATTGATATATTTATTGAAATATTAACATGATATTATATAATAAAATCATAAAAATATATTAGTATAAATATTTTAATAAATATATATGTATATATAAGTTCGGTTTGGATTAGATTGGATTGGTTTTCATAATAGGATCCGAAAACCAATCCAATCCAATAAAAAAATTTCGGTTTTTGCGGTTTGCGGTTTTTTTGGATTTCGGTTTGATTCGGTTTGATTCGATTTTCGGTTCGGTTTTTGCGGTTTGCATTGGATTGTATTGGATATGAACACCCCTAGTGGCATCAACTCCAAACTGATAGAAGGTGTGGAGCACCCTTGGTTTCCACTTGGGAGGAAATGAATGCTATAATGTGAAATAGGTTTATACCTACATGCTATACAAGGGAATTGCACACTTAACTGCAATCACTCAAACAAGGAAGCAAGAGTGTTGATGAGTACTATAAGGAGATGGAACTTGCACTAATTAGAGCGAACATCATTGAAAGATAATAAGGCTACTATGGCAGGGTTTATCAATGGACTCAATTTTGACATAAGGGACATAGTGGAATTGCATCCTTATGTTGAAATGGAAGACTTGGCTCACCAGGCCATAAAAGTAGAAACCCAACTCAAGAGAAAGGGAAGCTTTATAAAAGCTAGCTCAAGTTACCCTACCGAGAGCTCAAAGTAGGTAATCAGGAAAGAGGAAAGGAAAACTCAAGAGAGGGAGGTACCCATAGGGCCAAAGGTAAATTCTAAACCTACCCTTTCAAATGTTGTAAATGTAAATGCTAATGCCTTTACTTCAAATTCCTGTGAAACTAAGTGTTTTAAATGCTTAGGTAAGGGTCATATTGGCTCCCGATGTCCTAATAAAAGAACAATTCTTATAAAAGAGAGTGGGGAGTACACTAGTGTAAGCTCAAAAGAATCAACACCAAACAATAGTGATGGAAAAAGTGAGGAGAATGAAGAAAGTGAAATGGTTAACTATAGGCCCGAGGGAAATATGTTTATGCTTAGCAGGGTTTTAGGGAACGAAATAATAAAATTGGATGATAATAAAGAGAAACCATATTTCACATTAGATGCATAATAGAATGAAAAGTGTGTTCACTCATTATAGGAGTTGGACTAATATTGATAGTGTAAGGATGGTATAGAAATTAGGATTGAGAACCACCCAACACCCTACACCCTATAAGCTAACTTGGATAAGTGAGGAAGGGGAAATGGTAGTAAACAAACAATTCCTTGTAACTCCTTCCACAGGATCATACCAAGATGAAATTACTTGTGATGCTATGCATATAGAATCTAATCATGTTTTGTTGGGAAGGCCTGGTCAATTTGACAAGAGATCTATCCATGATGACTTCTATAATGATTTTTCTTTTAAACATAGAGGGATGAAAATCACTCTAATGTCAATGTCTCCTCAATAAATATGTAAGGATCAAGTCCAAATGAGGGTAGGTTGTGAGAGGTTGTAGAAAAATAAAAGAAAGGCGAGGTTGTAGATAACAAACGAGTAGAGAAAAAGAAAAAGAAAGATAAAGTCAAGGATAGAAAGAAGGAATTAATGCTTGTGTTAAAACTTCCTTTGTCTACTGATCTTGTTTGTTATGATGTGCATGAAAGAAAGGATTTGCAGAAAATGAAGGCTAAGGAAAGGGAGTACTATGCAATGCTAAAGGGGTTTTCTTCATGTAACGTCCTAATTTTGAAAACCTAGGAATAATGCCCGTTGGAAGCACCTTCCTAAATTCCTGAAATTATTTTCGCGAAATTACCGATATCGTAAACATACAAAGCTTAGGTAACCAACATTTAATTAAGCGGAACTTTCCAAATACACATCTATACAGTAATTTCCATTAATTGGCTATAATTCATTTGAAGCAGTTAATTCAATTACTATCAATATTCAGATACAATGAACTTAATTAGTCTAATCCCAAATAACTCCTAGGGGAAATATCCATCCTTAGACTTCAAGTCTTCCTTTCCATGCTCCAGCTAGACATCTTGCATATCTAAAGTGTTCCACAAAGCGTGTGGTTAAACTTACGTCCCAGTGAGTGTGATAAAGCATGTAGTGTAGGGAGTACAAGAAAATGGAAATGCAACAGCTCAACCAATAGATGTTTAAACATATAATCATGTATGTATAACAAGTAAATCAATCAAAACCTCTCACAAGGAACAATCTAGTGTGGAACCCACACCAAGGTATCTTTTCACTGTTACGTCTTTTGAGCGCTCGGAAATGTGACCAAGGACCGTCGTCCAGGGCCACCCTCTTAAGTTTTATTATCAAACAAAGATTATATGCATGTGGTTCCTTTTAATTGAGGATCCCCATTTACCCCTTGGCCTAGGAGTAAATGTGATTACCTCATTCCTCTTTTCCTTTTTGGTCCGAAGTCACCTCTTTAGTCCGTAGACCCATGAAATTCCTCCTTTTCCTCTTTGGTCCAAAGACCCATGAAATTCCTCTTGGCCAAAGGCCCATGAAAACATTTATACATGAATAGGGTTTCAAAAACATGAGTGTATGATTCATGACATGTTTACATGCTCACATAAGTGAAATGATGATTTCATGGCATACACCACCTCATAATTAATAATCACATGAAAACCCTAACCATCAAACCTAGGGTAAGAGCAAGATGAACATTTCACACAATCAACCCAACCATCAACCCTAGATTCACATCTAAACAACCACAATCAAGCAACCTAAGCAAGGGAAGTAAGAATATTGGCCATTCAATGGAGCAAACAAGATGAAAGTCAGTGGGTGAACCACACTCACCTCAAGAGTAGGAGAAATGGGAGTGATGGAGGGGTGGATCCAAGCTTCCTTGATGACCTTAAGGTGGTGGAGTGGCTCTTCCTTCTTCTTCTTGGCTACAAAATCTCTTCTCTCTCCCTCTCTAGGGTTCTCTCTAGAAGTGAAGGGATGGAAGAAAGAGAGAGAAATGAGCCCTAACAATGTTTTTACGGAGTTCTGCTCAAGTACTCTCGCTCAGGATCGCTTGAGCGAGCCTTGGGCGGAATTTCCATATTTCCTCTTTGTTTTTCTCGCTCGGGCGAGCTCTAAGCGAGAAAACCAGAAAAATTCCCTGATTTCTGCTGACTTCCTCGCTCAAGCGAGAGCTTTCTTGCTTGAGCGAGAATATGTCTATTTGGAGGTTCAAAAGAGATCGAAATACTATCGTATTATATATCAAATGGAAGCCCCAGATCTTATCTTTCTAATGCAAGTGGAATCACCTCAATTGAACACCTATAACTCTAGATATTATCGAATTAATACACCAAGGTCATTAGGCTTAAAACCCAAAATTAAGCAACAACCTTGGTTGAAGCCCAACGGGGCACACTTCACATGAGCCATGATGTAAATCTGCAATTCACTTCAATAAGTCTAAGGTTAAGGGTTCTAAGTGTCCATGAGACTATGCTCCTCTAATCCCTTATTCCTTTCCATAAAATCACCTTTCTACCCCGGTTCCTTGAGTCTACGCTTCTCCTCTTCCTTCCCGCCAATTCGTTTAAGCCTAGTTCCTTCCATCTCAATCTAATTCCCTAGTTCCAATGTCTCTACTTCCTTCCTCACCTTTTCACCATGCTAGCCTTTCCACCACCGGGTGTGACTCCTCCTAAGTTAACTCTACAATCATGTTTGCTCAATACTTAGTTTTTCCCCTTCTCGATTCCCTTAAAACTCACAACTCTTAACCGATTCCCTAACTCTTTTCTTATTTTTCCTTCAAACCCCTAAGTCCTCATTTTACTTCTAACTTCCCTTCTTGCGGTGAGATTCATAGACTAAGGCTTCCACAATATTTCTAGATTCTAATTTCTGGGATGTTACACTTCACCTCATCCTAAATTTTCCTTTCCTTTGGTCTATATGATTCCCATGTATTTTGTTACAAATCTAACATTAATTCCATATGCTTGGGTACCATACTTATGGCCTTTCGTTAGGTTATGTCTTGCTTGCTAAAGAAAGGAAACTTGAGCCACATCTGTTTGAGAGAAGTCACTTCCTAACCCCTACTCAATTGTCATCCATTCAATTTTTCATCTTCCTACCTACTTACCTCTTCCTTTGGTTGTTTATTGTAGGTCCCCATCTTTTGGATTTGAGGATAAATCCTTTTTAAGGGGGAGGGTATGATAGCTAGGGGTGTTCGCAGGTCAATTTGGATCGATTTGAAGGCAAAAAAATCATCTGATACAATCATCGCGGTTTTATCAATCGATTTTGATTATTTTTCAAATCTCATCCAATCCAATCAAATTTAAATTGGATTGGATCGTTTATCGGGTTTTTAAAGAGATAATAAATATTAGATAAAGGTGATAAAATTATGAAATAATAGTATACATTTTTATTGAAACTTATATTTATTAATATAAATATAAAATTATATAAAAGAAGAACATGAGACATGGAAATCAATTTAAAACTATTTTAAAATTGATATATTTAAAGATATTAACATTATATTAGATAATAAAATCATAAAAACTATATTAGTATAAGTATTTTTATAAATAAATATGTATACATGTATAAATATATGATAATTTTATAAGTAAAACAATATATGTGCACATAAGTTCGGTTTAGATTGGATTTGATCAGTTTTCAACATAGGATCCAAAAACCAACCCAATCCAATAAAAAAATTTGTTTCTTGCGGTTTTCAGTTTTTTCGGTCTTCGGTTTGATTTGATTTTCGGTTTTTCAATTCGATTTTTGCAGTTTGCATTGGATTGGATATGAACACTCGTAATGATAGCACATGCATGGAAGCAAAGGTCAAAGCTAAGGAATGCATGGATGCAAGCCTAAGGATTATGGACGTGAAGATGGAGGACCATGTCCTTAAACCCACCTAGGGCTGACTTTCCTCATATTTATTCTTTTCCATACTTGGGTCATGAGATCAAAATACTACATTGATAATTTTGATTTCTTTATTTGGGTTATTTAAAATTCCCTAAGAGGCTTCTTCTTTAAGGCCTCAAAACTCTTGTTTCATAATTTTCTTAGTTTTATTTTGCTTTGTATTTTCCTTGTATGGTGCGCTATTTTTAGAGTAGGAAGCTTTGGGTTGTGTATTCAAAACCCACCTAGCATAGTTTCTATTTTCTTTGCTTTTTTCTTTTCTTTCTATTTTGCCTACCCCATTAGCTATAAAAAGGGAAAGGCCTTCTCTTACAACATTTTTGCCTTGAATTTTGAATAGAGCTATATGCTTGTTTCATCCTCTTTATGAGTTGATAAGGGTTGATGGTGCTTGACCAAACCATTGTGAGACTTATTCAGCTCTAGGAGTTTGTGGCATTTGTACACTAAGACTTATCATCCTAGGGGTTGCCTCAGTCTATGGCGTCTTCACCATTCCTTCTTCTTCCATGTTTTTCATTTCATTTATCTCTTTTGTTACATAAAGTTTGAATTGCTTATGCTTCTTTGCCTATTTCATGCGCTAATTTTCTATGTTTGAATTCCAATTTTAGATCCGTAACTCTGCTATCAAAATATGTTGACTTTTCATGAAATGACATCTTTGAGTAGATGTGACTCTTCATGAATAAACATAAAGAGTCTACAAATAAGGGCTTTTTCCTAACAAAAAACACTCATTTTCCTACTTCATTCTCTTCTCTCATTCACAAATTCATTTAATTTGCTTTTTCTTCTATTGCAAAAGAGGTAAAACAATTTTATCATTTTGTAAAATCCATTGTTGCAACGACTTGAGTTTTTGAAGTTCAAGACATACGCAAGAGTCTTCATTGTATCTTGATGAAATTTTCCATCAAACCCATATTGCATCCAAGTTTGCCATTGGTAAGGTAAATTAAGCCTAAAGGAAAGCATTTACACTCCTTGAAGTCATTGTGCACACTTTCTTACTATTTCTTTCATCTTCTTCTTCTACACTTCAAAGATCCATTACCACCCACAATTTAAGGGTTAATTTCTTTGATTTGAAATCGAATCTTTGAAGGACATGAGAACCAATTTTGTGAAGTTTGAAAGGTTTGAAGGAGACAACTTTCTAAGATGGAAAACAAAGATGAAATTTCTCCTCACTACTTTAAAGGTAGTCTTTGTCCTCACCACTCTTAAGCTCCAAGAAAGAGAAGGAAAAAGAATTGGGGAACTAAGACAAAGGAGAAATTAGGAAAATGATGACTACATATGCACTGGTCACATTTCTTAATGGATTTAGTGGTGCACTTTATGATATTTATCAAGACTCAATTTCCATAAATGATTTATGGGAGAAATTCGAGGCAAGATACATGCAAGAAGATGCAACAAGTAAGGAATTTTTTGTTGCTCGTTTCAATAATTCTAAAATGGTTGATGGAAAATCTATATATCATGGAAAAAATGCATGAAATTGAACATATTTTCAATAACTTCAAACAACACAACATGCATATGGATGAAACCATTATCATCTCCTCAATCATAGATAAACATCCTCCTTCATGGAAAGACTTTAAAAAGAGTCTCAAGCATAGAAAGGGTGACATTTCTCTTAAGCATTTGGGGAATAACCTTTGCTTATAAGAAGAGTATCGTAAACAAGATGATACTAAAGAAAACAATGCTCGTGAAAGGGTTCCTTTGATGGAGGAAGTGTAGGAACACACATGAAAACACTAGAAGGGGAGGTTGAATAGTGATTTTATAAACTTAGCGTTTTAACGGAAACCTTTCATAAAACTAAGTTTGAAACACTTTCAGATAGTGATTCAGACACTGTTTGAAGTGTAGATTTTTGTCTAAAGTTTTCAGACAGAGGTTTTCAGAAACCTTTTTGTAAGTGGTTTTCACAAAAGAGTTTATAAAACTTCGTTCAAATTCCCTCTTCTTGTTAGAATAGACTAAAAAACAAAGATAAGGTATAGATGAGCACTCAGCCAATTATCCTGGTTTACTCACACCACCCGTGAGCTACCTTTAGTCCCAGTGCCAACAAGCTACCGGATTTTCTTTTAATCTCAAAAGATTACAAGTATTATTTTGTTCACCAAGCCTCTTCAAGCTCTACACAACAAGTATTCTTTGTCCTACCAAGTCATTCCTGGCTTTAACAAATATTCTTTGTCCACTAAGCCACTCTTGGCTCTAACAACAAGTATTCTTTCTCCTACCAAGCCACTCTTGGCTCTAATTAACAACAAGTATTCTTTTTCCTACCAAGCCACTCCTAGTTGTAACAATTATTCTTTGTCCACCAAGCCACTCCTGGCTCTAACAAGTTTTACAAAGAAATTTTGAACTTAGAACACAAGTTCTTCGTTCTAGGTGTACAAGAAATTACAAAGATCTAACTCTGGATATGAAAGTTTGATTGTACAAGAGTCTTTTTAACAAATAAATCCTCAAAGGATTTTTACAAAGATTTGTGAAGCTTGGGCTTTTTAGAAATATTCTTTTCTTTCTCAGCGATAGCAGCAACAGCTCTCTAACTAACTAACTATTGAGCTTTCAGGAGACTTCTGGTATTTATAGGCTTCAGTCTAAAGAATGTCGTTGAGAAATCCGTTGTGAGATAACATTAAATTCGTTTAATCCCGTTTAGACACAGTCATTGTCACTGTAATATGTTGCAACACTGTTCTTACTTTTATGACTGCTACAGAGCAACATTTCTCCTTTTGTGCTTTTATTTTGAATCGCAGCCAAAAAGTTTCCTTTTGTCTTGCTTTTCTAATGTATTGAGGTTGCATGTAGTTTTTATACTGGCTTCGACTTTCCATGTCAGATGCCCTTGTACTTCAGACAGACTTCGTCTTAAGATGGGAACCATCGTCTGAACCAGTTTCACTTTAGACTGACCCTAAATCTTCAGAACTTGAGTCTTCAGAACTTAACCAGATCTCAGCTTGATTTCAGACAGACTTTCTTCAGAAGCTCTCTGAAATAACATAACTTTAAAATATTTGTTAAGCATAAAGTTCTAAGTTTAGTTAAGTATTTAATCATCAAAACAAAGTATTGGGGTATCTTAGACTTTAATGTCTTGAGACTCAACAGGAAGAAGAGTCCTAAAAAATCTATAAAGAAAGAGGGAAAGATAAAGGCGATTTCCATGTACAAAATGGAAACAAGAATAAGAAAGGAAAAGGAAGTTGTTTCTTTTGTTGGAAGCAAGGCTATTACAAAAAGGAGCGTCGCCTTTATAAGAAAAATAAAGAAAAAGATTCATCTTCAAAAAATAATCTTGTGGAAGTAATTTCTTAAATCAATATTATTGAAGATATTGAATCGTGGTGGGTAGACTCCAATGCTACTCATCATGTGTGCAAAAATAAGGATATCATCGAGACACTCAAAGAAGAAGGGGTCGTGCTTTACATGGGAAATTCTTCAAGTGCCCAAGTCAATGGTACAGGAACTATGGAAATAAAGTTCACTTATGGGAAATTTCTTACTTTAAAAGATGTATATTATGTTCTAAAAGTTAGAAAAAACCTAATTTTTGTACCTTTACTTAATAAGTTTAGGTTCAAGTATGTTTTGAGGGAGACAAGTTTGTTTTCTCTAAGGGGGTATGTTTGTAGGCATAGGTTATTTTTGTGAGAATATATTTATATTGAATGTTGCTAAAGTTAATAATAACTAGATGTTGACCCATGCATTATGTGGATTTAGAATCACTTTGTATGTATGAATATTGTTTCATGCTATTTATCAACATATAAGTATAAACTATCTTTTTAACTTGTTTGAAATTCAAACATCTTATCAAATCTTATGAGATTTAAATCATCCTCAAGAGTCATGGCAACGGTACAAATGTGTCTAATAGTTACATATATAAACAAAACTACTTTATCAACTTTAGGTGAAAATAGTTGTAACTACCTTTTTCATTTATGAATGAAACACATTATAAAGAAAAATTGTCAATATGTTCAAGCCCAATGCAGCGTTGTGACTACTTCGATCCAAGCTGTGGTTGAGAAAGAGTAACCTCGTGCGGTAGTGCCTTGGGATGATGGCAAAGGTTTCACAGCAAGAAGGTAAGGTCGCTCGTTGCTATGAAGGTTGGGACAAATGTGGATTGTTGGCTTAGAGATGGAGGTTTTGGAGATGATTATCTGTTTATGGTGGTGGCTTTTGGGAAAAAGGATCTATTGTGGATATAAGTGTGACTCTGTTTTGGGTGAGGTGAGTAGTTGGCAAGATCTGGTTGAAATAACCAAAAAAATGTGAAAAACAAAACTTTCAATTTAGATGAACGATTGATAGAAGAGAAAGAAAAATCAAATAGGCTCATCATTTTGGGAAACAAATGTAATTGTTAACTCCCATTAATTTTGAGCAGCAAAAAATAGACGTATAATTTGAGGCTTGCCACAATAGCGAAAAAGCTTATATGGTAAGAAGATATAGGAAAGAACATGGATGAGATATCTGCACCTGGTGTTGCATCTCAACCTTTATATATTATAAATTAGATAATATAGATTATTTCAACCTTTGGGGGATAAAGGGTGTAGGAATGACTATAATTGCACCATCAACAAAATAAACAACAAAGACATGGTAGCTCATCCCTCCTGAGGTACCATTTTAGAAAAAGTATTCAAGGTCACGTTTATGCAACCACAAGCAAAAGTTGTATTAAGTAATGATTGTCCAGGTCTAGCATAACGGTTTTACAACCAAAGGTCAAAAGATGTAAAATGAAATAAGTTTGGTGTGAAGAGTAATTAAGTTGCGTGGGTTGATATTGTAATGAGGAGGGTTAATATTGTGGGAGGTTTCAATGGATTGTAAGGAAAGAGGCACAATATTGAGGTGACACATAGGATTTTTGTTGATGTGGCAAAATTGGAATAGGTGGTTGTAGTAGTGGTGAGGTGTCAACGTCTAAGTCTGTGATTCAGTTTTAATATATTATAATAGAGATAATAGATGTTTACAATTATGTCTATATTGTTGGCTCTTTTGATTTATGGAATAATCTTTTAGGACACATTAACTTTAGTAAATTAAATGAAATGATGACTCTTAATCTAATTCCAAAGACAACTAGATGTAATGAATCTTATATTACATGTATGTTAACAAAAATAACAAGACACCTTTTCCTAGAATAAAAAAAATCAAAAGTATTAGATTTGATTCACTCTAATGTTTGTGATTTGCGTGGTTAACCTACTATTAATGGTAAAAAGTATTTTATAACTTCCATTGATGATTGTACTAGATATATTATGTATATTTAATGCACTCAAAGGACAAAATTTTAGATAAATTTAAAATATTTAAAATTGAAGTTGAACTTCAATGTGAAACTTCTATTACTTGTTTAAGGTCAGATAGAGAAGGAGAATACTATGATCCAAAGAATTTTGGATTATGTTGGTATAATATATCATGAAATGACATCTTTGAGTAGATGTGACTCTTCATTAATAAACATAAAGAGTCTATAAATAGTGGCTTTCTCCTTGAACAAAAACACACATTTTCCTACTTCATTCCCTCCTCTCATTTACAAATTCATTTGCTTTTGCCTCCAGTCCACAAGGGGTAGAAGCAAAACTATCATTTTGTAACAGCCATTGTTGCTATGGCTTGAGTTTGGAAGTTCAAGACTTACTCATTGTATCTTGAAGGAAATTTTCCATCAAAGCATCCAAGTTTTCCATTTGTAGGGGGAAATTAATCCTAAAGCAAATTGTTTACATGTCATGAAAGCATTGTGCGCACTTTCTTTCTATTTATTTAATCTTCTTCTACACTTCAAAGATCCATTCCACCCATAATATTTGCACATTTCTTGATGATGAATGTGCTAGTTTTGGCATGATGAGGGACAATGTTGTTTTTTCTTAGAATAGATGAATATTATTATGATAGAAAGCTTCAGGTAGCACATATTTCAAAGTTTATAAGGGGCTGGAATCAGTCAGGAACTTCCTTAACCCAATACAGTTCATCAAAAAGTTGTAATATTTTTTCCTATATAATCTGCAAGTCTATTAGCTACTTTATTCATATATTGAACTTCACATGAATGTAAAAAGGAAAATCATAAAAACAATCTTGTAGTAAGTCCGAAGAAGGTGAATTGTCCTTTGCAACTTTGTACACCAAGCTCTGTAAAGGTTAAGTGAATAAGTTTGAAAGATGTCATGGTGAAAACCCAATTCACAAGCTTTCTCCATTACCTAGAGAAGAGCTCTAGACTCTGTGATTTTCACCTTTCCTGGTAGTAGTCCAAATACTTTGAGCCAGCAGCATCATCCCTGTAGACCAAACCTAAGCCGACTCCCACCTATACCTTTATAGTCACATCCATATTAATATTAATTAACCATTCAATATGTTGGTAGTCTCCATGGAACATTAATATGAGTTGATGTGGGAAGGTCCGAATTGAGTTGCACACTTGAGTTGGTGAGAGCAACATTTTGATTATCTTCAGGATCCTGAACATAACCATTTAATTTCCCTGTTTAAAACTTGGATTGGGTCCATTTTAATGGCATCAAAGAGCCATTTGTTTCACCTTTTCCATATAGCATAAGTGACCACAAATTCTGGTGCACAAACAACATAGGAGCATCTATACTCTCATTTTCAATAAAAATTTGACACAGATGGGAAATTAAGTGTTGTTGTTTACTAGAATTCACATTGCAAGATAAGATGCAAACAAAATTTGTTGACTTTCCAGGTATGAAACAAGTGCATGTGTCACGGTTTCTTCTTCCAATCCACAACATGGGCACATTACATCAAAGATTATACCCTTTTTTTCCATATTAACTCTCACTTGCAAAATATTTTGGCATGCCCTCCAAACCAGATTTTTACACCGAGACAACGCTTTTCTTTTCCAAATATTATTCCACATCCTTTCATAGGTTGCCTTTGATGTGCTCTTATTATCTTTGTACTTGAAAAGGCGATAACTATGGCTTTTTGACTAAAGTAGTACAAATTATTAATTTATTTACCACAAAAGTGCACCAAAAAAAAAACAATTTACCGTGGTGGGAAAGAAATGGACATGGTGGAAAGGAGAAGCGCTAACTGGGTTAGCGCCTCTTACATAAAAGCAAATGCAAGGGAGGCGCTAACTGAGTTAGCGTTGCTTGTTAGCTGGTTTAAAATAACGTATTAATTAAAATTTAGGCTTAAATATGTTTTTAGTCCCTATAAATATAGGTAATTTTGTTTTTAGTCCCTGTAAAATTTATTTTTGGTTTTTCATCCCTATAAAAGTTTCCGTTTGCCATTTTGGTCCCTACCGTTAACTTTAAGCTTATGTGGCTAACGGAGTGCCATGTCATCCTGCCACATGTGATTTTTCTTCCAGCTTAATTTTGTTTTTAGTCCCTATAAATATGTTCCTTTTGTTTTTAGTTCCTATAATTTTTTTTTTCACCTCAATCTCATCCCCATCCAATATCACAGTGTCCTTTTGCTTCTTCTACTGCATTGTTACACTTGAAATTCTTGAACTCTTCATGGTGGATTTAAGGAAATAAATTCTTTATGTATTCAATTATTTGAAATTTCAATAAACTTGAATTCACTATATAATGTGAGAAAAACTTGTAACGACCTTTTTTTTCTCTACAATTCTTTTTTTTTCTGTCTATTGACTAACAAAATTCTCATTTGATTTATGTCTATTGATGACCTATAACTTGATGTAATTTGTCCTGAGTAACAAAAAAAGACTTGTAATTGTAAATCAAGTGAACATTTTGCCAGTCAATGGATAAAAAAAGAATTAAATTAATATTTAATTATAATTAATAGTTTGAATTAATATTTAATTTAAAATATTAATTAATATATAATTGAAATTATTAATTGATAAGTACCTGTTAATTATAATTAATAGTTTTGAAATTTAAAAAAAATCAACATAATTAAGTACCTAATATATTTTGGATACATCACATTAACGAAAACAACTTAATCATGTTGGGGGAAAGGGGAGAGAATACAATGACGAGGTCGGTTTCTGGCATCCTGAGGTGGGTTTCTCCTTGGCTCAGGGTCTTCTCTTTCACCTTCAATTATGTTCTCCGGTGCACTTGCTTCCTAGGCAAACGCTTCATTCAAGTTAAAACCAAGGCCAGGTGGTTCAAGTTGTCTGAAAGAGTTGCCTTGGTAAGTGAACCCGTCGGATGCTGGGGTGACATGATTGGAGCATCTTGCCACTGATCAAACCAACCTGTGGGTGTTTGAAAATGTTGCACCAGTTTGGGTATGCACAGGTGGAGTAACATTCACCAGTGGTGTGGGCATATAATAATCCCCCATCGGAAAGGGAGGCATATTAAAATAGTTGGGAGAAGGCATATTTGTACGTGTAGGCTCAGATGGATAATAATAAAAAGAAACTGGATCAAAAGGATTTACTGGAGGCACATAATACATCTTTGGCTCAGGTTGTGGTGCTGGTGGGATTGTTAGTTATTCATGTGCCACTTGTCTACGACGACGATGAAGTCCTTGACCTTCCACCCGTTCAGCAGGGATGTCTGTGTTGACTTGTGCTTCTTGTGCAAGCTGAGATGGTGCTGGAGCTGATACTGCAGGGTATTTTATTCTATCTATTTCATGACAAATCTGCAAGCAATGGCAAATTTTGATCGTACGTTTTTAAATGAGAATGCACTTTGCCCTTCTGATGTCACAGTGAAATACATGCGCTCCAAGCTATCAACCTGTATCATGAACCAAAACCAAAATAGGAAACTCAGTCTACATATGTTACAGTACAATAATGTGTATGATATAAAAAATTTATAAAGACATTGTTACCATGTTGCTAGTCTTTGCACATGTTCGACTAATCCAACGCCTGGTGTGTTTCTTGTACCACATCATATACTCGGAATTGGATTGGAGGTGGACATGCCTTTCACACAGATCATTGGTCCAAATATAATTCATCCTCTCATTCCATTGGGACACATATATGGCATGTTTGACACGACAATTTTCAGCAGTCTTTCCTTTTAATGCCAGATTATGCAGTTGATCTAGTTGAGATGGAGGTCGTGGGATATGTTGTATCATACCAAACTGTCGCATACAGTGATCTGGCTGATGCCACTCAATAATATGGAAGCAAATGAGTGGCACAACTGCTCTCCATATATTATGTCCCTCTGAACAATACGGTGGGAGTTGAACCATGATATCCGGTGTGTATGGCACCCACTCAATCTATAGACATTGTAAATAAGTTAGTAAAAAACTTATAAAGTATTGAATAATATATTGAAGTAAAAAATACTAACATTTGTACTCTCTATCCCTTCAAACATGCTTCGATAGTAAGTGATTTCTTTGTGGAGAAAGACATAACTTAGTTCGCCTGACCACATATTAAATATAAAAAAAAATTAGCGACAACGTACATAATCATCAATGTATTAGGTTTATGAAAGATGTGTACTGTGCACCAAGTGGCATGGAAGGATTCGAGGTCGGGGGTTCAGGTGCAATAAATGGGAAACGCATCCAGGCCCACAATTGTATGACTCCTTACGGCTGTAGTCGGTGGCTTTACATGATTTCCGATATAAGTAGCTAAGAACTGCAGACCCCCAACTATATGTGCCAGCCATATCAAAATCTGCTAATAACGTAAATATCTCTAAGGTACATATCTACTTGAATGATCAGCAAATAACAAACCACCCATCAGAAGTAATATGAATGACCGAGTATACCGTTCAACTTGAATTTCATCATGGGCCATGGACATTAAAGTTCCCAAAATGATCATTAAGCCACTTCATTTTAAGACGACCTCCATGCAGTTCTGCCTCTGATGGATCTAGGCCCAACAGGTCTTGGACTAGAGGCTGCCAGTTTGCGTAGGTAATACTCGTAACAAGTTCACCATCCACTTTTAAACCAAGTTGAAAATTAACATCTTGTAGAGTGATCGTACACTCTCCTTGTGGCATGTGAAATGTGTGTGTCTCGGGCCTCCATCGCTCCACCAAAGCGGATATCTATGTATGCTCAACTTGAAAAAAATCAAGTAAGTCACACCCAAAAAACCAGACCACAAAAGATGTGGCTTGATTTGTTCAGGAACTAGGTTTGAACGTCCTTCGTAGTCACCTGCTCGCCTAACACTTAATATTCTATCAGGTTCACCGTTCCAAATGTGTTCAGACTAGTATTTCTTGTAAGCATAAGAGTGATTGGTCTTTTGGACCGGGATGAATGACTCTTTGGGATGCCATTGTAATGGAAGAAAAATCTGGTTATGAAAAATAGATGAAAGAATACTGAGTTAGGTAGCTAACATTGAGATAATGACTTAACAGATAACAAATTTTTTGAAATGATACAAAGATATATATAGGCAATAATATGTTCCGGGATATGTTATGTGGTGGGATTTGTGATATTAAAAACCTACAAGTTAAACTAGACACAATTTCATTGGATGAAAGATTTAATTTTTAATGAATCTTCCTCTTAAAAAATTATAACTAATTCTGTGTATTATCTGAATAGAATTCTTATCACCTTCAAACATTATACCCTGCACACCTTCATACTTTCTACCATTCCAATAAACAAAAGTAATAATTTGACTCATTTTTTTAATAATAAATTACCAACAGAATAAACAAACCAATACACACGAAAATAAATACACGTAACAATTGCAATTGCACTCAAACAAGTTACAAACAGATATCACAAAGAGCTAACACAACCAACATATAACACAAGTTACAAATCTGCTTGTATTTACCATTATGTTGATTGTGTTTACAACAAAGAGCTATGTTGTGCCTTCCGGTCCGACTAAATATATTCCATGAGAGAGAATATATTTGTCTGTTATGGAATATATTCTTTGGAGAAGGAATTTGACTAACATGGAGACGCAAAGTTGATTTGCACCATAAGAAATTCATAACGCGCTAACTGGGTTAGCGCTTCTCCTTTCCACCGTGTCCATTTCTACCTCACTTTGGTAAATTGTTTTTTTTTTTTGCATAATTTTGGTAAATAATAAAAATTCCATTTTACTTTGGTCAAAAAGGTCGGATAACTAGACTTAACAAAATAGTGTCCATTTCTTTCATAAGGGTAGTATAGAGAATCATTTTGTCTCTCTTTTGAAAATATGAATTTCATAATGCACATTGTCTCAAATGCTAATGATATCTTTTTCCGATACCAATTGCTCGTGTGCTCATCAATTAAGTCATTAACCTATAACACTTCATGAGAGTGTTACAACTCGGAGTGTGGTTTAAAATCAGACAAAATTTGAATCCACTTGTTATTCCATATATTAACACTCTTCCCATTAGCAATTTTCCAAAGGGCTCCCTCCCTAATTAATGCATCTTAGAGCCAAGGATACTAGACCATGTATATAAGGGTTTATATCCTTAAGTAGCCTGAGATGCTTGGTTGGCTGAAAATATTGTGCCCTTCAGTACCCAGGGCATCAACACATCATCAGTATACACTTTGGACATATCCAATTTAAGAGCCATATCCCTTTATGGCTAGATGTCTTTTTGTTTTTTACCTAATGGAAATATTCAAAAGCTACTAAACATTATCAATAATCTGATGAGGGAATGTATTATTGATCTTAAAATATAATATCAAGTTTTCAATTATTTTATTTGATGTTTAACAAAATTACATGATAAAAATAAATTAAAGTAGGTAAGAATTGAACTCATCGAACAAAATGTAAATAAAAAAGTAATTGAATTGTGACCATTATGGAACTTCCATGAAATAAAATCTAGTTTTATATATATAGGGGATGTATCCTGTGAGAAATGTATTCTTACGTGAGAGTGAGAGGGATAAATAGTCCATTATATCGAAATTAACGGTGGGTTAAAATGTCACTTTTAAGTGACTCACATGCATATCTTTTTTTGTTCTTTTTCGTTCCGTTTCCTCACGTGCATCTCTTTTTATTCCATCCTCCATCGCTGAAGCCGCCGGTTTAATTGCCACCGTCCCTGTTCCATGACTCCCGACTCCCTTCCGTGCGCCTAAGGTGAGCACAATAATGTTTTTCCTTTTCTTTATTCTTTCCACTAAAACTAAGAATGGCTCAATAAAAGCTTGCGTAACCCCCTGCGTACCCCCCCAAAAAAATCCCCAATGGTAAAAATTTGCAAATGATCCAATTACAAATGCACTGCCATTAGCAAACAAATTCATGGTGGTTTGACTTTTGATTTTTTGATAACTAGAACAACGAATTCATATCTCTTATATCTTCTATTTCTTCAAATTGTTATATCACCGTTCACGTCAATTTTGATTGGAGTTGCTGAACCAGAATTTTGTGCCGTCAAAGAAATTTAAGCAGAATGTTTAGTGATTGGGTTTAGGAGATACATAGGAAACGGAACAAAAAGAGATGCTTGTGAGAGTAATTCTTGGGTGAGCACAAACCTAACACCTAAAATTTAGACACAACCAATTAAAAAATTACACGTCATAAAATTAATTTTTAAAATTATCATGTGAATTCAGAGAAAAAAAAACACATGAGAATTGAGACCATTTCTCCCTTTTCTTTACAACTGCCCAACCCTTTTTCCTCTATCCTCTTTCTTCAATTTTCTGTTTTAGTCCCAACTATTACACTGCGGCTTGGAAGGTTTCGATGGCAAAGGGTTGAGACGAGAGGGAATGCGCAGATGGTTTTCGATGGCACAGGATTCAGTTGTTTCCTTTCCTTTCATTTTAATTCAATTAATTTATGTGAATTTGAATATTGAGATTAACCCAGTAAACTAATATAATCCAAGAAAAGAATGAATTACAAGAATTACATTTAAACATTTGATTTCTTGGACCCCAATAAATCAAGAGGGAATACGCTTGGGCACTGCTTGGTCACGACGGAAGGAGATCAAAATTTTTTGAGTTTGCATAATACGGCGGTTGAACCCAAATTGCACGACATGTTACATAGAAGACGTATGAGTGAAAACGCGACTAATTGCCTATTATTAAGGATTTTAAAGGGTACTTTTTTAAAAAAATTAATGACATGTAATTTTTTAATTGGTTGTGTCTAAATTTTAGGTTGTTAGGTTTGTGCTCACCCAAGAATTACTCTGCTTGTGAATCACTTAAAAGTGACATTTTAATCCCACAGTTAATTTCGATCTAATGGACTATATTTATCCCTCTCACTCTCACATAAAGATACCTTTATCACAGGATACATCCCCATATATATATATATATCATGGTAGTTGGGTCAGTCTAGGGTGGAAACACCTCTTGGGTGTGTCACCGGTTGACACACAACTTTAACACCATTGGATTGCGTAACTTTTAAATATAGGGTCAGGATCAATTACCGGATACCTGGTAAACCAAAAATAATAAATTGTAATTGAGACCCTCCTTGTTTTAATAGATAAGTGACAGAAAAGTTTAAATTTACTTGTGAAACCTTTGTCTGTCGTATCCTAGTCAAATTCATGAATTCATTTCGGCCTTGTTTATTTAGTGAGTCGTAGTGGAAAAAGGGAAATAGAGTTGTTGTTCGTTTTTACTTTTAAATGTTGATAATCTGTGTTGAAGAATATGAACGGTACATTACACGTTTTTTAAATAATACTCCAATTAATTAAACAATTTAATTAAATAATTTAGTTAATATAATTTTGAAATGGCCTCATTGTGTGCTATCATATTATTAAAATAATTTAATTAAATTATTTTGAAATAATACTCCATTTTTATACTAAAATAATTTTAAAATAAAGTACATGAAATGAATCGTTGATTGTATATTTATATAATTTTAAAATATAACAAAAAATAATTTTAAATTTTAAAATATTTAATAAATTAGATTAACTAATGAAAAATTATTTTATCACAAATTTTTTGTTATGTATTTATTAAATAATTAATTTTAAATTTTTCTCTTTGAATTTTAAAATTAATTTTTTTATTAAATATAAAAATATTTTTTGGAATTGTTTTATTTATATATTTTTTATTTTATAAAGCGAGAAAAAAAATGAAAAATAAAGCGAGAAAAAGTGAAAAATGTGATAGGAGATAAAGAAAAGAAGGAAAAAAATTGTCAAATGAAGTGTATTAAAATTTTAAAGGTCCAATTTTTGGTAAAAGAAGTGTAGGGAAAAAAAAGACAAAAAAAATGAAGTGAGAAAAGGTAGAAGAAGTGATCATTATTGTGATTAGAAATGAAGAAAAATGGAAAGAAAAAATTAGGTGGAAAAGGATTTTATATATTTTATAATTAAACTAGTAAGTATCCTATATTAAACAAATATTTTTGTGAAATAAAAATATATTTAAAATATAACAAATAAAAATAATGTAAAATTTAATATTTAAAATATTTAATAAATTATTTTAACTAATAAAAATTGACATTATGATCAATCTAATGATGATGGTTTGGGTAATTTTACATAAGGTCCTGAGTTCAAATCTAGTGCACAAAAATATATATTTATTTTTTAAAATTTAATTTTCAAATTTTGTGAATATATCTACTTAAGCTATATATCTGAATTGTTCTTGACTCATTGTTTTTTATGTTAAGCTATATAGTTAACTTATTTTATATGAAAAGTTTGGTTTTCTAATATGTGATTATAAATATGTTATGTTATTTTAAAAGAAATATTTCTTATTTCTGATTATGGTTACATTTTTTAGGAGGAAAACTAATTTTTTCGGTCATTATAGTTATATAGATAAATTAAACAGTATTTTTTTTTTGGTAATTGAAAACTTGAAAAAAGACAACGAAGGAAATGAATCAAAGCAAAGCTACACGCAGCTAGAATTCTAGAAAAGAACATGCTCAGAGTATCTTCACGAAGACAGTGCTCAATTAATTTTTATGAAATTAATTTTTATCGAGCTACTATATATATATATGTGTGTGTGTATGCGTATTATATTATTCTATATTATTCTTGTGAGTGTTAAATTAATTATCAATTACATGTTTCATGTTACTGGTGAATTTTTAAATTTTTGTAAAGTTTTATTAAGAGGGCATTATCAGGAAATAATTATTTTTAGGGACCATATTAAAAATTTTATTTATTATTCTAACAGGTAACTCTACCTACACTAACAGGTAAACACACTTAAAAAAAGGTGTTTCACCGGTGACACACCCGTGAGATGTTTCACCCTAGAAGGACCCTATAAATTGCATGCTTAAATAAATTAATAAATGTTTTAATCCTTATAGCGTGTTCAAGCGACGATAAATATGAAATGAATAGTTTATCAATCTACTTGTAACGGTGCTAAACCACCATTAATTTACATATTCAATCACAGGCTTTGGGTGCATTGGTTATTATGGTGGTTACAGAGTAATGAAGAATGTGTTAAGGCATAGGAGATGTAGTCACTTAATTTGGCAATGAACTATGGTTTCCTTGAAACTATAATGAATGTGTTATTTTGTGATTATATTTAAAAATAATCAGTTTTCAATCTTTTAAATGTGTTTGTTTCATATTCTAGAAATATTCAAAATCTCAAAAAGGCAAAATTATGATTATAATCATAAGTTATATACTAGCTTTTCAAAATAATCAATTGAAATAGAAGAGAGAGAATATTTTAAAAGCGGCTTTTATGATTATAACCAACTTCTGATTTAAAAAATCTCTAAAACTAAAATCAATTTTTTATACAATGTAATAATCAATTTTTATAATCTTAAACAAGCAGACCCTTATATGTCCTGATATTAGTTATGACATTTTTATTTGATTTATATATGATGAAGGCCTGTCAATTAGTCCAATAGTTCATTAACCATCCAATCCCTCCAGGAAAAAAAATAGTCCAGTCTATCAATTTAAAAAAAACGAAGTAATGGATAGGATTTTATCCATCCATCTAATTTCATGGATGGATTGTGATCCATTTCATTTAATTAAATAATTCAATGGACACTCAAACAAAAAAACCCAATGGACATAAAAAAACAAAACAAAAGTGGATGGATAGATGGATTACTTTCGTTAACATACATTGACCCCTGTTTCATCAAATAACCCAATTCTGTTGTTGTTCTTACTCTAAGACAGCCACTAGCGTGCATAGCAGCAGTATCGAACTCGGAAAACTCCTCCACTACTAATAACTCAAAAGACAAGGAAGTTGAGGTGGAAGTGGAGGAGAAGCTGCCATGGATTCAGGAAAAGGCTTTGGACCTGGTCGAGCTATAGTTCACTGGCTATATCACCTAAGCCATTCTAGGCCTAGAGTGGGACCCACTGATAAGTGAAAAATATATGATAATTTAGTGTATAATTACTGCACTTATCAAGGGTAAAATAGTAAATTTATGCCCCAAAATACCTCTTTTTAGTAATAATTGCATAAATTGTGAATATTTGATTGAATTTGAATTTGGATGCTATTTTGATAGAAAATCTGTTGATTTTGCAGATAAAATAGAAGAAATTAAATGAAGAAGAAACAAGATAACATTTATTTGAATAGAGAATCTGCAAGAAAATGATTTAAATGGTAGCTGATTTGGATAAGATCAACACTTATCTGGATAAGGATTATGCAGATTAATTCTAAATTCAAATTGGAAGATCAAATCAGCACAAGATCAAGCTAAAAAGAGGGAAATAAGGAAAGCAGATCAAAACAAGGATAAGATCAGGAAGAGATCAAGCTGAAAAAGAGAGAATCAAGGAAAGTGGATCGTAAACTTCACGCTCCACCTGTGCTGGAGCGTAGGTGGAGCGCAGCATTAAAATTTCATTTTGGAACCTGCGCTTCAAAATGCGCTGAGCCGTAAATGAAGCGCAGGAATACGAATAAGTTTTCAAAGGATTTCAAATTAGATTCCGTCCAGATTTCAGATGGCTTTCCCAATCTCTATAAATAGAACCTTTGCAATGATCGAAGGAGCTTTTTGGGAGACTGCAGAGCAGAGCTATGATTGGAGAAAAGCGTGACAGTTTCTCCGTTGGGTTGTAATGGCTACCATGCGTAGCTAAACTCTCGATAGGATTGAACGTAGTTGATTCAATCCTCGATTGTATATGAATTCTCTTTAATATTTATGAATACCTATTTTTATGATATCGGTATTTTTATTCTTTGCTTAATGCGTAGCTTCCGCTTGTGTGCCAGAGTTATAGGTTGATTTTATAAGATGCATTGGTAAATGGTTTTTTGAAATCAATAGCGAGTTTGGGGGAGCCTAGGACTAGGAAACTTGAACTCTGATTGGTAAAAGTACTCAAAGTAGTCACTATGGATCGAGCTATAGGACGAATCGATAGTTTTAACAAATGGAAAAGTAGATCATTAAAGTCGGGGTAATTTTCGCCTGGGAGAACCTGCATGAATTAATTCTGAGTATTTTGCGATCCGGGGAACCTACGCGGAATAATATAGTTTGGCTAAGGTATCATAACTATATATTCATAAATATTATTGGGGGTTCACATACGAAAGGGGTGCAATGATACGAAGTTCAATCCTAGTCCAAGTAACTGTCTCTATCTCTCTCATTTAAGTTCAATTTTATTTACTTGCATAATTCTCAACAAACAACCATACGCTATTACTTGATAGTTGTGACACTAATCCTTATAAGTTGAACCGTTCCCTGTGGATACGATACTCTTACTTACTATTATACTGTTGGGATTTTGGTTCGCTTGCCAGAATTTCAACAAGTATTTTTGGCGCCGTTGCCAGGGAACGTGGTATCAATTTATGAAGACTTGGGAGGTCAATTCTATAAAGTTGTACCTATTTTATTTTTTAGGATTTTAGGAAAAAATTTAATTTTAAATTCTAATTTTTAAATTTTAATTTTAAATTTTTAAAATTCTCTTCACACTTACCCTTTTTCTAGTTTCTTGATTTATGCTTTTGCGAGGTAAGGTGTCCCGAAATCAGTTGCAATTTTGATCCAGAAATAGAAAGGACATCCAGAAGGAATAGAAGCAGAAAGAAAACAAGATAAGGGAGACAAAGGAGAGGTGAAGAAGAAAACAAAAATATGGCTGAAGAAAGACCAAGGCCAAGAGTCTTAGGAGACTATATAATGCACCAAGGGCCCTCGTCATTAATCAAGCATTATCCTACTAGTTACAGCGCAAGTCCTTGGAGATGAAGGCTGCACACTTGAAACCTCATTAGTGCCCACCAATTCACGGGATTGGATCATGAAGATCCATACACACATCTTCTAATTTCTACGAGTTGATTGGCACAATGGGATTTGAGGAGGAAGGAGATTGGGAATCTGTATACAGATGGAATCCTGGTAAGTGTACCAAAAGTCCAGCAGTTATAGAGTAAGTAAGATATCGTATCCACAGGGAGCGATTTAATTTGTACAGCGATAGCGATTTTATTTCAATAAAATAGTTTAAAGGATTTGGTTGTTTTCGAAATAATAATAATAAAAATAAGAAAACAGATAAAAGTGAGGAGAGAATAATAATTTAGACTAGGATTTGACTTCGCTTCATCTCCCCCCCTTGTGTATGCAAATCCCTTCCTTTAATTATGATCGTACTTGTAATCACCTTAGCATTGTTTAAATTACAATTAATTATAAGGCATGCCTGGTAATTATCGTACCCGCAAATTCCCCTATAACATCATATTTAAACGCCAAAAGCTATTCTCTACAGGCATTCAAAGTGGCTTGGCGACCCCGAACTTCCCCGTATTTTGCAATCAGCGCTATCAATTTAATCATACTTTCATATAAGGCACCTATGAAGGGGTGGTGTCACTCACTGAACCTTCAATCGTTAGAATACAATCTTATACTACGATATGACTAAATTGGTATCTTCAGCAATCCGAGATTAAGCTTCATAGACAACTCTATGCTCACCTAACTCTGATACTAGTCGGAGTTCCACTTTTTGTATCCAGAGCACTAGCCTACCACCTCGGCGCACGCGCGGAGGCGATGCATTATAAACAGCATAAGATACCAATAAATTACAAATAGAAAATCATAAATAAAAAGAATAGAATTCTTTATACACAAGGGGATTGAATCCACTACATCAAATCCTACTGGAGAGCTTAGCTACTCATGGTAGCCATTACAACC